>ML778884.1:372604-387777 GCA_009831015.1 Picea engelmannii
TAAAATTTTACCATGTTTCTTCATGTCCTCTTGAGTCTTGGCTTCCCACCAAATGAGTGCTACACTATCCAATCTTAAAGAAGCAAGATGAATCTTAGTTTCATCATCTTGAATTTTTTGTATCCTACAATACACCTCAATCTTACGAATCCAATTATATAATTTCTTTGCATTTACCTCTCCATTGTACATTGGCAATTCAGATTTAATATCAGGCTTTAACAAAGGAATTTTTGAAGGAGTTTTACCATGTCCTTTTGGAGAATTTGGAAGAGGTCTTGAATTGGTAGAATAAGAAGAAGAAGATGGAGGTGAGGGTGGTGGAGAAGCACCATTCCCTCCATTTCCATTTGGAGTTTTATCACCACTATCTCCCTTGTTCTTTGAAGGGTTGGAGCCTTCACCTTGCAACCTTGTATTCCTTTCCATCAAGAGTTTCATCATTTCTCTCATTTCCATGACATCTTTTCTGAGATCTTCATCTTCTGTAGGAATATGTTCATGACTCTCTTCATGAGCCATACTTGGTGAATGCCTCCTTGAAACTTGCGGTGATGATATAATCTTCCTTCTTGAAGGATGAGAACTTGGCTCTACAAGTTGACCTTCTCCTCTTGTGAGTTTCAACCTTGTGAGCATCATAAAACAAACACTTGCAAATAATCAAGTCTTCAAAAACCTATGCTATGAAACCAACTTGATCTAAAATTGAAGAAGATTTGTATTCTTGAAATTATTTGCAAGATTTAAATTCATGTGTTAAAATGCAAATGGATCAATTTTGCAACACAAATTTTATAGAAAATTACTCATTCAAGATGCATATAAATAGCATAAATAAACAGTGAACAGAAAACACATAACACGGCAAATGATAAAGGAGTTCACCCCTCTCTTGGGCTACATATCCTGGTCCAGCTTCCAATGGATTTTTTGTATTATTTTCTCAAAGTGATCAAATATGTTCTTTACAATGCTCAAAATTCTAAATAGATGGCTCCAATGGCTTCATAACGTCCAAAAACCCCTAGTTGGGATTTTGCGGCACCTCGTTTGGCCCAAAATTGAAGAAGATAGGATTCCTGGAAGTTCCCCTTCAAACTTGTTGTCTCTGGATTGTCAAAATGCACCCTTGCTGCCTCAACCTAGCCCCCACACACTTTTATGCGTTAAAACTCAGCACTGGGCACAACCATACAACCGGTACAAACTGTAGAACGGTTATGCGCTGGCCCTTAACCGCCAAGGCCCATGGGCACATGGCCACCACATGACCTCGCGCGCATATAAAAGGGGCCAAGCCCAATTCAAATGACAACGATCGATGTGCGATGGTGGTTCTATGCACAACTACATGTGACCGGGGCTCATACGAAAAGGGCTATGGTTAAAACATACCATGCGCCCGTGGTCATATTACAATGTATATGACTGGGGGTTAAAGTTTGAATGTGTGTGCGCAAAGGTTTAAACTATGGCCATATGACATAAAAACATAACCATGGGCTGGGGCTAAGCCCCAACCCGACCCCCATGCCAATTTGAAAGCATTCAAACTTAAATATAATTTGCACCATATATATAATAAGCAATATGTTATGGCGCATTGGTTGGTGGACTTTGCAAATACTTTTCATGCGGACGGAGGTCACGGGGTCGAGTCTGGTGGACCCCAAATAAATTTTATACAACCAACCAATAACAGGGTGCCACGTGGCACCAAACCATTCGCATTGATAATTCCACATGTCGTCATCCCATTCACCACCAACTATCCACATGGTTTCCTGCCATGTGTCATACAGCCCTGCCACGTGTCATACGGCCTGCCACGTCATCATCCGTACAGACTGTACAATCAACACATTGTTTTTACCTATTTGTCGTTTTGAACAAAATGTGATATCTCTCTCATATGACATCCATTTAAACCCAAATGAGTTGTGTTGGGTTCATGACGATGAGACCTACGCTCCTGTTTGATTTGAAGCGATTCCGAGCACTTTGAATTTTGAGCAAAATTTGATCCCCTGGATCATGAAGGCACACATTTTTGCAGGAGCGCATTCCTACTCACCTTGTTGCCACTTTTTTTCCATCAACTTCGTGTGAGCGCCCTCCTATAACATGGATATTTCAAATGGAGAAATTATTTGATCTATATCTACTCCCAACTTTACAAAAGGTAACTCTTTCATCATTGTATTAAGAACCTGGTCAATTTATTTGTTACCAATGGCTTTCTGAATGAAAAAAGGATTATATTGTCTCTTGTTCCATTGATAGCACATTATGGGGATATTAAAAAAAATGATATTTAGTCAACTGATAAATATCTAGCAAAGAGGTCCAATTATAGAGCACATTCAACAATTCAAAAGTATGTCTCAAGATAAATAACATTCCATAGGATAAGGTTTTAGATCTATTTATGGGAACTTTAAAGGAGAGAGTTCAACATTAGGTGCATCTCTTCAAACCTAAATCCTTGGAGCATGTTTTCAATGTGGAAAGGAATGTGAAAAGAAAAAATATGACTACTAGAAGAGTGGCCACTAAAAACTATAGAGAGAACCATGTTTCCTCTCCTAACCTCACTAAACCTAACAGGTTGGCATCTTAGAAAATGCATGAAAGAAGAGAAAAGAGATTGTGTTTCAATTGTGGAAACAAGTACAAGAAGGGGCATAAATGCAATGAGAGGAAAGTTTTCGACATAGATTGTGAAGAGGAAGAAGATCAAGGATTGGAACCATCGTAAGATATATAATTGGAAAACACTATTCAAACAATATCTTGACATGCATTGGTTGGAATCAATACTCAAACTCTCAACATAGAAGGATATATCAAACAAAAAAAGGTAACAATGTTGACTAATTCTGGTAGTATCCATAACTTCATTAATTGCAAATGAGTCAAACTTCTCAATTGCTTTATAGATATAGCACCATAGTTTCAAGTAATAATTTCAAATGGATATAGGTCCACAAATTGTACATGGAAGTGCCATAGTATTAATCTCATTGTGGGGCAGTATTGGACAGTCTAATGATTCCACTCTAAATGGGTGGTGCTAATGTTTTATTGGGGTCTAATGGTTACAATCATTAGAAAAAATGGCTCTTAATTTTTTGGGATTTTTTCACAAGAATTTTTTTAGAAGTAAAGGAAATTAAACTCATAGGTATCCAAGGGAAAACCCCTAAAGTGATAATTTCTAATAGCATGAAACAATTGCTAAACAAGGGACACCATGGTGTAATTGTGCAATTTTGCTAATTGGCTGTTCAAACATCAAGGCCATCTGCACCCGTGGATCTCCAAAAGTATATTGACAATCATTCCAAGGTATGTGGAGATATGCCTAATGGTCTTCCACGTACCCAAGATCATGACCATGCTATTCATTTGTAATAGGGAAGTGTACCACCTAACATTAGGCCTTACAAGTACCTTGCACAAAAGAGTGAGATTGAGTGTATGGTTCAATAAGTGTTAGATGATGGAATCATTCAACATAGCCAAAGTGATTTCTATTAACCAATGGTGATGGTTTGCAAAAAGGAAGGTTCATGACATATATTGTCAAGATTATAAAGAGTTCAACAAAATGATTATTAAAGATAAGTTTTATATTCTTGTCATTGATGAATCATTAGATGAATTGTGATGATAAATTTTCTTTACCAAGTTAGATGTTCACTCTATATATCATTAAATCGGAACGAGACAAGAAGACATCCTCAAAAAAGTCTTTAGCACACATGAAGGTCATTATGCGTTTTTGGTGATACCATTTGGCCTTACTGATTCACCTACCACATTTCAAAGCTTGATGAATTCTATTTTTCATTAAGACTGCTAGCTTAAGGGAAAGAACTTAATTAAACCCATTTATTAAAAGGAAATTTTGGCCATATTACATGCAATTAAGAAGTGACACCCTTACCTAATAGAATAACACTTCAAAGTAAAAATAGATCTTGGTGGTTTGAATTACTTCTTGGAACATCAGTTATATTTAGAAGAGAAACAAAAATTGGTTACAAAGATGCTAGGTTATGACTTTGAAATTATCTAAAAAAGGAAAACAAGATGTGGTGGAAAATGCACTTTCAAGGAAAGAAGAATACATAGATCACTTAGTGTGTGTTATTTCCATTCCGCAATATGATTGAGTAGAAGAAGCAAGGATATAATGGAAGAAAGATAATCAGGTATGGAAGATCATTCAACAAATAAAAGAGGACCCAAGTGCATTGAATATATTTGTGTGGAATAATGATTCATTGTAATATCAAGATTTCCTTTATTTATTTAAGAATTCCCACTCAAATAGAAAGTCCTTTTGAAGCTCCACACTTCTCCTCAATGTAACTCTTGTCAGTATCTTAATTTTTTTTTAAAGATCGAAATGAAAAAATTAAAACTATGTATTAAGCAATGAAAAAATAAATTCCACTAATATCATAATATCATACCCACCATGTATGAAATCCCAACATGAACAAGTGGTAGTAAATATGCTAACATTTTAAACACAAAGAACACATGTTTGGCCCTTCGTTTTTGGTTATAAGTTGCACATGGATGACTACAGTCCCAATTTTGGTCAAATACGAGTTGTGAAAGTCACAAAGAAGCTGGAAAGTGGAGCAAGCAAAGAAACAAAAAATGGTTGCGAAAAGGGACAACACAAAACCAACGAGGAAAAAGAAGTTACAACAGAACAAGAAAGCATGCTGAGTCTAAAGCCAGAAGATCCCACTTAGCCTATATGTATGAGATGCATACAATTGTAAAAGGTTAGGTGGCATAGTTGATATAGAAGGGTAGATGGTATAGAGGACGCATACAACCTAAAGGTTATGTGATTGTAACTTGTATACATTTTGGGGAAAAGGGTAGATAGAGATATGAGAATTGAGTCCAGAGACAGAAGCTTGTAACAAAGTATTGATTTGTGTCTCTGATATTGTATCCGAGAAGCTCTTCTCATAATATATAAGGACAAATTTAAATATTGAGATATAGTGTGCCATTGTGTGTGTATGATTATGAATCATCTCTGTACCTTACTTATTTATGTTTGATAAGTTCAATGTGTTGTATCTGTTTACAAATGCTTCAACAACTTGATTGTGTTTATTTCCAGTATGAATGAGTTCAGATATTTTATGTGGTTAATCTGTCTTGCACAAGGTTATGGTGAATCTTGAAGACTCTAGAAACCCCCCTAAGTATTCTCCTTTCCCTTCCCTATCTTCTTGTCTTGGTTGTGCTTTGGGTGAGACTTCTTCTCTTCGAAGGGGATGAAAATGCCATCGCTCTACACTAGTCGCTGACTTTTGTTGGTAACCTGAGAAGGCCCCTGGTATGATCAATTTCATGCCAACAAAATGGTTATGTTGTCGTGACCTACGTTAAAAGGGAACCTGTAGGGAGAATGCTTTTGCAGATTCACAAATATGATATTCACCAATGGTGGGAGAGAAATTGTGATGCCTTCATATGGAAAGAAGTGTAGTTGAGGAAAATCTATGAAATATACATGGGAGGTTGTCTTTTACTCAGAAACATCGAGTGACTAGTACAAGATATTCTAGGTTAAGTTCCCAGAAGAACTTTTCCACTAGATAGATAGGCTCCAAGAAGCCCCAAAATTTCAAGAATGAGTCAAGAAGGCCTGCACTTGGGATACAGAAAATATCATATCACTTCATCAATTGTATCATCCGGTAATGTGAGAAATCAATTTATGGGTCAATACAACATTAGAAGGATACATTATCGAGTTTTTAGCTGAGAATCATTAATATTTTTCATGGGCAGAAGAGGATTTCAAGAAAGACACAAGGGGAAGACTGTTGAGATAAATCTCCCTATGGATTAAGGTTTTCTTGATGGAGGAAGGGATGTTGTCTATGTCCCCGACTGAGATGGAAGCATAAACACCCTCACTTGGGGTGGGGTGAGTTTCGGGTGGAATCATGGCTTGAGAGAGGGGAGAGGGTTCTTTGAAAAACGTGGGAGCAGTAAGAAATGGACGCAAGGGATGAGCGAGCCTTGAAAATAGTCTCCACAGTTGAGAAGTGGTGGTGCGATAAGATAAAGAAAGAAGTAAAATAGTCCGAGAAGTTGCAGAAAGAAGTCAGACCAAGAGAAGTTGAGGAAGGACAGATGGAAGAGTTGCGAAAGATGTGAACATAGGAAAGACTATCCAGTCAAAGGTTAAATGAGAGAGAAGAACAAAGAGAAAGAATTCCCTAAGAGGGTGGACAAGAATAAGAAGGTTTAGAAGCACAGGAAAATGAAGTCGACATGAATCTTTAAGAAGAGAGAGAATATTCAGCCCTGATGCCAAGAAATATTGGGAATCCAGCTGAAGAAACCACTTTAGAGGATGAGAAAAAGACCCCCCAGATCAAAGAAACCCACCCTGAAGTGAGTGGAACCAACCTCGAATCACCCATACCCCAAGTGTATTCTATACAAGTGGTAAATTCTATACTACCTTCTTATGTTATTCCTGTTCCATTACAGTCAATTAGTCAGTCACAACTAGCAAGCGCAAATACTGGGATGATATTTGGATCCCCTGGTAGATCACAACCAGAACCGTTAGGTTTTATCTTGGTAGGAGTAGTAATATCGACAATGGTTAGCAACACGGGAGGTTCGATTGCTCGATACCTATAATTTTGGGGTAAGGGAGACGAGGATGTTGAGCAACGTTGGTTCTTATGTGAAGCAATCTGGAGATCCAGAGGACTCTGGCTGAAAATAAATTGGTTGAGTTCCAGACTACCTTGAGAGGTCATGCTCTCAAATGGTACATGAATTCCATTGAGCCAAGAGTACCAAGAGTGAAAGTCTAAGTGTTCACACTTGACAGGTATGGAAAAAATTCATAGCGGAGTTTAAGCTGCCTCGATCAGAACAACAAGCTATGTCTGAGTTGCATGAAATTCAACAAAGGGAAGGTGAATTGGCCTAGGAATATAGCCAGAAGTTTAAAAATTCTATAGGGAGGTTAGCGCATCTGATCCATGAGGAACATCAAAGAGAATGGTATATCCAGGGATTTCTACCTCTGACACGGATTTCATTAACGCAACAACAGATAGCTACGTTGACAGATGCTTTGGAATAATAAATGAAGATTGAATCAATGGCAAGATATCCTTGGAGCTTGAGAGTGACCATACCCCCAACAAATGCAAATATGTTGCAACTACAAGGACAAATATCAACGCTCACATAGAAGATTCAAGAATTGACAATACCCAAACTAGGATGATCGCAATTATGGTGTATCAGATGTTACACAAAAGGACATATGGTGAACGAATCTCCACAGATGAGGGGAATGGTACCTCCTCGGAATCCAATGGGACCCTCACCAGGACCAACAGGTGGAGTTGCGTAAGCATTCACAAATTTACCATTCCATACCCCAAACCCGTATCATGCTTTTCCAGGTAATCAAGAAGCATCGTCAGTTGAGTATTGCGATATTTGTCGAATCCATGGGCATGGGCCAAGAAAGTTCCCAATTATTCAGAAGTATTCAACAGTACCAAATACTATGCATTATGAGTTTTTCGCATCTACCACACATGCTACAAATCAATGTAGAGCGTTGGATGCACTTGCAGACAAATTGAATCGAACATCATTCAGTGTGAATGAAACCCCTTAAGGAACGACAAGAGGTTGAGGAGGTGGAGTTGGAGGAGACTTCAGAGGAGGAAGAAATGGGGGAAGAGGACCAAGTATATGCTACAACTATGATGAGCAAGGCCACATGGCTAGAGATTGTCCTCACCCGAGGCGTCCATGGTGCTCTCACTGCGGAAGCAATGGGCACGCAACTGAAGAATTCCCAGAGATAATTGCTAAATGGGAATATCGGGTACGTCAATGCGGAACTAATCTTGTCAGTTCAGAGATAAAGAGAGTCATTAAAGGACAACTACCCAACCTTAATATTGTTACTCGATCAGGGGCAAAGACTGACGCAAATGATGATAATTTACCTCAGATCCAAAAATCAGTGCTTAAGGAGGATTGGTACGATACTATGAAACATAAGTTATTCTTTAAAAATGCAATAGAAGTATTCCAGAGTATCCCTCACCCTAAGATGCAAGAAAAACCCCTTCATCCTATCGTTTACCCTAACATCGTGCAAGTCCCCGCTTCACCCACTGCACCTCAAAACCCTGTAGTCTCGATGAGGCAACCTAAGAAGCCACAAAATGTAGTTGACCTTTGGTTTCATCTATTTTCTGATATTCTTGGGAATGACCAATTGAAAAAAAATCTGCGCAATGCCCTGTACCTAGTCCTAGGAACTGAAGAATCTCTAGAAACTAGAATAAGGACTAATCTTCCTAAGAAGAATACTCAAAGAGTGAAAAGAAGGAAAATATGAACTGGAAATGAGTTTAGATTAGCAACCTAGCTAGATGAGTTTCAGATTAAGGATGTTATATTAGACATAGGATCTGATGTTAACATATTGCCTAAAAGGACATGGGAATCTCTAGGGAAACCCTAGTTGACATATTCCCCAATCCAATTAAGAATGGCCAATCAATACTGTATTTTTCCAATAGGAAGACTAGAGAATGTGGAAATAGATGTTGCGAGAGTGAATACTATAGCTGATTTTGAGGTGATCGAAATCATGGGGGACAAGGACCCTTATCCTGCACTACTTGGTATTGATTGGGCTTATGATAACTATGTGGTGATTGACCTAAATAAAGACACTATGACATTCGAGGAAGACAGAATAAAAGTGATTAAACCCTTGGATATGTATGTAGGCCCTCAATACACGGAGCCAACAGAAAAAAATATGGAGGGAGAAGACTTGGATCCATTTTAAATTGTAACAGAAGGAACAAGAGAAGACTACACAAATCCTACTATTGATGGATCAGTAAGTTGGAGGAGCATACAATCGACAGATGAAGATTTAGAAATGGCATTTGATAGTTGGTAGCAAGGTTCATATGAAATATTTTCAAGAAGATGTGCAACTGTCAGAGTAACTAGATGGGTTGGAACCGAGGTCAGAGAACACCTAATATATGATGGTACCTCAGAAATTGATAGCTTTCTGGTCAACATGGAAGAAAATATAGCGGAGGATCAAAGGATCTCATTTTTGGACTTAGCCCTCCAGGACACCCCTGCTAAATGGTGGACTAGTCACAAAGCCTTGATCAAGAAATGGGAGGATGTGAAGCAAGCTATTCGATATAGATTTCAATATAGGGAGCAACCGAAATCAGAGATGCGGATGAAATTCCAAGTTGTACAATTTTTCAATGAACAGTCAAATCCTAAAGAACATATTGAACAATGTGTGATACAGTGGCAAGTTGCTGAAATACAATCTCACTTATGGGTTCAAGTATTTCCCCATTCTCTAGGTCTGATTCCTAAATCTTGGTACATGCATGAAGAAACCATAAGAAAGACCAGTGACTGGAAAATGGTGGCATATCAATTTTTCAAGGACTTATCATTTACAAGTAAGTACCTTGATCTTAAAGTAGTCCTACAAAGAATTAAAGAATTCTTTTTTACCGATGGTAGGGAATGGAAAATAGACCTAGTGGTATGCGTAAAACAAAGTCAAGAACTTCAGTATAACCTTCACCTAAACTTGGACAAGAGATCTATAGAATGATATAATATTGAGAAGGATTTGGAAATCCTGAATGACTTAGAAGAATTGAGAAATTTAGTCGTTAAGGAAATAGAAGGAAGCATATAATTCCAGAACATTATACCTATACAGACTGACGGTTCTTATAATTATCCATTGAAGTTGAGTAAATTCAACATAGGAACTATAGAGCAACCTAAGATATCTATGATAGGAGATTACCGAGATGAGCAAACAAGCCAAGAAATACATAGCCTATTGGAGGAGTATGAAGACTTGTTCCCAAAGAAATTTTTAGAGCTAAAAGGGATTAAAGGAGATATGGGAGAAATGAAAATTGAACTAAAACCAGGATCAAAGCCTGTAAGGAATAGACCATATCGCCTTAACCCCAGAGTGGAAGAGAAGGTTAAGAGGGAAATAAACAAGATGTTGGAAGCTGGACTTATTTTTCTAGTGGAAGAAGTAGAATGGGTTAAACCGATAGTCATCTAGAGAAATAAAGGCACAGAGGATATTATGGCCGGTGTAGACTACATAAGCCTTAACTCTGCCTATGTGCATGACCCTTTCCCAACACATTTTACTGATGAGGTGATAGAATAGGTTGTGGGGAAAGAATCTTACTCATTTACAGATGGATTTTTGGGGTATCACAAAGTGAGGATAGTTGAAGAAGAAAAAAATAAGACCACATTCATAATAAAATGGGGGTCATTTGCATATAATGTGATGCCCTTCAGCCTAGAGAACACCCCTGCATTTGTTTCCTGGTTTGTAATAGCATTTTTCTGAGAATTCATTCACAAGTTTATATAAGTTTATATGGATGATTGAACGATATACAGTCTGCTCAAAGAACATGTAGCACTACTACATCTGATTTTTGATAGATGTAGGGAATTGCAAATATATTTGAACCTCATAAAGTGCATCTTTAATGTGCCACATGGGAATTTGTTAGGCCACATAGTATGCCGAGAAGGAGTATTGGTAGACCCAACCAAAGTTATGGTTATTGTCAACATTCCTCCACCTACGAGCGCTAAGTAGTTGTTCTCCACACTGGGGCACACAGGGTACTATAGAAGGTTTATCAGAAGGTATGCAACCATTACTGCACCCCTGGAAAATCTACTAAAGAAGTCAAAAGTGTTCCAGTGGACGCCAGATTGTGATAAAGCGTTCGATATCCTAAAGGAAAATCTTAGCACAACACGTTTTCCAATATTTCCGAACTGGGAGAACAAATTTCATGTGCATGTAAATGCATCAGGTATTTCCTTGGGATCCATATTAGCACAACCAGGAGATGGACCATGGATCATCCTATCTATTTGGCTAGAAGGAAGTTATCGCAAGATGAGCACAACTATACAACTACAGAAAGGGAGGGTTTAGATATGATTTACGCTTTGTAGAATTTTAGACATTACTTGTTAGGATCTCATTTTAAGTTCTTTATTGATCATTCTATGTTAAAATATCTAGTTAACAAGCTTGTTCTTGAAGGAAGAATTTGTCTATGGTTGTTACGTTTTCAATAATTTTCATTTGAAGTGATTTTTAAACCTGGAAGATGCAACATAGGGCCTGATAACTTGTCTAGATTAGATTCAGGAGAAAGTGGTGGAGAAATCGATGATCATCTCCCAGATGCAGACATGTTCCAAGTTGAGGCCATACCATAATACTTGGAAGACATATTAGTATTCTTAAGTACAGGGGCCTGCCCAAAAACATACTTTGCAATTCAGAAATGTCATATGGTGGTTAGAGAAGTAGACTATGAATTGATTGAGGGGAAATTGTATAAGTTGGGCCTAGATAACATCCTTAGGAGATGTGTCTTAGATCACAAAAGACAATACATACTGTGGGAGTGCCACAGTGGAGTTGTGGGAGGCCATGTTGGAGGAAATGCTACTGCACAGAAATTCCTCCAAGCTGGATTATGGTGGGCCACACTCTTCAAATATGCAAAGGCATATGTTAGATACTACGACATCTGTCAAAGAGAGGGAAATCCATCACGATGGGATGAATTTCCTCTTCATCCAGTGTGAGCTCTGCAAGAATTTGAGAAATGGGTGGTTGAATTCATTGGGCAGATCAACCCCACAACTAAGCATTCAAAGGACAAATATATTATTACCGCAACTGATTACCTTACATGTTGGGCTAAGGCAACAATTTTCCAGGATTGCTTGATCGATACTGCTGCTAGGTTCATTTTTTAAAATATTATCACTCGGTTTAGATGTCCTAGGAGTTTGATCAACAATCAGGGTGGTCATTTTATTAGTAGTACAATATAAAATCTTACAATAGATTTCTTGATCCAACATCATAAAAGTAATTTCCACCATCCACAAGTCAATGGAACAATGGAGGTGTTTAAAAATATTTTGGAGAGAAGATTAACAAAGGTTTGTTGCATAAACAGGGAGGATTGGGATGACAAAGTCCCAACAATTTTATGGGCTTACAGGACAACCACAAAGAAACTCCACATGTATACTCTTTTTCAGCTAGTCTATGGGAAAGAGGTTGTGGTACATGCGTAATTCATTACCTGAAGTCTATACATTGCACATATTACACACATGTTAGAGGATGAATTAGTTGCGCATAGGTTCATGGAATTGTAGGAACTTGAAGAGACCAGGTTTTTAGCAAAATTTCATCAGTCAGTTGAGAAAATGAGGCAGAAATCTTGGCATGATAGACACATTAAGACTAAATCATTTGTGCAAGGAGATAAGGTTCTACTTTATGACAATCGATACTAGAAACATCTAGACAAGTTGTGCATGCATTGTTTGGGACCATTTATAGTTGCAGAGATCTGACCTTCCAGAGAATTCTGAATCGTGCAACTAGATGGCATACTTTGGCCAGGATGGGTGAATGGCACTCACCTAAAACCCTATATGTCTTAGAACTGAGCTAAAGGATTGTTTCTCTAGTACAAAGGAACATGTATAGTATTTATATTTGATTTTTTTGCAATTTTTGTGAATTCAGTTAATAAAGTCGAAGAGTGCATTGTTGCGTCGCGACATGTAATTCATTTTTTTCCGTCTAAGTGTGTTTTGATGCAGAACTTTTTACTCAGCAGCATAGGATCAGAAGAGCCATGAAACTATTAATGACAGTCATTAAATGTGACGGGGACCCCTTTGTGGTCGAAGGGAGAGCAAATATAGATGCAATCCTATTCCATGTGCCACATGAACCCAGTCCAATCATAGCCTTTATTACCACTACATTAACCCATCTAAATTCTATTAAACCATAAAGCCACTATATGCAAAGATTCCATCGGTATTCACCCCATGATTCTCATCCATTAAATGGTAAGGTATCGAGTCATCCACGTCCCTGACCAACTTGCTCAGTAAATGCCAAGATCACCCAATAGATTTACCCCATTAACCAGTCTCGTCGAACAAATTAGATCCAAGTTGCGTCTATAGGATTAATGATGAATAGCCTTAGTAGTTATTACAAAACTTACCAGCTAAGTCCGAGTATATGGTTCTGTGAACTCGGTGTAAGATGAATTATTTCCTAGAGATAACTTAGCGCCCTATGAACTTTGAATTGTTCTCAAGCCTATGAAATCCCTTGATGCTCAGTTGTGATCCCAAATCCCAGTTATCCTATTGAATTTGTTGACAGTTTAGAATCACCATGCCGAGAGCTACAGGGAGCAGAAGTGCAGTCTCTAAGGATGCAGTGTCGAACAAGCCCTGTGACCTCGGGGTCAAGATTGTGGGTGATATCAAAGGGAAGGTTGATAAAGTCAAGCTCCTCAACCTCAGCCTGACAGACTAGGTTTTGTTCCCGCAGATGAACATCAATGTCTTCTGGAGTGCCGCTCCAGATGAACTGGGAGGAATGTTGATCCAGATTATTTTTAGCACGAAATGAGGGCGGAGATATAACACATAAATATTTAGAGATATTGCAAGAGAGACAACGATATAACATAGATATAGAGGAAATAAAACAATATTAATAGATATACAGTAATATATGATTTCTATTAATGAAAGAAATGTACAGAGACTATAAAAATACAAAGTGAAAGACTCACTAGAATGGTGGCATCTTATCTCTGAGAAGAGATGTGATGGCTACTCGCATTCGCAAGAAGATGATTACAATGAGGCTCTGAAGGCATTTTTACAATAAGAAGGAATGCCAAAAGCCCTAGACATCTAAAAACCTAACCCTGGGAGATGAAGCGCCAAAATTCATGTGGGCCCCATTTGGGTAAGTGAGTACATCAACTTCTCGGGGTCGTAACTTTTGCATACGATCTTCGTTTTAGGCGTGTGATAGCTCGTTGGAAAGGTATCTTTGAGGAGATTCATTTTGGGGGCTCAATATTCATTTGATTATTATTGAGAACCTCAATCTCAAAAAACCTTCATTTAGGCCCTCAAAATGGCCCCGTAAGTTAAAACCTACTAAAAATAGTAAATTGCCAAAATTGCCAGAAAATTGTTTTGAGCCAGTCGGAAAAGGTGGGTGGCCATCAATATCCACCTGGATCAAATGTAGTTTGTGCCAAATTGGATTTCATCAACCTTTTTAACTGTACAATTATGAACCTTAGGGATTTTCCAGTTTTAGGCACCACTGGAGAAGTTGTGAGATGTACCAAGTTCCTCATTAGCAGTTTACATGACAGAATCCTGTGGTTGGATAAAAGATATCCAATTCACGCGGAAGACATCCATCATCTTACTGGACTATCCATCAAAGACGAACATGTGTCCAAAGGATTTCAGGGTCCCAACAAGCATGGAAAGAAAAAGGAGGGACCCAATCTATTTGAGTGATTCCATACGTAGAGGGGGTGGGGTGAACAACGAAAATTGACCCCATCCTACCCGAGACAGTTAGGACTTCTTCCTATGTAATTTCTAGCAAGTTCATGTGGTCGTATTACAAAGGAGAATGCACATTGGATGCCTTATCGGTAGCAGATTTTTGGGCCAACAACGTTGTATTCAACTGGTGCAGTTATTTACTGGAGGAACTTCTTGTCACTTGTGAGGAATCACAGGAGAAGGGGGGCACTTTCACTTACGACTACTTGTTGGTTGAGTTATCTATTTTGAAGTGGATGCCACCTGCAGGAAGACCGCTATCGCCAACATATAAGGGACGATTAGAAAAGATGTTCAAGCCTTGGCACTCAAGGTCGGACTTGGAGAACAATGCCTTCAACAACACATCATTCTCAAAATAGTACAACAGGTTGCTAGACGCAACTCAGAGATTGCGCATTCCACAAGAATTACTCAACCTCAACCATGGATGATTTTAAGGATGGAAATTTATTTTAAAATGTAGAAACCTTGGTGAATCTTACTAATCCTTCATATGCTAACTATAAAATGTTGGTGATATTTTTGTAAAAATATTCAAATTTCTAAGGATTTTGTATAGTTTGTATAAAATTTTGGAT
>ML778884.1:425693-448388 GCA_009831015.1 Picea engelmannii
GAAACTCCACAATGTGCAGCTTGCCTCCTACACAAGTATCTTGGTCGACCAAACTTCCCATCTATGTCAGTCCGACGAAGGTGCCCCACGTCCCTCTAGGAGAGGTTCTTACATCCTCCCCTACTAAAATTCAGTGAGATCTTCGGAAACACCCTCGAGAACTGTTGTCCTCAAGTCACTGCTCCATCTCGTGCAACCATCTGCAACCAAAGTCTATTGGAATCCCAAAGTTTCATGCCAATGACTACTGGAAATTCCAAATTTTCAGAACGTAGCACAACCATCTATGGTAGGCACCCAACTCGTCGCATTGCCCTCTACCCATTGTTATCATGTGACCACTCTATGTCCAATTATTGAACAAAAACCTCATGAACTACTTGATTCTCAATGCCTGAAGCTACAACTTCCTCATTGTTGTGGTGAGACAACAATGTTGAAATTATCTCTTATAGTTTCTACCGTCTATCCTTCCCTTAGGAATATCATCAAAACATCCAAGTGTATGAACCTAATGACCTACTATTACACCCATACTTCAACCTTCTTTGTCATGCTTCAGTGCATTGAGCTCTCCCATGCCTTTTATTGGATGGGTAGCTAATCCAATTTTCATTCCCCACTCGTGAGAATGCACATCCCCATGTCTAAGGAAATTCTTTTCCTTATACATCTCGATCATATTGTCCAAACATGATAGACTGAGGAAAAGTCACCATCTTTTATTGTAGTCATTAAACCATCTTTGCGACCCAACGTACCAATCTCATGACAAACCAAGGAGAGGCTACCACCTTGTTTTCATCTGCTAAGTCGACTTCGAACTAAAATTTTCCCATGGAACCTTCTCCCAAGGTGCCTTGGCTCCACTGCTTTATTCTAGGTAGTGAGACGTCTCGGTGTAGATCAATGAGAAGTGAGTGGAAAATGGCTGTTCAAGCCACTGTCGATATCCTCAGTGTGTCCAAAATTTGTCAAGTATCGTGAAGAGTTTTGAAGGTCACCATATTTCTATGTCAAATACATGAATAAAAGTATGTTCAAACTAGTTTTACCACCACCCTCTTCCAACAATCGTTTAACTTCTAGATCTTATGGCCACAAGAGGATTTCTTCACTTCCATGGTTCTCACATACCAAGGTCATTGCATTCTTTCCTAATCTTGGTCTACAGACGAGCCTAACCCATTTAGGTAAAGAGTTATGCATGGTCTCCCTTGGTCAAGTATTCCACTATATTTGGGTACTTGCTCCAATTCGGAACACCTTTCTTACCTAGACGAGCATCCACAAACGTGTTCATTATTTTCACCTTGGAGTCTACAATGGCTTCAAGTCTAGTGAACCTCTAATCCAACATCTTCATGAGTCATCTAAGATCCCCTTCTAATGTCTCATCTCTAGCTTTTCCATTCATACAAACTCATGCATTTTCTTCATGGTGAGGTTGTTTGGCTCCTTGACTATCTACAACAATTAAGATTAAGGTTCTCATTCGGCTAATTGTCTCCTATAATCTCCTAACAATAGGTACCATGCATGGATTTTGGCCTAAAAATATGGCAAAACACTTTAAGTGAGGTATGGCTGCTTTCTTCTCCCTCCTCGAGAAATCTTGACCAAGGAAAACTTCAAAATTGTCCATAGGTACTATAGTGAAACTTGTGGTTCCCATAGGGTCTCCACTTAGTGAATTTATTGCATAGTATGTGCATTCATGAGATATTAAAGAATAACGGTTTTTAATTTCATAAGATATCGATAAATACCTCCCAAAATCCTTCTTTTGAACCCCCATGCCATGATACATATTTTTAATAAAAAAAACCCTAATTTTACTAAATACCCCTTTTTATACCCCCTAATACCCATAAACCCCCGCACACCATATCCCCCACCCCAACACATACAATATATTATATTGAATCTATTTTTGACAATTTTAAAATGCCCTTTATGAATGAATGTGATAATATATTGGTCAACAAGGTGAATCCCCCATGGTGGTTCCACTCCAATCTCTGAACTTCAAAGAAATTTTCTTGGTTGTTCCAATCACCTTTTCCACACCTGAATTCACTTCTTTGAAGGAGTTTTTCACCAACTCAAGTTGCAACCAAATATCCTTTGCAACATCTTCCTTCATAAAGTTGTGGGTTTCCCCACTGTGAATCATCACGATCACCATTTTTCTATTTAGTTAGGTTGAAACATAGAAAATATGTGTGATCGTGTCTTTCTCTTGTTTTGGTCGAGGTCCTTCTTCAAAAACAACACCCAAGACTTGAAAAACCCCAACAGACAACTTGTCCACTTGATCTATTGCGGATAACTTTTGTTTCAAAGGACAGTTCTTTTCATAATGGTCCTTAGCACAAATCCAACATAAGACATTCTTACCTTTATCCATAGGTGTGTCTACCTTCTTAGCCTTGTCCTCGCTAGTTTTCCTAGATGACTGAAACTTCCCCTTGTCCTTTTTCATGTTCTTCCCTTCGTACTTCTCACCTTGAGCATCTTCACCATTTCTCAAACCACTCTTGGTCTCTGCCTTGTAGTCCAACAATTTATTTGTTGTTGTGATAGCTATTATAAGGGTTTGCATGTTTTGGCATCGGAGATCACTTTATTGCCAAGGTTGTTTTCCATTCATAAAGTGGAACAATTGGTCTTCTTCTGAAATCTTTTTGATCTCCAACATGAACCTCGAAAAATCCTTGATGTATGATTGAATCTATCTCATATGCTTGAGAGCCAACAACTAATTCCACGCAATCCAAGACTATTTTCCTTTCTTGAACCTAACTTTCAATGTATCTTTCATCTTCCACCGATTTTCAATCTTCTCCATAATGCACCCAAGAGCTAAGTCTTATTTACAATTCCTCCATCATAGTTATGTGGTACTTGTCAAGAACATCGCAACAACATTCACCTTGGCTTAATCCAAAATCCCATTCATCTGCTCTGAGTACTTCTCAATGTCCCAAAAAACGTTACCAAGAAGACTATCATTGTAGGTGCCATCATATGGTTTTGGTTCCTTGATATTTATTTGCATAGGCATCATGGATGAACCTTTCCCATCAGTCAAAATTCGTTTCAATATGGTTATGTTGTCCTCATGATCCATGCCATCTCTATCTTCGGGGTGTTGTTACCTATTGACATTGGAAGATTTTTGACATCTATCATGCGCCAAACCTCGGTGTCAATCTATTGTTTGTTTCTCAATTACCACAGAAAGGTAAGATTGTGTAATTTTAGCCATATCAGTTCTATGTTCGTGATTTGAAGAAATGTAATTTTATTGTTTCTAGTGGGAATCTTGACCCGATGGACCATTTGTATAAATTATGTTACATAGCTTGATCTAACACCGAATCGATTGCACTTGTTACTCACACTGATGAAATAAGTAAAATTTTGCATGAGCAACTCAAAGACCTAAATTTTTTAAGTCTGTAGGAAATGACAAATCAAAACATGGTGGTTGGCTTAACTAAAGTGTTTCCCTCTAAAGGAGTATGTAAGGGCTATGTACTTGGGAAGCATCATAAGACCCATTAGACTATGGAAAAGCGTCACAAGAACATAACCTATTGGAACCGATTCACAGTGATTTCTACTACATCAATCCACCTTCACTAGTAGGTGCAAGGAATATTTTGATTTTCAATGATGATTTCTATCGCTTTAGATGGGTCTATTTTATAAAGAAAAAGAACCTTGTATTTTAAAAGTTCAAGAAGTTTAGAGCCTTTGCTAAAAATCAATGTGACCGATCCATAAAGTGTTTGAGATCAAAAAATGGTGGTGATTATGTAAATCAATCTTTTGAAGAATATCTGGCTCGATCTGATCTTAACTGGAAGCAGTGGGTCCCCCACACACCTTATCAAAATGGCATCACAAAGTTAAGTAATAGGACTTTATTCAAAATGGACACATATATTTTGTAGACTAAATATATGCCTCCTTGCTTCTCGGATGAACTAGTGTATTGTGAAAACTATATTCTCATCGCATCTCAAATTGAGTTATTCCTTCCATGACTCCAGTCGAACGATGGTGTGGAAATAGGACTTTATTCAACCACCTCCATGTGTTTGGATGTGTTTCTTGAGCTCATACTTTTGATGATTGTTAAAACACGTTCAATGTAAAGAGTCATGCTTGCATCATGATGGGATAATTTGAAGAGTTGAAATCATATTCAATGTTTTATCATGTCAAGCGACAAATAATTATTAGACGAAATGTATGGTTTGATGAAAAGTCTTCTGGAATTAAGTTGTTGAATTAATCCTCTATATTGTTGTGGGGTGATCCCTTTGATGTTGTGGGAGAGTGACCTAATTTGGTGGACTATAACGTGGCAATGGGGGAGTAGGAATGAGTACATGTTCCTAGGAACGTGCACGTGTTCCTGATGTGACAGTTTTAAAAAACCCCGAACCTCCACTCAACAAGCATGTAGGAACGTTACAAAGAATGCGTACATGTTCTCAAGAACATGTATGTTTTCTTGAGAAACACATGTACAATAGCATGTCCCTCTCTAAATCCATCTCTACCCCCATATCTCTCATTCTCTCCCCCCATTTCCCATANCCCACCTATTCCCCCATATATCTCTTTACGTATATCTATCCCTTCCTCTCTTTCTCTCTCTCCCCTTCCCTACCTCACCCCCTAGTGCCACACTCTCTCTCCCTCCCTTCTTCCTTCCTTTGCTCAGTTTTTCTCTCACACAGACTCTCCCTCTCCCTCCCCTTCCCTCTCTCTTCCTTCCCCTATATGAATCCCCATGTTATGTATAAAACCCCTTATTAATACCTATATGTTGAATTATTACATTTCTAGTAGGTCAGCTAGAACCCTTCATTGCACCCGTTCATCATAATTGTAAACCTTTGTCTCCTATATATATATATGAAGGAGATATAGTATTTGGATCATCTTATCTCATCTCATATTGTATTCTATAGTGGATTTATTGTAAAAGGAGGTTTCCCCCTTGAAGTGGACTGAAATTATTGACTTTTTACCAATTTTAAGGCGTTGATCCTACGGTTTTTCTTCTCCAAGCAATTCATATTAGAATTTTTGGTATAATTTGTTTTTCTGGGATGATTCATACCATGAAAATTGGAGGTTATTCAGAGGATATATCAAGGTATCATTGGTAACAATTTTATATTTTGGGTCATCATACTTTCGGAGAAACACCCTGTGGAAGATAGGGTATCTTACTAGTCCTATTAACTAGTATCAAACAAGTTTTCCTGGTAAAAGAATCATATATTTTTCAGAGAATCTATAAATTGAGTGAAACCCGTTGCATTGGGAATAGGACATTCTATAGTATTTCTGGTACAAGTTTTAGAATTAGATATCAAATATTGTGTGCAGGGCATGTTGTACAATCAACAAGGTGTGGGGAATTTACCTTAAATTTTTCTTGGCACATCCAACTTTGGTCAGAACTGTGGCATTTCAGAGAGGCCATATCATATTACTACAAGAAGACATTTCAGACTCAGAAGGGATGAAATTGCATAAATATGTTAGAAGGAAGGTCGACTAGAAGGACATATTCCAAATTATTCCACCCACTTGAGGGGTTAGGTAGGTTTTATCCCTAACATGATACCTATGATGCAGGTGACTTGTCCATCCTAGATGGACATTCCTCGACATCTCCCAGTCCCAAATCCTGTAGAAAACCGAGAACATTAAAAGTTTGAGGATTCCATAAAATGAATAAATGACTATGGTGAATTTATCATATGTGACACATACATGTGTGTGGGGTGCACTCAATTAATGTGCCACCTCTACTGCCACATCAGTGGTGGGGCTAGGAGCTGATGCATCCATCCACGCAGAGGGTCTATTGCTACGACGTAACAACTACAAAACAACATATAATAAAATATCAATATAAATACACATAATACAAAATAGATATATAATGATGAAGAATATAAAGAGGGTCATGATACTAAACTCCTCCATGAAGTTATGTTGTCCAATGGGATTAATATGTCCATAGCATGTCTGCTCACAACTCGATCATTTGTGAGGTTCACATGGATGAATGTTATGTCCATGTGCCCTCTCCTCACTGTAATCTATCGTGCATGATGAACCTCTAACCCCTGTATCAATGTCATTAGCCGACACCTCCTTCCCAGATAGTGCAACAAAGATACTATGTTGCAGTAGGCTACAAGTCAATGATGAAATGGCTAGCTTTACCTATCGCAAGATCTCTACAATAGGAGGATGTTGGGTAGGGGGTCAGGCCTTCACCTAAGGGGATGAGGACCTAACACAGGGTCACGCCTAGAATGATCTTGGTTATATGTAGACCCTAGACCCACCCATTGGAAGTCTCCAATGTCAAAGTAGTTGACATGCTTACCCAAAATAAACTCAGCCCAAAATTTTCTCAAAAAATATAATGGCATCTCCTTGTTATTGTAGGGAGGTTTATCAAAAATTGTACACCACCTATCCATCAAATTTTGACTAATATGGATATGGATGCACCAATCAATGGAGATGAATTTATTGTTCAATGGTAGCTCTTGTAAAGTTCTAGGATCCCTAAAAATAGACAATATTTGTGGTTTTTAAATGCCCGGGTCTTTTACTTTGTTTCTGTCCAATCGAGTGTTGTAGTACTCATACATTCTTTCCCTATAACAAAAAATAGAGGTCAATTTCCCTTGGGAACATGAAATGAACTTCAAAATGATGTCCAAAGAAGTGGCCAAGGAGACTCTACTAGGATCTCTGGTGTCCCTTTATTGTTCCTCAAGGGTTCTTAATATAGTCAACCCCTCATCAAATTTAGTGTTTACATTGGGTCATTGTGATGGGTTGGGGTTGTGATCTTCTTGGTTTTCTTCTGAGCAGTTTCCATTGTCTCGAGGTTCCATTTTATTATACATGTTGCAATTTAAAATCCATGGCATCTAAATTAGGTTGGTTTTTTAATTAAGATACAAAATTACATTTTTCTTTAATTTAGATTATTGGAAGAAAAAGAATAAATTGGAAATGACTAAATTGGGTTAAAAATAATATAAATAAAACATAAATGGACACGGTGGAAATATCCTTCCACTCTAGTTATTTTATTCACTCAATGAGAGTAGAAACGAGAGTGCGGTTTGTGCACAATGACCACAAATCATGCCCACGACCTCTTAAAAACATTTATCAATAAGAATGTGTGCACGTTCTTGCCACTAAAACTACGTGGAAAGCCTCATGGAGGTTTGGCCACCTCCAAACCTAAAGGTTTAGGAAGACATGCATTTTCCTAGGAACATATGTGCATTCCTAAGAACACACATACGTTCTTGAGAGTGCACATTCGTACTACATGGCTTGCCACTTTTTCAGCCATGAACTTCTTGAACTCACCCAATGACGTAATTTCACCTCCTGAATGTCTAAAGACATGTGCTAATAGGGGGATGTTATAACATCAAGCATTGATGGTTCATCACACTTCTCCTGGATTTAGTAGGTCGACTGTCACATACCCACGACGCAAATCATTTTTTTTTTTTTTTTGTTTATTCCTCAACAATCAGAATCCCCGAAGTCCTACAAGGCTTAGCGCAGGTTAGCTTTTTCCTTTTTCCACCTCCATATGATTGTAGTTCATGACTATGGGCCGAATCAACACGGTGTCTTTTCGCACTTCACGACTCAGTGCTACTAGAACATCGAGTCGCTTGAATCTGCAAACCCCGAAGCTTGAAACAGCGAAATGCCGAAGCCCGACGGGGCTAGCGAGGGGAAAGTTTCTCTCTTGGGGTATTGTCTACGTGACCTTATACGGTGTCCATGTGCTTAATCCAGCCAAGAACTTATCGGCTTTTCACGATTTGGGGAATCGCGATACACAACTTCTATATTTCCCCATTCAAATCCCTAAAACTTTTGAGGTCTCCAAAGTTTCCCTCCAAAGGGAGATCGGCAACCGTAAGTCTCCCCTGATCCAACGGTATGGATCCTTTCGGGGTTTTGGTACCCGGGAGTTTGAAATGCAACGAATCCAAGACTCTTTGTCATTCAAATCTCCAAATTTCGATATGGAAAGTCATGTAAGAGATCGACGGATCTTAGGAGCGTGGATCTAACGGTCCACGAGATTTTGGGTATCGGGATTTCGTGACTTGCGAAGACAGGGGTTCTTGCCTTTTGGTTCCCCGGATGTCGAAACGTCAAAACGTCGACCGACAGCCACGTGTCCCTTCGATGGACGGAGGCGACCCTCAACCAAGATCGATGGTCGTGGTCTTTTTGGGATGATCAACGGTCACAATAAAATCTCGGCTTTTCTCAATATTAATCATACCTCATGCCATTTCGAGGCTTCGATGATTGGAATTTCGTGACTCACGAAGACAAGGGTTATTTTCCCTTTTGTTTCCCGGGTGCCAAAACGTCGAAGCGCTTACCAGCGGCCACGTGTGATCTATAGATGGATGGTCTAGGCACTTCCATGGACCATGGGGGTCTATGGTCCCGATTCCTTCATCTCTTGCAAGGGAAAAAGAAGGGGTCGTGGAATTAATGTATGTGTCTCTTTCTTAAATCAAACGATCATTATAGACCCTAGGATCCTCTGAAGGGATCCTATTCGTGCATTTATTGCAAAGGCGGAGAGGGGTAGAGGAATTATCATTCACGTGTCCTTCACGGATGTATGATCTAGATATATATCAGGACTTTCACCATGGAGTGTCCTGATCCCTTGTCATCAGGACTCCCAAAATCTCGAATTCTGAATCCCCGACACTGACTCCTCTCTCGGGACTTTCTCCCTTTTTCACGAGGGCTTAACCCTCATGCATCTCTTAACAAATCCAACAGTTGTTGGGTTTTTCTAGCTAAGATGTAATGGCTCAGATCTGTCCCACGTCGTGCACTCTCCCACTACTTACTGAACATGGAAAAATCAATGGTCCAGATGTTCTCATGGACCTTGGGGAATCTACGATCCCGATTTCCTTGCTATTCACAAAGATAGAGGGAAAGGGGCAAGGTATGCAACGCCCTTGTTTCTTTCATCAATCTAACGGTCATAAATGACCATGGATCTTCCGACGGGATTTCGTCTGTCGATCGATTCTTATCCCTACACTGCTACTTCGAGATTTTAAGAGGGTCATTCCTCCTCGTACAGGGTTGTTAAGACTTGCACATTCAATTCCTTTTTCAAGGTTCTTAGTAAACCTTTTCAAGGAGGGAATCTCTGTGAAGAGATCTATTCCGAGGCATTCTTGGAGACAAATAAGGGGAAACAAATTCCCGAGAATGGAATGGAAGTCTGACTTGGTTCAACTTATGCATAACTAAATTCATTTATCAACATATGCCATGCGTGGTTTTTCTATTATAAGCATATACAACTACTAGTACTGATCAACATACCACACATACATTCTTATAATGAAAACATTCACAGTTTCATAGCTTATGAGAATAATTATCAGAATACGTATATTTCAAGGTGCTAGAGGCAAAACACTTATCAGAAATAACACCAGGGTTAAGCAACTGCTAAGAGGGGTGCTTGTTTCCACCCAACTGTAGGCTTAGCGACTCCTAGCGGATTTACCACTAGCCACCCCTGAGCTGAGACCACGATGTTGTGAGACTGTGTCTTTGTCTTCCAACGACCAGGAGCAAAGCTTGCAATCCTTCCTCTCTGTTATCACTCACTCTGCATATTGCTAGAGTTCTCCCCTCGCGTCCCCCCCCATCGCTTCTACCCCGTTCCGTATCCTCTTGCAAGTTTGCGTGTGGCGCGATTTCCCTCGCGTTGGTCAGTCATGATGGCTCTACGGATAGGCGGTTCACCTCCCCATCCCTCATTAATCCATCTACCTACTAGCCTGCGAGTCATTTAATTCAGGGCCAGGGAGCCCCTTTTGGTTCTCCGGGCTAGTGGAGTCCAAATACAGTATTAATTCCCGGTGGAAGTTAATGCCACCTTTCTAGTTGCCTTCCACCGCCATCATGGTCTCTTTTTCTGCACATCCCCTCTCAGCAGTCCTGCAATAAAATTCATAATGTTATTCTCATTTATTGACCTTTTCCTCAAGGTCCATTTACATCACATATTCACATTTATAAGTTTTCCATAGTTCTTGGTCAGTCTAGTTATTTTTGCAAACTGGGGGAAACATGGTGTTACAATTCCCTCCCCCTTAAAAGGGAACATCGTCCTCGATGTTCTTATCTATTAATCATGAGTTTCATGTACAGAAGTAAACAAAATCGGATATGCCTATCTCATGGCATCCTCCATTTCCCATGTAGCCTCATCTGGGCCAAAATGTTTCCACTGCACCTTGACCTGTGCTATGGTTCGGTTCCGGAGCGGGGTTTCCTTTTTATCCAATATGCATTGGGGTTCTGGTAGAAATTCTCCCTCCGGTTCCACCTGGATCACAGACCAGTCAATTATATGATTAGCATCATGTACATATTTCTTTAGTAATGAAACATGAAAAACATTATGTGCTTTTACTGTGGGAGGAACTGCTAGCCGATAGGCTATAGGTCCCACTTTATCTAGAACTTCAAAGGGTCCACAATACCAGGGTGCCAACTTGGCACAAGCTCCCATTTTCAGGGAACTCCTTCTGGGCTTAATTCTGAGATATACATGGTCTCCCATTCTGAACTCTCTTGGAGTTCTCTTTTGATCAGCATAACTTTTCTGTCGGTTTTGAGCGACCTTCAGATTTTGTTTTATCTGAGTCACTTGTTTTTCCATTTCTCTCAGCATGTCGGGTCCAAAAGAAATCTTATTTATAGGATTACTCCAGTTGATTGGAGTATTATATGGCCTACCATAGAGGACCTCAAAGGGACTCATTTTTAAGGATGTTTGGTAGCCGTTGTTGTAGGCGAATTCTACCAATGGTAGGTAGTCTTCCCATTTCCTGGGTTGATGCATTACATGCATCCTTAACATATCCTCTAATATTGGATTCACTCTTTCTGTTTTTCCATCGGTTTGAGGGTGATAGGCAGTGCTAAACAACAATTTGGTCTCTAAACCCGCCATCAGTGATTTCCAAAAATTGGAAGTAAATTTTGTGTCTCTGTCAGATATTATCTCTCTCAGCATACTGTGCAGTCGGAACACCTCTTTTATGAATATCTGGGTGATATCTATCACCTTGCAGGTTGATTTGATGGGGATGAAATGAGCATATTTGCTCAGTTTGTCCACCACCACCATAATGGCATCATTCTGTTTGGTTGAAGTTGGTAATCCAGTGACAAAATCCATGGAGATGGTTTCCCATTTCCATTTTGGGATGGGTAAAGGGTGTAATAGTCCTGCTGGGTGTCAATGTTCTGATTTAACCTGTTGGCACTCTACGCATTGGGCCAAATATTTTCCTATGTCCTTCTTCAATCCAGGACAATAAAATTGTTTCCAGGTGGAAGTGATCATTTTCTGGTATCCTGGGTGACCAGTGTATGGTCTTTTATGTAGTTCATCCATAATGAACCTCTTCAAGTCGTCAGTATTTGGAATGTACAATCTATCTCTCTAAGTGAGAAGACTTCCTTCGGTCATCTGGTATCCTTCATACTTTACTTCAAAGGGTTCTTGTTGTAGGTACAGGGTAACAGTTTGAACGAAGGGATCTGTTTCTTATGCATTTCTGACTCTGTTCTTGATATCTGTCTCGCAGGTACTCACCGCTGCCAAGTGAATTGTTTTCATGATTCTGCTAAGGGCATCAGCCACCCTATTTTCCTTCCCTTTGATGTGTTTGATTTCAAAATCAAATTCGCTAAGGAGGGCCATCCATATAGCTTGCCTAGCATTGAGCTTTGGTTGGTCGAACAAATATCGTAATCCACAATGATCTGTCATAAGTACAAATTTTCTTCCCAAGAGGTAATGCCTCCACATTTTTAAGGCATGCACTATGACACCCAGTTCTAGATCATGAGTCACATAGTTGACCTCATGTTCATTCAATTATTGGGATTCATAGCAGATCACCTTTCCTTCCTGCATAAGGACTCCTCCGAGCCCTTCCTTATAGGCATCGGTGCACACAAGGAAGTCAGCTTCTAGGTCAGTGATTTTCAACACGGGTGCATGGGTTAGTAGATGTTTCAAGGTTTGAAATCTTTCTTCACATTGTTGTGTCCACATAAATTTTGTCCCCTTCTTCTGGAGGGCAGTGATTGGACAACCAATATTGGAGAATCCTTTTATAAATCTCATATAGTATCCTACCAATCCCATAAAGGATCTGATGTCTGAAACATCCTTTGGGGTAGGCCATTCCATGATAGACATGATCTTGTCAAGATCTACTACTACCCCTTCCTCAGACAGAACATGTCCCAAGTAATGTATTTTCTTTTGAAAGAAGTCACATTTTCTTAATTTAGCATAGATTTGATGCTCTCTTAGCACTTGCAACACAAGTCTGAGATGGTCTTCATGTTCTTCTCTATTCTTAGAGTAGATTAATATGTCATCAATGAAAACTAGTACAAATTTATCTAAAAATTTACTGAGTACATTGTTCATTAAGCACATGAAAGTGGCAGGGGCATTGGTTAACCCAAATGGCACTACCACAAACTCATAATGACCATACCGTGTCCAGAAAGTGGTTTTATGGATGTCTTCACCCTTGATTTGGACTTGATGGTATCCCGACCTCAAGTCAATCTTTGAGAAAATAGACGCACCTCCCAACTAATCGAATAAATCATCGATCCTAGGCAAGGGGTACTTATTCTTTATGGTTACTTTATTAAGTTGTCTGTAATCTATGCACAGTTTAAGGGTGCCATCCTTCTTTTTCACAAACAGGACAGGTGATCCCCATGGGGACATGTTGGGTCGAATATAACCCTTATCCATCATTTATTTCAATTGCAATTTGAGTTCAACTAACTCAGGTGTGCTCATCCGATAGGGTGTCCTAGACACCAGCACCGCTCTCGGTGCAAGATCTATCGAGAAGTCAATGTCTCTTCTCGGAGGTAGACCCAGTACCTCTTCCAGAAACACATTTATGTATTCTCTTAGGATAGGGTGATCGTCATGGCTTGGTTTAGCACCTTCGATTGTTTTCAACACCTGTATTGCATATAGGGGACATCCTTTTCGACAATACTTTCTCATTTGCAGGGCTGATATTTGTCTCACCGAGACCAGTTTTCGGATCCCTTGGAGGGTTATCCTTTTTCCTTCTTTTCTCACACATTCTAAGGTTTTATGGTAATAGTCCAATTTGGATTTATGGGCGGCCAGCTAGTCCATACCAATCAATAGATCATATCATCCCAGGGGTAATACGTTAAGGGTTCCTTGGGTGGGGAATTCACCCAACATTAATTGGCAGGTTGGTATGACCTCTGCTACCCTTCTTTTGGTGCCAGTGGCTAAATGTACCAACCATGGCTTGGTTTGTTTTTGTGGCTGTAGCTTACACTTATCAACAGCTTTAGGGGCTATATAATTCAAATTTGAACTAGGGTCAATCAAAACAAACACCAGATGGTTGAAAATCATACCTTCTATTTCCATCACTGAAGCTTGGTGGTCAGCTTGGTTATTATCCAAGGCTGCATAAATCTGCGGCACACTCCTTGCCACATCATTGACTGTGGTCGCTTCCTGAATGTTATAAACTTTCTGACTGTTCTGTTTTCGGTGTGGACAGTCTCTCAGGAGATGCTCTTCTCTGCAACCCCAACATTTCATAGGTTCTCTCTTTGGGTTATCAGTCTTTACTGGTATAGGTCCAGAAGTTTTATTTCTGCCTGATGATGGAAAGTTCTGCTGGAGTATACTTCGGGCTGGAAAGTTCATTCTAGGGTTCTTCTTGTAGTTCTTAAATCCCGAGGATTTGATCCCCTTTTTCTGAAACCTCGAACCACTCTTCTGTTTCCAGTCTCCACGAGACTCTGCCCGATGTCCATATTGTTCATGACAATATGTTTCTTTTTGAATAGTGTCTTCTAAGGTCTTTGGCTCATCGAATTCGATTCGGTTCCAGTATTCCTTGGGTAGCCCACTAATGAAGCGTTGCGCCTTCGCGTTCTCTCCTTTGATGTAGGGTACATATCTCAATAAGTCAAGGAATTTGTTGACATATTCCTCTATAGTGAGTTGTCCCAGTTTGAGTTCATAAAACTCTTTAGCCTTCTCGTCGAAATACCTTTTCGACAAATACTTCTTCTAGAAGTACTTTTCAAACTGTTTCCAAGACAGTTCCTCCTCTCAGACCCCTTTCATATTCTTAATATCCTCCCACCAAATGGAAGCCTTTCCATTCAGATTGAAAGTGGCCACTCGGGCCTTCAAATTCTCTGAAAAATCATGGACTCTGAAATATTTCTTCAGTCCAAGTAGCCAGGCCTCAAATTCCTCTCCCTTCTTTATCTCACCGTCAAAGGAGGGAGGTTTGGACTTTCTGAATTCTTCAAATTTATGACCCTTGGAAGTCTTTTTCTTCTTCAGTTTTCTTCGAGAATAGGAACTGGCCCTGCTGCTGGAAGAGCCTTCTGAATCACCAGCTTCCTTCTCAGTGGAATCATCTGGCATTGGTCCTTTACCTCTAGGGTGGACCTTTCTTGAGGTGCTCCTCTCAGTATGGCCACTGATACGACCATGTTTCTGCATCTCAGGTTCATGCTGCATTTGTCGCAGTAGGTCGGATAAGCTCTGCAGTAAAACTGCATTAATTTCGGTTTGCTTTTATTTTTCTTTCATCATCCTTTTATTGTTGGCCTTGCAGCTTTGCAATTCAACCATGAGACTCCTCATAGTCTCGGCTAGGTCTGGAGGGGTTCCTATTTCTCTTCTTTCATCAGACTCTTCGTCTCTATTGTGGGAGCCTTCTCCCACCTCTTGGTGAGTCACCATTTTCTACGTCTGTAAATTCCCGCGGCTGATTGTCCGCTTGGGTGAAAAGACAAACGCTGATTGTTAGCCAAGATTTAGTTACATTTTTATAATCTGCACATAATTTATAACTCTTTCACATGCATACACAGTCGAGTTCTCATTTCCAAGTTTTAATCCTGGACAAGAGAGTTAAGTTAGGGGGTTACTCCTCGTAGGAGTGCTTCGAATGGAGCTTATGTGCAACTTGTGCATGAGCCTAATCAGGCTGAGTGTTGTAACCATGCTTTGATACCACTTTGTCACATACCCACTACGCAAATCATTTTTTTTTTTTTGTTGATTTCTCAACAATCAGAATCCCCGAAGTCCTACGAGGCTTAGCGTAGGCTAGATCTTTCCTTTTTCCACCTCCATATGATTGTAGTTCATGACTATGGGCTGAATTAGCACGGTGTATTTCGCACTTTGCGACTCAATGCTACTGGCACGTCGAGTCGCTCGACTCTGCAAACCCCGAATCTTGAAACAGCGAAACGCTGAAGCCCGATGGGGCTAGCGAGGGGCAAGTTTCTCTCTTGGGGTCTTGTCTACGTGACCTTATATAGTGTCCACATGCTTAAGCCAGCCAAGATCTTATCAGCTTTTCACGATTCGGGGAATCGCGATACATGACTTCTATCTTTCCCCATTCAAATCCCCGAAACTTTCGAGGTCTCCAAAGTTTCCCTCCAAAGGGAGATCGATGACCGTAAGCCTCCCCTAATCCAATGGTATGGATCCTTTCAGGGTTTCGGTACCTGGGAGTTCAAAATGAAATGACTCCAAGACTCTTCGTCATTCAAATCTCCGAATTCCGATATGGAAAGTCGTGTAAGAGATCGACGGATCTTAGGAGCATGGATCCAACGGTCCACGGGATTTCAGGTATTGAGATTTCGTGACTCTCGAAGACAGGGGTTCTTTCCTTTTGGTTCCCTGGATCCTGAAACGTCGAAATGTCGACCGAAAGCCACGTGTCCCTTCGATGGATAGAGGTGACCCTCAACCAAGATCGACGATCGTGGTCTTTTTGGGATGATCAATGGTCACGATCAAATCCCGACTTTTCTAAATCTTAATCATACCTCATGCCATTTCGAGGCTTTGGTGATCGGAATTTCGTGACTCGCGAAGATAAGGGTTCTTTTCCCTTTTGTTTCCTGGGTTTCGAAATGTCGAAGCGCTTACCAGCGGCCACATGTGCTCTATAGATGGACGGTCCAGGCACTTCCATGGACCATGGGGGTCTATGGTCCTGGTTCCTTCATCTCGTGCAAGGGAAAACGAAGGGGTCATGGCATTAATGCCTGCGTCTCTTTCTTAAATAAAATGGTCATTACAGACCCTGGGATCCTCCGAAGGGATCCTGTTCATGCATTTCTTGCAAAGGCGGAGAGGGGTAGAGGAATTATCATTCGCGTGTCCTTCACGGATGGACGATCTAGATCTATATCGGGACTTTCACCATGGAGTGTCCCGATCCCTTGTCATCAGGACTCCCAAAATCCCAAATTTTGAATCCCTGAGATCGACTCCTCTCTCGGGACTTTCGCCCTTATTCACGAGGGCTTAACCCTCATGCATCTCTTAATAGATCCAACAGTTGTCGGGTTTTTCTAGCTAAGATCTAACGGCTCAGATCTGTCCCATATCACGCACTCTCCCACTACTTACTGGACATGGAAAAATCAACGGTCCAGATGTTCTCATGGACCTTGGGGAATCTACGATCCCGATTTCCTCGCTATTCACGAAGATATAGGGAAAGGGGAAAGGTATGCAACGCCCTTGTTTCTTTCGTCAATCTAACGGTCGTAAATTTCCATGGATCTTCCGACAGGATTTCGTCTGTCGATCGATACTTATCCCTACGCTGCTACTTCGGTATTTTAAGAGGGTCATTCCTCCTCGTACAGGGTTGTTAAGACTTGCACATTCAAGTCCTTTTTCCAGGTTCTTAGTAAAACTTTTCAAGGAGGGAATCTCTATGAAGAGATCTATTCTGAGGCATTCATGGAGATAGATAAGGGGAAACAAATTCCCGAGAACAAACTGGAAGTCTGACTTGGTTCAACTTATGCATAACTAAATTCATTTATCAACATACGCCATGCGTGGTTTTTTTGTTATAAGCATATACAAATACTAGTACTAATCAACATACCACACATACATTCTTATAATGAAAACATTCACAGTTTCACAGCTTATGAGCATAATTATCAGAATACGTATATTTCAAGGTTCCAGAGGCAAAACAATTATCAGAAATAACATGAGGGTTAATCAAATGCTAAGAGGGGTGCTTGTTTCCACCCAACCGTAGGCTTAGCGACTCCCAACGGATTTACCACTAGCCACCCCTGAGCTGAGACCACGATGCTATGAGACTGCGTCTCTGTCTTCCAGCGACCAGGAGTGAAGGTTGAATTCCTTCCTCTCTGCTATCACTCACTCTACATATTTCCAAATCTCTCCCCTTGCGTCCCCCCCATCGCTTCTACCCCATGCCTTATCCTCTTGCGAGGTTGTGTGTGGCGTGATTTCCCTCACGTTGGTCAGTCATGATGGCTCTACGGATAGGCGGTTCACCTCCCCATCCCTCAGTAATCCATCTACCTACTGGCCTGTGAGTCATTTAATTCAGGGCCAACGAGCCACTTTTGGTTCTCCGGGCCAGTGGAGTCCAAATACGGTATTAATTCTCGGTGGAAGTTAACGCCACCTTTCTAGGTGCCTTCCACTTCCATCGTGGTCTATTTTTCTGCACATCCCCTCTCAGCAGTCCTGCAATAAAATTCATAATGTTATTCTCATTTATTGACCTTTTCCTTAAGGTCCATTTACATCACATATTCACATTTATAAGTTTTCCATAGTTCTTGGTTAGTCCAGTTATTTTTACAAACTGGGGGAAATAGGGTGTTACATCGACTGATTGACCTACATATGGAGACAATCAATCTTGTGATCAACTAGAACACTACATGATTCGGTCAAGTATTCTATGTTCCCATTAGTTAGACAATCGACTAGTAGTCAAAGATATTCGGGCGATGGGTTGATCAACCCAAAAATCGACTACGAGTTGGATAAATAGGCAGTTGGGTTGAATATCTTTGTTAAGCCAACTCTAGAACATAGATATGGCAGAGTCAACTGTAACAATAGATGGTTACATTTGGACAATATCTTCTAGATTATGTGGAAGTTGGTTATATCTTGAGGCAATAAATAGCAGATCCCTTGGGTCATTATCATTATGACGAAAAAGTTATATAACACATAGATCATGCAGATCAAAGTGTACAACATGCATTGTGATGTTCTCATAATAGAGTGCTCTACTTAAGTGTTGTAACTGTGTATTTATACACCACCTCTACCTTCGAAATTTTTTGTTCCTCTTCGATTACTTGTAGTATTGTATTTTTTTGTTTTTTGTTGTGTTCCACCCTATTCCCCAACAAGTAATGCAAAGAGGCCAATATTTTATTTGGCTCACATGCATCAACATTCATTTTCACATGATTTTTAACCCATGGGAGGAATACCTCCTCACCATTGTAGGATAATGGCTCTAAATTGTGGCATTCTGATGTGGAGGTTCTGGAGCACAGACCTAAACTCTAGACTAGTGAGCATCGACTACCTAATTTGGATCATATGCATGGAACTGTTTATATTTTGGAACTTTGGTAAGATGAATCACTCTTAGTTTCTTCCATCAAACAAAAATATAACATTTGGGATTGTTGGTTGTTTCTATACAAGGGATTTTAATTGGGATCCATATCCTTTGTTTGATCTCAACATCCCTCTGCACTCTTCTACACTTCTAGGTACCTGTTTCTTTGAATTTGGCTTCAATATTGACTATATAGAAGCTTGTTGGTATCAAAAACAAATTCCTCTTTACTAACCTGAGTGGTATTCTTATTCAAGTTTCTCTACAAGATGTGTTTCTTCCCTCTCAAACTCTTTTTGGTATCCTTTTCTTCATCTGCAATTTTTTTCCTTGGGTATTGTATGCTTGGATAGTTCAAAATATTTTCATAATTATTATAGGCTCTAGTGACCTCAACAAAATTTTGCAGAGACACTAGTGAAAATTTCAAATTGTAATTGGTCTTGCACTATTTCAGTATCCATATGGACTATAGGGAGTTGTAGAATATTTGGAGCAAACTGAGAAGCGATTAGAATTCCATTCAAGGCAATAGATGTTCAATTCTAATGGCCACAGGTAGAATTCAAGAGAAGGATCAAAAGGTAACCTCACAAATTTCTACAATAATAGGCACCTTAGTTTAACTAAAGAGATAAATTATTGTGTCGAAAAACGAATGTAGAATGCTTTGTAACATGGTCATCAATCCATCTTAAGGAGAAGATAGCATCCAATCAGGTGCAATCCATCAATTCAAAATGTGGGGCACTCTGGGAAGATGAAACAATTCACCAAATTCCAAAGAATGTGGAAATCATCCAATTGAGTTCAAACTTAGCTAAACAAGCACTTGAAGAAACAACTAGTTAGCATGCCTTTTATTAAGCTTGCATATTTTTTCTTAAGTAGTTAGATATCTAAGCCTTTTTTGTAGAATCTACACCACTAAGGTACACTAGAAGTAGTTGTTTCTATCATTATATAGATATACCTATAGGCTAATAGAAAGTTTCTCTAGAGAATTAAGCTTAAAACCTTTTGAAGCAGAGTTTTGATATAAATTTTCTCAAATTTTTTCTATAACCTTTGCTTAATTTAAATATCTCCTAATTAAGATTAAAAATAAATAATGAATCATGTCCATGATTTTATGTAGGTGTAAATAAAATCTACAACCAACATCAAAATATCTACCGATGTATAATTTTAGAAACATTGTGAGAAATGGACCCATATGTCATCAAAGCATTCGCTTCTCTTCGACAACATTAGTTGATGCTTCGAATGATGAGAAAGTAAACTCACAAGTGGCACCTTTCGTGTAATAAAAATTTGAGGAACATATCAATTTTTTTGTTTCATTTAATTCAACAATATTTCACTCCTTAGGAATCGTATTTTGGTTCCTTCTTTTGATTGCATGATACGTCAAATAACAACATAAACAATGATCCTTGTACACTCGTTGTTTCGACTAGACTACTGACCTTTGAGTCGACTGGTCCATTGACTAAAGACCCTTCAAATTTTAATTGACTTGCTACAGTGAGCCATGATTCACTTATTTCTTGTCTACCTAGATGGACTACTAAGACAATTGAAGTTGTTAGAGCTGATGTCGAGGATGTTTCCTCTAGACGAAAAACTTGAACTCAAAAACAATATGGATGCATTTCCTTGATGACTCGTGTACTTGAAACGTTTGACCCTATTTCCCATTCCGATGTTGAAGGATGACCTGAATGGGAACAAGCCATGTAAACATAAATTGATTCTTTGTCAAATAATCACACTTGGGACCTGGTTCCATGACTGGAAGGAAAGAACATTGTGAATTATCGATGGGTCTACAAGACCAAATTTACCTTTGAAGATAATGTTTAGCGACAAAAAGCATGCCTATTTGCAAAGGGTTTTTCTCAAGAATAAGGAATCAACTACACTGAAACCTTTTCCCCTATTGCAAACATGAACTATGCTCGATTGATTCTTTTCTTTGATTCTTATTTTGGATGCCAAAGCCATCAGATGGATTTGAAGAGTAATTTTCTTCATGGAGACCTATCTGAAGAAATTTTCATGGAATAACCACCTAGTTTTGTGACAGATTCTAACTTGGTTTGTTGACTCGAGAAGTTTATTTATGGTTTGAAGTAGGCTCCCCGAGCTTGGTATGATAAGATCGACAATTTCTTTCTTCAAATTGGTTTCAAATTTTGTCAATTTTATCATTGCTTGTATGTCCTCCATACCAATGGAGACACCTCGATTTCTATTGTATATGACTTACTCATTACTGGAAGTAATAATGATATCATCCTTAGATTGAATAAAAAACTTGTTGACTCTGACATGATATATATTGGTACTCTGCATTATTTTTTGGGTCTTCAAGTATTACCACTATGTGATATCATTTTCATTTATCAGTCTAAATATGTGATGTATTTGTTGACACATTTTAAGACGGTTGATTTTAATTTGTGTGCGACTCCCTTTCAATTTGGAGTAAATCTCAACAAAACTTGTCAAATACATGTAGTTGATGCTACACTTTATTGAAAGATGGTAGATAGTCTTATTTATATTACTTATAGTCGACCTGGAATTTCCTTTGTTGTTAGTGTGGTTTCTCATTTTATACAATACCCTAAATAAATCCAATGGAAAGCAGTTAAACAAATTTTTTTCTATCTCAAGGGACCACTCATTTTGGTATCAAATATCATTGAAGTTCAAGTTTGATGGTCAACTTCATCGACTCTAAATAGGTTGGCAATTGTGATGATCGAAAGTCCACTTCTAGCTATGTGTTTTTCTTTAGCACTGGACCATTAGTGTGGTTGTCCAAGAAACATAAGGTAGTCTCTTTGTCGACTACGAAAGAGGAATATCATGGCGCCATTCAAACAGGTACTGAAGCAGTATGGATCCGCAAACTTTTTGGAAAAATTGGCCATCCCATTCAGACCTCGAATACAATCTAATGTGATAACAAAAGTGATATACAAGTTGTTGAAAATCATCTTTCCCATAGTAAGATGAAGCATGTTGGGATCCATGTTCACTATTTGAGACAATTGGTTCATGTGAACATTGTCTCTCTTGAATATTGGAGAATAGATGGTAAGGTTGTTGATATCTTCACCAAACCTTTAGTTGAAGCTAGATTCATCAATATTTGTACAATGCCTGGGATACAACAAGATGAAATTATGGGGGGGTGTCATAATGATGTAATTTCACCTCTTGAATGTCTAGATAAGTGTGCTGATAGGGGGTGTTGGAACATCAAGAATTGATGAATCATCCCACTTCTACTGGGTTTAGTCAGTCGACTAATTGACCTACATGTAGATTTAGTCAGTCGGGTGATCAACCAAAAACCTACATCATTCGATCGAGTAGTCGATGTGCCCATCGGTTGGACAATCGACCATTAGTCGAATATAGTTAGGTGATGCATCGATCAACCCAACAATCAACTACAAGTTGGATGCATAGGAAATTGGGTCAAACATCCTTGTCGAGCCAAATCGACAATGTGGATTTGGTAGATTCAAATCTAACAACCAATGGTTACATGTGGACAAGATATTTCAGATTCTATGGAAGTTGGTTATATCTTGAGGCGATAAATAATAGACCCCTTGGTTCATTATCATCATGACGAAAAAATTATATAACACATAAATCATGCAGATCAAAGTGTGCAATATGCACTACGATGTTTTGATGATAGTACGCTCTACTTAAGTGTTATAACAGTGTCTTTAGACACCACCTCTGTCCTCGAAATTTTTTGTTCCTCTTCGATTATCTGTAGCATTGTCTTTTTTGTTTTTGTGTTCCACCCTATTCCTCAAGAATTAATGCGAAGAGACCAATGTTCTGTTTGGCTCACATGCATCAACATTCATTTTCACATGATTTTGAACCCATGGGAGGAATAAATCATCAACATTGTGGGATAATGGCTCTGAATTGTGGCATTCTAGTGTGGAGGTTATAAAGCACATGCCTAAACTCTAGACTAGTGAGTATCGACTAC
>ML778884.1:475707-487281 GCA_009831015.1 Picea engelmannii
AGCCGATCCTTTAGCTGTCTCAGCTAGTTTTCTCAAAGTTCCTCTGTCGCCTATGGTCAAATATGATGTTGAAATAAAATATAGGCCCTCTGTACCGGACAATGTTAAGCATTGGAAGGTATTCGAAGATGATCTGGAAATCGAAAAATTTCTCCAATCTGTTGATGAATTTTCTGCATTGCACATTGATCAAGATCCTGACCTGGAAGGTGACCCTCACCCTGAGGTGTTTTTAAATGAAATTGCTAATCACCAGATTATTCAGTTGCCTAGCAATCACATTCTGAGGGGACTAGTCCCTTTAGAAAGATTGTTCGATGGGAATCATGTGGCAGTAAAGGGTAAGGTTTCAAATGAATATTTCGACACAACTGAGTGTCACATTGGCACACAGGAGGAGCCCAAGTTTTGTCAAATTATCAAGCAGCCTGACCAATGAACAGAGGGAGGAATATACTGAGTTATTAGAGGAATTCGCTGATGTGTTTGCGTGGACCTATGAAGACCTCAAGACTTATGACACATCTATCATTGAGCACAAGATCCCACTGAAAGAAGAGGCTAGGCCATTCATACAGAAGCTGAGACAAATAAATCCCATGTTGTTGCTCGTCATGGAGAGAGAAGTGAAGAAATTGTTAGATGCCCAAATCATTGTCCCCTTGAGATATTCTAAATGGGTGGCCAATTTGGTCACGGTGAGGAAGAAAAGTGGAGAAATCAGGCTTTGTGTCGATTTTAGGAACCTGAACAGGAGCTCAAAGAAAGACAACTACTCCTTGCCCAACATGGAGAAAATACTGCAGAGAGTAACTGGTGCATCTAGGATATCCATGATTGATGGTTTTTCTAGATATAATCAGATATCAGTCATGCCCGAGGACATAGAAAAAACAACCATCACCACTCCTTGGGGCACATTCATGTATGCCAAAATGCCTTTTGGATTGATGAATGCAGGAGCAACATTTCAGCAAGCCATGGACATAGCCTTCATTGGGGAGAAAGATAAGTTTGTGTTGATCTAGTTGGATGACATAACAGTCTTCTCCATGTCTGAAAAAGAGCACTATTGTCATCTGAGAATTTTTTTTTTGAAGTGTCGGAGGTTTGGCCTATCCTTAAACCCCAAGAAATATTTGTTTTCTATGAAGGAGGGGAAGCTTCTATGCCGTATAGTATCAGAAAAGGGAGTAAGAATTGACCCCAGCAGGGTAGAGGCAATTCAGACCTTGTCACTTCCCAGATCTAAGAAGGAAGTTCAGGCCTTTTGGGGGAAGATTAATTTTCTGAGGAGATTCATCTCAAATTTTGTTGAGCTGGTGAAACCCATCACAACCATGCTCAGGAAGGGAAATGAAGTGAAATAGATCATTGAACCCAGGGAATATTTTATCCAAATAAAAAGGGCATTGACTGAGGCACCTGTGTTGATCAGTCCTGACTATTCCAAAGATTTCCTAATTTTATCTTTTTCTTCTTTTGATATAGTAGCAGCGGTCTTGTTGCAGGAAAATGAGGAAGGGAGAGAGAAACCTATTTCCTTCTTCAGCAAGGCATTAAGGGATGTATATATCAGGTATGAAATCATTGAGAAACAGGCCTATGCCTTAGTGAAAGCTCTCAAATATTTCAGAGTCTATGTCTTGCACTCAAAGGTAACCACATACGTTCCTTCGGCCTCTATGAAGGACATCCTTGTACAGCCTGACATAGACGGGAGGAGGAGTAAGTGGATAGCCAAGATCCTGGAGTTTGACTTGGAAATAAGGCCTACCAAATTGATCAATGGTCAAGGCTTAGCCAAGCTGTTGGTTGAAGAAAATTGCAAAGCCTTGGGGGTAGATTTCATCAATGCATGTCCAGAAAATCAGCAGAATCAACTGTCTGATGTAAACCCCCAAATAGAACCCTATTGGCCCGATTTCCTTGGTATAAGGATGTCATATATTTTCTATAGGAGTTGCGGCCTCCAGATGGCTTGCAAAGAAACAAGGCAAGAGCTTTGAATCTCAAAGCAGTCAGATACTACCTTGTCGGTCAAATTTTATATTGGAAAAACCCCCTGGGGGTGCTTTTAAAATGCATGAATCCACAAGAGGCTGACAGGATCATGGTTGAATTTCAGAATAGCCTATGCAGAGGGCACCATTTCTGGAAGACCACAACTCACAAAATTCTCATAGCTGGGTACTACTGGCCCACCTTGTTCACTGATGTCTGTAGAGAAGTTAAAGCCTGTATCCCATGCCAAATATTTTCAGAAAAGCAACAACTCAAATCTCTGCCTTTAAATCTTGTAGTTGTTTCGATACCTTTCTAGCAATGGGGCCTAGATTTTATTGGAGAAATCCACCCTGCTTCCAACGGGCAGCACAGATGGATCCTGACTACCACAGATTTCTTTACTAAGTGGATCAAAGCTATCCCCACCAGGAGTGCTTCCCACAAGGTAATTATTGGATTCCTGGAAGACCTCATCACAAGATTCGACTACCCAAGAAAGATTGTTACTGATAACACAGCCTCATTCAAGGCTGAGCCGTTAGCTAAGTTCTGTGAGCAATTTGGGATCAAATTGATTCACTCCACCCCATACTATCCCCAGGGCAATGGTTTAGCAAAGTCCTCCAACAAAAGCCTGATAAGGATCATCAAAAGACTATTGGAGGACAACAAAAGGGCCTGGGATTCAAATTTGAAATTTACTTTATGGGCCAATCAAGTGACCACAAAGAGATCTATAGGCATCTCCCCTTTCCAATTAGTTTATGGAGCAGAAGATGTTTTCCCTTCTCAACTAGACATCCCTGTAGAAAAATTCTTCCAGAATCATCAAGAAGAGCCTGATGACATGATCATAAGAGTTCATCAACTGGTGCAAGTCCAGCAAGCCAGAGAGCAAGTAATGGATAGAATTCAGGACCATCAGCAGAAGGTCAAACTGGCTTTTGACAGGAAAGTCAAGAAGAAAGAGTTTGAGATTGGGGATTTGGTTCTTAAGTGGGATGCACCCATGCAAAATAAGGGAAAACACAACAAGTTTGATTCCCTATGGATTGGGCCTTTCAAAATATCTAAGTTTTTCTCAAACAACACGTATAGGTTGTAGGATTTGGAGGGTGAAGAGGATTTCAATAGCCCAGTAAATGGCCATTTTCTAAAGAAATGTTTTTCTTAAGCCTCAGATGGATCCTTTGTTTGTAAATATTGTCCTTTTGATTCTTTGTTTATTTTCATTTTTATTTTTCGTCTTAGTAAATGACTCCATAGCCCAACAGAAGGAACTGAAGCTGCAAAATGAGTTCTTAGAGCATCACAGGGACGACTCTATCCCCCATGGAGCCTAATGTTAGCACCTATTCTTGAAAGCGGGGTATTTTATCCCGTTTTCAGATCCTTGATGTAGAATGCAAAGAAAGAGGGTGTGAAAACCCATCAAATGCGTTCCAATCCAATACCATAGCCTAAGCGCCGAGTGCATCCCATAGGAGAAGTCCATTTCAGATTTAAAAAATCAAGCGAGCGAGCAGTTTGATTTCAATGGCAAGGATCATTTGGTGAAGCAGATCGATGGTCAGTGGGGAATCCCAGTTAACAGAGTTGCAATGATATTAACATGATGGATAACGCCTATATTACATGCAATACAGGTTATCAGTCGTCCATCCAAAGGACCCATGGCGCGAAATCTAGTCGCGTCGGCATTTCGACATTTGGGAGTTCAAAGGGTGATAGTTTCTCATCACTATACCTCGAACCCTGAAACATCGAAAGCGCCCATAGTCGGGCCCATTGTCATGGCATTCGATCACAAGAGGCACAGACTTGGGAAAAGGGTGCTGGCGCGCACCATGTGATGGGACAGGCTCCAGGCCGCCAATGTCATATCATCCGTCCGAACCAGTTGGGACGGGTGGTAGCCAGATGAAGTTTCAGGGATCGACATTTCGAGAGACAGGGGACCTCCCATCCGCTGCGGCAGAAATCGTCGAAATGTGAAATACCAATAAGTTCTTTTGAAGCTGAGCCCATGATGCTAGCGCCCGATCACATCAAGCGAGCCTAATAATGGAGGTAGCCCTCTTCTAAGGTCAAAGTCCATCTCGACCATTCCTCTGAAGGACACGTGGCACACATCCGTGCTCTCTTGGTTTGGTTAATCGAGATTTTATGGAGGAAGTGCATCGCAAACTTTCGATGCCAGAAACCCCGAAGGGATTGGAACCATTCAATCTAAGGACACGCGTTGCAATATCTGAGACATGAATGGGCCCCCCCTGCTATCCATATTACTTCCACGTCATTCCCTCCTCAGTTCATCACCCTCTCGTATCCTACCATGTCCACCCACATGGCCCCTCCTTGGTGCATCGTCCTCATCGCCTCCACCTGTGTCCTCTTCAGACCATGTGGCATCCCTCAACCAATGTCACAGTTCCTGCCACCACGTCCACAGTGTTCGCACCTTCACCCCCTCATCGTGCCCTCGTCCAAATCCGCCACAGGGGCTCCCACATAGCAGTCCGACCATTTAGCTGACCCAGGTGGCACCAGGAGGAGACCTCCACGTCCCAAGAGGCAAAGTTGACTAAGACTGTTCCTGATCCCTAGATAGTAGTTATTGCAGTTGTGGGAGGTGGTTAAACATCATCTTCGCTATAAATGGAAAGTCTGGTAGAGGACTAAAATCATATCGAATCACCTGCTAGACAGTCAGTGGTCCGATTGCGTCTACTAGAAGCGCACGATTGTTTGAAGTATGCATGCGCAGACTGTCAGAAGCCCTACAAATGTAATGCTTTTATTGTTGTTTCTTGTTTTCGCTGCCGGGGTTTTTTTGGAGTATATGAAGGCGTTTTCTCCATTTTTTGTAATCCTCGATGGTAGAACGAAGCTCCCGATTGTAAAGTTTTAACAGAGACCCTACTTCTCTGGTTATGCATCTGTATGTAAGATTTCTTGCTTAATGACCGACAATTTTCTTACCCCATCTAGTTTTCATCTCATACCGAGGGAGTTCATGATTGACTGATTCACATGAATTATTGCAATTATGTTACGATAAAGGATTTATTGTTGCATTGTTGTATTCTCCGGTTTTCTGTGTTTGAATGTAAGAAGATCTTGTGTTTAGATGTTTTCTCCTACAGTCTGTTAGAAACCTGATGTTTACAACAGACCTTTTCATTTCTCTTATACAATTCTTCCCCCTATTCACCCTAACTACAACTCACTATCTGAAGTTTATCTAAGACCTTACTTTCCCATGCATGCCTGGCCTAGTTTCAATGTTAGAACAATATTGTTTTGAGTTAACTTCCATTTGATCACCCCTTTTTATAAAAAAATCGTGACATAAAATGATGGGCGTCGGGCTCTGCTCCCGCTGCAATCAAGGAGTGACTTCTGACGCTAACACCGGGTACCAGGATTTCGCGACTTGCAAAGACGAGAGGTCTTGCCCTTTGGTTTCCCGGGTGTCGAAACACCGAAACTCCCATGGATCTTGGCATCTACGGTCTTGATTCCTTTTCTACTTGCGAAGGCTGAAAGGGGTCAAGGCATTAACGCATACGTTCCTTCCTCCAATCTAATGGTCATGGCAGACCTCAGATCCTCCAAAAGGAACTTGTCCATCCATCTATCAAACGAAAGGGTAATCTCTTTCAGTATTTGAAACTCGGTATCCCTCCTGAGCTTCATCAGCTATGAAGGAATTGAGATCTTTGTGCTCTTTCTCCTGGACTTGACTCTTAGAAGAGTCTTCAACACAACTATTGCGCTCCTTCATCAAAGGGTTCCGGGTTCGGTTTGCCTTGCAGAGAGCCTATGCATATCTGCACTACCTCTCCTGAGATTAATAGGCTTCGTTCTCCAAGGGACTCAAAAGTATTAGGAAGGTTTACATGTGTACATGGAACTATGTCCAGGGTCGATGAACACACAGTTCGTGACTTCGGCTTATGCCACCATAGGACACAAGTATTTACGAGTATAAAAACTATCCTAACCATATGCTTTCTTACTGGCCTAATTATACAATCAAGCATAAATAAGGGGGATACAGTATATCCATTAATAAATATGCTTGATTCCTGCAACATACACAGTATAGCCAATTCATACATAGTTACAGATAAATTACACACGGTAAGAAATCACTTATCTATTACAAGTTTCCGCCAACCAACTGACTGTGGTTGTTCGTCCTTCCACCCGACCATAGGCTTAGAGGCATTCAATCTTAGCACTCTAGCCACCCCCGTGCCAAGCCATGATATCACCAGGGAATTCTCATAGTTCTCAAGGGTTCTCTCTCTATTTTTTCTTCTGCTTGGATCATGTTCTCTGTAACTCAGAGATTTCTCTCTCGGTGATGGCCTTAACAAGGTTTCTCATATGCCCCTCAGTATCAAGATCACGACCTTCATCTCGTGACTCGCTGGAGAGATCTATGCATCTCCCCTTCGAGCTTACGCTCTTCTTCTCCCCGTCTCTTCCCATGTGTGTGTCTATCTTACCTTGGGAGGTTTTTCCGACCTATCATGTTCCTTCTGTCAGAAGGAAGCTTAGGTCTGTAGGTCTCTATGGTACTTCGAACTGACAACCCATGTTTTCATCCATGGGGGTGGTTGGTGATTCAACCACCGATCCTTTCTTCATTGACTGATTTTCTTTTCTTGGGATTCAAAGGAGGGTTGTCATCCTTATCAAGGGAGATTTGGAGTTATTTGATATATGAATCCTCTCTTATAGTTTTCACATTCTTTCTCTAGTGATATCATGACTAGTACTTTCAAGGCTTCACCCCCCACAATCAGTTATTGGCAACTCAAACAATAATACATTTACATTTTCCTCATGCATTAGCATGGAAATTCATGTTTTATGATTAATTACAAATTGGGGAAAACAACGTGTTACAAACCCATGAAGATGAGGTCCACAAAGAGGCATAGGTACCAGAGGTTCAGAAGGAACCTGATATGGAATTAGGACAAAGTGAAACATCGATGTAGGAACAAATGGAGATGGTACCTCAAAACCCACAACAATGCGTAGAACTGATGCAACTTTTCCTGGCCAGAACATAAGTACTAAAGTTCCTACCATTGGCGTTGAGGTTGAAACTTGCATCAGTTCCATCAGGAGAGGAGGAGGTGGAGACACCTTCGGAGCATTCAATAGCCAGTGGAATCCCACTGTAGGTCTGAGTACCCAGGGAGGCCACCCCTTCCTCTATTGACCTCACACAGTGGCCAGTAGCACAGTTAGTCGGGATGATCAAAGACACAACTTATCAACTGAAGCAGAGGCTCCAGTAGGTCAAAAGTAATGCATAATTCGCAAGGGAGGAAGCACTCCTTTCCCAAGCACGTAGGACACAGGAGAAATACGCCAAGATCCAGGCGAAGCATAAACTGGAAAGAGCCTAGGAGAATCTTGTTGAAGCCTAGCCATAGAAAAGGATGGAAACACCTCAACTATCAGAGACTAGTGTTGCAAGAGAGCCTGAGCATCAGATCGAGCTACTCTAGGGAGCATGGTCACAATTAGCCATTCGTGTAGAGAACTTGGAAGCACAACTACGGGATATCCAGTGTGAAGCAGAGAAACAACCCCAAAAACTTCAAGAGTAGATGGAGAATGTAGTGCTAGAAGGAAATAATGCTCGAGAAACACTACACAAGTGCACAGTCGAATGCACAAGGATCTTTTGCGAAGTCAGCGATTGGATGGGAATTGTTGCAAGGCATAACCAAACCCTGGAGGATGTGCGTGAAAGAATATAGTTGCTCAATGAATAAGTTGTCGTCACCATGGATCTGTTGGAGCAGCAGGAGAAATTTGATCAGATCCAACAGGTAGAAAACGAGTTGAATGCTCTGTTTGAAGTGTAAGCAGTAGCAAAGAAGGAGTTGTGTGACTTTCAACCTATCATTCCAACAACATATATGCAGATGCATCAGGTAGATGCTACAATTGATTCTGAGTGGAACTCCCTGATTGCATACAAGCCTAAAGGATTCATTACATATGCGACTCAACAGTTTGTAGTTGAGGCCTCATTCCTTGCCAAGAAGTGGCAAGACAAAATTGTGGGTTTCCAGGAAGTCAGGAAGCGGGCCTTAGAGTTGGTCCCTGAGTTTGAAGAGGAAGAAAAGGAAAAATCACAAGCATAAGATGAAAGCAAAGAGGAGATGAAGGACAAAGGAAAGCAAGAGGCACTCCTAGAAGCTGTGAAAGAGCCAAGGACTTGACTCGAGGGTGAGTCAAGGACTATGGTCGGATCATGTTGGGCTCTTCGTTTTTCGTTAGAATTTGCGCAAGGAGGACTACAGTCTTAATTTTGGTCAATTACGAGTTGTACAAGCCACAAAGAAGCTGGATAGTGGAGCAAGAAAAGAAATAGAAAAGAGTTACGAAAAGGAACAGTGCAACACCAGTGAGGAAAAAGAAGTTACAATAGAACAAGAACAAGAAAGCATGTGGGGTATAAAGCCAGAAGATCCCACTCAACCTATATGTATGAGATTCATATGATTGTAAATAGTTAGATGGCATAACTAATATAGAGGGGTAGATGGTATAGAGGGCACATACATACTAAAGGTTCTATGATTGTAACTTGTATACATTTTGGGGGAAATGGTAGATAGATCTCTAAGACTTGAGTTCGGAGCCGGAAGCATGTAACAGAGTATTTATTTGTATCTCTGATATTTTATCCGAGAAGCTCTTCTGATAATATATAAGGACAGACCTAAAATTTTGAGATATGCTATGTCATTCTGTGTGTATGATTATGAATCGTCTCAGTAACTTACTTCTTTATGTTTGATAAGTTCAATGTGTTGTCTTTGTTTACAAATGCTTCCGCAACTTGATTGTCTTTATTTCCAGTATGAATGAGTTCATATATGTTATGTGGTTAGTTTGTCTTGCGCAAGGTTATGGTGAATCTTGAAGATTAAGGAAACACCCCTAAGTATTCTCCTTTCCCTTCCCTATCTTCTTGTTTTGGTTGCTCTTCGGGTGAGACTTCTTCTCTTCGGAGGGGATGAAAATGCCAGCGCTCTAGAATACTCAGTGCCTTTTGTTGGTAACCTAAGAAGGACCTTGGTCTGATCAATTCCACGCCAACAGACACTAGGAAACTCAATTTTTTAAAATCAACGAGCTTTTCATAAATATCATTCAGATTAAAAATTAATAATAATAAATTTTCAATTTTTTGATAATCTATTTGTAAATTAGATCTATCTAAAAGAAAAATTGTCATGTCCCCACAGGATGCCTGCCTGAATCTTACAATTGTGCACCTCCTAGGGGCATGCCACATAATGACTGTTCTCACTTGGTTTCTTGAAAGCACCAAGGATACTTCATCTAGACTATGCCTCTTCACTTAGAGCATACCCATTCTTCGTTCTAGGCTACGGGTGAGTCACACTCCAACTCTAGTGCAACTGAATTGTATACTTAGACAATCTTGTTAACAACTTAACACTTATTCATTTAAGAAAACATCCACGAGATGAAGAGAACACTTGCGAAACAAGCAAGAGACACAAATATATAGTGCATGCAACACAAGACATGCCTAACACCTGGATAAGTCTTATTATTGTGAAACATTTATAATATGAGCATTACCGGATCAGTTTACAACTTGGACAGAGTCACACGACTCACCTCACCTCACCAATACAGTCATACACATATTCTTCACACCAAGACTCGTCCATCCAAACAACCTTCACAACTCCTACGGTGCACCCCAAACATGGTCCTACCACATACTCATCGCCTCTTCTCTATCACAAGACTTCATACATACTTCCCATCTCTTATCTGTCTCATAGCATTCCTCACATAAACATGCGACAAGACTTCACCAAACTCCAAAGTCGCCCTGCCTGCTACTAGACTCAACCCAAAGAAGGTCACCCCAATGTTGTCCACAGAGTCGCTTCAAGGAAACAAGTCCTCCCATGTGGAGCAACTTGGCTCCTTGAGGGACCTTGCCCCTCCTTGTCCAAATATTCCTTAGAACCATTGGTGTTGATCTTTCTCTCTTCCTTGTGCCTTCTTGGTTTTGCAACCTTGTTCTTTTTTATAGACTCCAAATGTAGCTTTCACAAATTATCACGTCCTTTGGGTGTGTCGTGCCCCTTCGTGGACCAAAGTGCCCAAATGAAATGAAACATCCCTTCGCGGACCCACGCACCCAAATGAACCCATGCACTCATCAACCTTAACGTCCCTTAGGACTGGCACACCCCAACCTTGGCACGCTCCTCAAGTCGATGTGCCCCAACCTCTTTGGTGCAACTAGCCTTGTGCTTCACCTCATGCTTGGGCAAGCCCCTTAGCGTGTTCGCATGTCCAATGCGCCCACTTGCCCAACTACTGTGACTTTTGGTGCTAGAGCAACCCCAAGTTCCATCTCCTTGAGGACTTAGATGAGGGTGCCCCACACACTTCTAGCCGAGAACCTTACAAAAACATTATCACTTCTCATTTCAAATAAACATAGAATTAAACATTGTTAATTCTCATTTCAAATAAACATACATTTATTATTATATAGATAAAATAAAATGATTACTTAATATTTTGTTTCAACCAAATTTATTAATATTTATTAATTAATTTAATTTTTAAAATAAACACAACTCATTATTATTAATTTAAGCAGTAGTCTAACTTGACTATGTGACCAAATTAGCACCCAAAAAAAGCCAAAACATAAAACAGGTTAGAAAAGGCCTTAATTAATTTAAAAAGGTATTGTTCACTGTTATCTTAATTGTATTGAAATTTTCAATATTACTTGTCCTTGTAGTTTTCACTTTATTATTCATAATTGTGCTAACCTTTCCATATGAGGCATGAGTGAGGGAGGCCTTTCTTTCGTGCGAGCGACTAAAGGAATGAGTTTGATCTATCTTATCATTTGACAATAGCTCACCCGAAAGTAAAGACAAGCTCTAGTTATATAAATGATTGGAATGGACTCTCATATTAATTTAATTTATTAATGTCATCATTTTATCACCGGGAAAAAAATATAAAAATTGTAATATTATAACACATATTATTATGAGTAGACATTGCCTGTCTTCATACTTTATTGTTTACAATTTTGCTAACTCAACTGCTCAAGTGAAGTCTGCTAATTTTATTGATCAATATTTTATTGAGAAAGTGGTTTCGTTTTCTTCGTGTTCATATTTATATTGTTCTAATGTTCATTGTCTATAATAATTTTTAGTTCTAATTTGGTCGAAGATTGTTAATGCTTTTGTTGGATTACTCACTGTTATAATAATGTTTGGTTCTAACTTGGTCGAAGTTTTTTTGTTGGATTATTCACTACAAATTCCTGGAACAAGGTAAATATACATAATGAAAATTTGTAAGTCAGAAGAGGGACACAATATATCATAACTTGTAGAAAGAATGTTACTACAATTTTTATTGAATAACTTGTAACAAGAATGACATATATCAACCATTTGGCTCCGAACTAAACTAAATAGCCATCTGGATTACAGACTCCAATTT
>ML778884.1:498691-520662 GCA_009831015.1 Picea engelmannii
CAATCAATGCAATGTCACTATGTGATGAACAATGCCCTGTTGTTGGAATCTGAAGAGCCTTCCCTTTTGTCGCAATGTGAAGAACATAGTAACATTGCATTATGACAATCGATGTAATGTCATAATGTCAAGAACATACCCCTGTCATCGCAATGTGACAAGCATATCCTTGTTGTCACATTGCGACAAACTTTGTAATTTCACAATTTGACGATTAGTGCAACGTCACAATTTGATGAACATTTCCCTATTGTTGCAATGTGACTAGCCTTTCCTTATTGTCGCCATGTGATGAACATGGTAACATCGCATGAAACATCGCCATTCCTTGAACATCTCACTTTAACATAACTTGTAATGACTTTCTCTATTTCAGATAAGCATAAATGAACGGGCTATGTTGTGTAATGTTGTAAGGAGATTGAACCCAACATAACCCTACATGAAAATTGCAATCTCAACATTTGACTTTTTCACATTGTGACGAACATTTCCCTATATTGTTATGTGACAGACATTTCCCAACATTGGTATGTCTCAAACTTAGAGGAACGTCACACTGTCACTGCCAGGAATTGTCTATGTCACAAACATAGACAGACATTGCAACCAAAACAAACATAGTGATGTTGAAATGTGACGAACATATTAACATCGGTGTGATGAACATAGTAATGTCACAATCTGACAATCAATGCAATGTCACTATGTGATGAACATTGCCTTGTTGTTGGAATCTGAAGAGCCTTCCTTTTGTCGCAATGTGACGAACATAGTAATGTCGTATTCTAACAAACAATGTAATTTCACGATGTCACAAACATACCAATGTCATCATAATGTGCGAGCATATCCTTTTTGTCACATTGTGATGAACTTTGTAACATCACAATTTGACAATCAATGCAATGTCACAATTTAATGAACATTGCCCTATTGTTTCAATGTGACTAGCCTTTCCTTATTGTCTCCATGTGATGAACATGGTAACATCACAATCCGAAAAACACTACCATGTCGCAATGTGATGAACATTTCATGGTCGTCACAATGTGACGAGAATTTCCTTGTCATCACAATTTGACAAACATATCCTGACATTAGAATTAGACAAAAATCTTTCGAGGTCACAATGTGACAAACCTTTGCAAACGTCACAATTCAATGAACATAACCCATTTTCGCAATGTGATGTACACACCCATTGTTGCAATGTGTCAAACATAACCCAACGTTACAATGAGACGAACATTTCCCCACATGGCAATGTGACAAACATTACCCACTGTCGAAATGTGAGATACCCATTCAAACCCGTTAATGTGACAAACCAAAATCCTATGTCACAATGTCATGGACATAACCTTACGATGTTATGTGATGAAAAGAACCTGATTTCGCAACATCACAAATAAAACTCGATCCCCACTACAATGCAATAATGTCATAGTAAACCCTGGTTAAACATAATCAACATGGCCCACCATAATCAACTCCACATGGTCTGCGAAGGTCATCCATGGGTATGATCAACCATAGTCATCACATGTCAACCATAGTCAAATATGGTTATGATCAACCATAGTCAAGCATGGCGAAGGTCAACCATGATCAATCATGTTGAAGGTTAATGTAATGGTCAATCATAGTAATAGTTAAGGCCGACTATGGTGAATGTCATCCATAGTCTTGGTCAACCATGGTCATGGCCACTCATGGTCAACCATGGTCATGGCCAACCATGGTCATCTATACATAACAAATATCAAACATGGTTAACCATTCACATCCATGGACAACCACAATCAACCATGGTCATGATCAACCAAGGTCAACCATAGTGAATTTCATGTTCAACCATGGTCAACCATAGCCAACCACACTAAACTAAGGTCTACCAAATTTAACCATGATCAAGCAAAGTTTACTATGGTGAACATTTTTTAACCGTGGTATACCAATGTTAACCATGATCAACCATGGTTAAGGTTAACGTAATGGGAAATCATGGTCAAAGTTAAGGCCAAAAATGGTAAATTTCATCCATAGTCAAGCACAACCATGGTGAATTTCATCCATAACCATGGTCAACCATATTCAATCATAATAAACCAAAGTTAATCATGCAATGATCATTGTCATGGTCAACCATAATTACCCCTCGCCATGGTCTACTAAGGTTAACCACTTTACTAATGTTATGTATTATCTTATTTTTATAAACTTTAATTAAACTATTATTAATTCACTAATTCTAATATTTTAACAATCTATTAAATTACTATTAAATTACAGTATATTAATTTAAACATTAATTATTAGATTCTACTATTAAAGTATTTATTAAATTACATGTTACATTCATACATTACATTATAATATTGATATTTAATTTTTACATTAAATTTAAGTATTAATTAATTAATACTTTAATATTTTTCTAATTTATGCATTAATACATTAATGAATTTATACATTATTATTAATGTATTCTTATTTCATTTATAAATTTTTTTCATTATTAATATATTATTTTAGTAATTCCTTTATTTTTATTATTTTTTATTATTACATGTAATACTTTTTTATTATTATTTATTATATTTATATACTTTGTTAGTTATTCTTTTATTTATTATTAATAATTAAATAATTATTAATATATTTAATATTTGAAAACATTTATATATTTATTTAATACATTTAATATTATTTTAACATATAATTGTATTTTTTTATACACTTATTTATATATGATTAATATATTATTTAAATAATACATTAATAATATATTTGTCTTATAATGTATAATAGATATGTTTGTTTTATTAATTTAATGTATTATTGTGATATATTGTTAATACTTTATTATTTTATTTTATTATTATATTTTTAACACTTTAATATCTTATTATGCTTTATAAATGTATATATTATTAATATTTTAATATTTTAATTATTTTTACATATTTTATAATTGTATTAATTAATTAATATAATAATATATTACATTATAGAATAATGTTTTAATGTTTTAATTTATAAATTGTGTTAATGTTATAATTATATATACATTTGATACTTTACACATATATTAATGTTTTAATACTCTGATTGATATATTGCATTAATGTTTTATTTTTTTATACATTTAATACTTAACACATTAATCTATTTAGTATTTTATATATCCATTTATATATCATTAATATATTATTTAAATAATACAATAATCTATTATAAATATATTAACATATTGTTATTTTATTCATATATTATTAATACTTTATTAATGTAAATACTTTATTAATGTTATGTATTAATGTAAATATTTTATTAATGTTATGTATTATTGTATTTTTTGAAACTTTAATATTTTATTAATGTATATATATTTTATTAAACTATTAATAATTAACTTATTTTATTTACCATAATGATCAACATTATTATATAATTTATTTGTGTTATTTAAGATAACGTTTAACACTATTATATAATTTATTTGTGTTTTATTAAACTATTAATTATTATAATTTAATATATGTTTTATTAAACTATTAATACATAACTTATTTTATTTACCATAACTTATTTAAAGTTTATGTTTCGACAGAATCTTTAAATATATTTTAATAATGTTTTTATTTTGTTATTAATTATTTTATTTTTGTTATATTTGTTTTTACTAATTTATAAATAATGATTATTTACTATTTATTTTATTATTTGATAATTAATAATTTAATTATTAATAGTTAATAAATATTCATACATAATTACTAATTAATTCATTTTTAATAATTATATAATAATTTGTTATTATTTAATAATTATAAATATTAAAATAATACTTTATTATTATTTAATTTTTATTAATAAAATAATTACTTACTTATTATTATTATTAATAAAATATTTCATTAATAATAATAATAACTAAACTATTAATAATTTTATTTCAAACAATAATTTAGTAATTACTAAATAATACTTAATTATTGCATTTAAAATGTATAAATGTATTTATGGTTATGCTTATGCATGCGGGTTGTCAACTAGCAACAACCACTTTTATGTAAAAAGTGGTTGATGCCATTTTTGATCTTTTTCAATTAATGACGCTGATTATGTATATCAACCACTTTTTACATAAAAGTGATTATTGCTAATATATATATATATATATTAAATTTTACTTTTAATAATATTATAACCTGAACATGTTTATTTATGCAATTCAAAAACACTAATGAATTGTGAGTTTAAACGTCCTGGACTGTTAAGAGGTCTTTTTTACTTGTAACAAATGCATGACCTGCATATATGTCTTTTCAATACACTGACGTCGCTAGCAACTTAACTTCCATAATTTAAAAACCCTTTTTATACTATCTCCCGTTACATTGAGTATTGAAAATTTATTTGCAAATTTTAAACCTCTCTTGCAATGATTTGGCTCGATTGCTACACTTGATATGAGTCAAGACTTTGAAACGCTTAAAGACTGAGGGGCCATCTGGTGATATTAATCGCTTCATGAATATTCGGACCTGCCTCTCGTGCCAAGCCACACCTGACAGCAACAGCTATCCACAAATAACGCTAACGCGATGACAAGCTGATTTGCAGGCCGTCTTGTTTGTTGGCAGTGATAAAAGATAATGGCATATTTTCTAGAAACTTTCATAGGTTTGATTATGGAAAATTAATGGTTGTAACTCGGTATGACAGCATTGGATCGCTGACAAAGATTTTTCAAGCGCATGAACCGGGATTGAACGTGTACATCCTTTTATTATTACAAACTTACCCTAAATTTCACAAACCCATATTTCATCCGGACTATACGCATAGGAGGAATGACGCGGTGAACAGAATGATAGGTGGCCGCCTAGAATTACATATTGCTCATACAATACACATTGCTAAATAATAATAAAATATAAGGACAGAAAATGACAGCAACGATAAGTTGAATATCATAAGCAGTAAGGGTGAACTAGGCCGTGATTATAGCTATAGTGGTTCAATAGGTATACAATTCCTTGGCAAGATGCCACTCTCGTTGCAATCAATAGGTATACAGAATCTATGCATGTTTATGGTTTTATTCAGTGTTGAATTGGATAAGTTAAATGATTATGATAAAGTATTCTGACACTGTATTATAAATTATAGTTTAAACGTTTAGTTATTCATCAGGATGATTTTTTAAATTATCAACTTATTTTTTTAAAAGTTATGCGATTAAACATGGATTCCTGAGTCGATTAATAAACATTTAACTTTTTGGGTGACTGTATATTTGTTTTGATGATTCATTGTTCTTCTTTAGAAATCATAAAGTCTTTGTACAATTTGCAAGGCATGGTTGTGGACAGAGAACCTGTCTTTCAATGAGCGGCCAACGATGCAAATGGGTCTCACCACACAAAAAAATACAAAATATATTAAAAAATAATAAATTCCACAAATAATATATACAAAACATTCATACAATAATAAATTTCACAAATAATATATACAAAACATTCATACATATTTCAGCGGCCAACGATGCAAATGGGTCTCACCACACCAAAAAAATACAAAATATATTAAAAAATAATAAATTCCACAAATAATATATACAAAACATTCATACAATAATAAATTTCACAAATAATATATACAAAACATTCATACATATTTCATACATACCAGTTCTACAGAATAAAACACATTCACATGTATTCTCTCACCCTAACCCTAATACGAATAACACTTAACTCTAAAACCCTTACCCTCATACGATAACCCTAAGCTTCTCCGTGGTTTGATCTCCAAGACTGCGAGACTTGAATTCATTGTTCTTGTACTTCTCCGTGGTTTGATCTCCAAGACTGCGAGACTTGAATTCATTGTTCTTGTACTTCACCTCCATTAACGGAACACCATCAATCTAATCAAATTAATCAATTAATTTTTCTTGTGACCCGGGACGATGCCTCTGCCATCTCCCATTCCAGCAGACGTACGACACTTACTGTAACCAATACATTGCGGGCTACGGGGAAAACGAGGCCTATGTATCGCTATGTTCGATACTGTTAATATTCCTGGGGTAGAGCGATCTGCCCACTCGGATACGAGGTTGTTAGATCGGTTGGAACGAGATGCTTAAAACCTAAATACCTAAAAAATTAAAACATGATGCTTAAGGCTTAAACACCTAAAAACTTAATAATATATATGCCACTAAAATCTTAAAACAAAAATTATCAGACCTGTGGGTGTGGGTAAAATTAAGCTCGATATGATCTAGATCTGCAACTACATAAAAAATAAATGGCCAATGTTTTCTTATTTACATAAATTTGAGGTTGTGGACATGGCAGAAACTCTAGCCAATCGAAAAGGAAACGGTTAGAGAGTCACGCATATATGGAAAAAATGTCACGCATAGCATGCTAGGAAAATAAAAATCATTAGATAAGAGAGGAAGAAACCTGCAGAGGGTATCAAAAAGTCGGAATAGATGGAAATGAGGCGATAGGAAGATAAAACCATTTCAAGGAAAAAACCAGCAGAGGGTATCAAAAAGTCGGAATAAATGGAAAGGAGGCACTCCACGAACTGCAGTAAATGTTGGTTTAGAAGCGTTTAGGTGAAGCATTCCATTCACCCACAAAGTTCCATTTACCTCAACAGTAAAAAGGCAGTAAAAAAACCAAAATTTCAACCTTTTACGTGGCCATGAAAAGCTTGCACAGATCTTGATCCTGATTAATCATGTAAATGTGGTAATTATACATCTTTACAGTAATTTTTTTAATATGATTAGGTAAATGTGAAAAAGTAAATAGGTTAAAGGAGACATTCATAAATGCAAAGAAATTATGAACAATAAATCTCATTCATTGATTTGGGAGCAACACTATGCCAACATCTTTAATTAATAGCCATCAGATTAAGATTTAAGATTAAAAGAGCATTAATTGTGCCCATCTCCAATAGGTGTAATCCTATCGGTGTAATATCTGCATAACTATCGACATAAATAGTGGGAAAACTCATGGCATGAGGTGGAAAGGGGAAGGGCGATGTTGGGCATCGCCCCCTCAGCCTTACCATAATTTTACGATATAAAACATATAAAACGATAGTAAGGAGGGAGGGATGATGTTGCCATTTTGTTTCCTTGGACGTGGTAGTTTGACCAAATAGTTCCTATTACAATCAAACTTGGCCTTTTCATTCAAGGTTTTCCCATAACTTCCTCTTAAAGTGCATTGAATTAGATACACCAATTCCTACTCACTTAATCTATCCAACAAGTCCACCAAGCGCACACCCAACCATGGCCTCAAAATGATCTGTAACAATACTTAATCTATTTTCATACTTAGACAATTACAAGTTATACATAGAACGAACAACATCGCATCACATAAAGGATATAACACAAGCTCATACAATTGAGCGGCACCAAGGCAGTGCCTAGCACCCTTGTATTCAATACATGTATGAATGTTATAATGATACAAAGATACACTGAGGGGAGCTCAGTCACTATTAAATCTCAATTACAACACTGCTAGAAATGCCAAGGCACACTACCTTCTCCTGATATAGCCCAACAAAACTCATACAAGTCAACCCCTATCGCATCCACAGGATTTCCTCTTGCAAGTCCATCTCGGTACCTTAGCCAACTTGGGTGACCTGCAATGCCAAACCCCAGTACAAGAAAATCGTAGCTCCCTTCACTGACTCTTTTTTGCTCCTCGATTCCTTCCTATTCTCTTTTTGTCCTTAGCTCGGCGAGTTCTCCCCATGCTTTATATCCACCTTGTCCTTAAATTGACAAGTCACGTCACTTGAAGTGGACCCAACCCGAACCATCTGTCACATGTGTTGGTCCATGTGAGTCACCCCAAGCTTGCCTCACGTTCGATCAACCTAATCATTCGCGCCCAAGTCACGCCATTTGTGATTCGTCTCATTCTACACTCAAGTCATCCAACCGTCCATCCCCAAGTGTGCCCCAGGTCTCCACATCTACAATAACATCATCAATAAGTCATACCCAAAGAATTTGTGCCTAAGAGACTATTCCCAAAAATTGTAATTCAAAATCACAACCTACGACAACTTGTACCCGAAGGTACCTTAACTGCAAAGTTCGTATAAATCTTGGCACGCTAACTTCTCAAGTCTATAGCCAATTCTGTCCAACTCCTTGGTGTATCCAACTTGAATCCATTTACAATGTGTCTTGTACATCTATAGGAGCACCTAATATGTTTGAAGTTGTCTTGGAAACTCCACAATGTGCAGCTTGCCTCCTACACAAGTATCTTGGTCGACCAAACTTCCCATCTATGTTAGTCCGACGAAGGTGCCCCACGTCCCTCTAGGAGAGGTTCTTACAGCCTCCCCTACTAAAATTCATTGCCATCTTTGGAAACACCCTCAAGAACTATTGTCCTCAAGTCACTGCTCCATCTCGTGCAACCATCTACAACCAAAGTCTATTGGAATCCCAAAGTTTCATGCCAATGACTACTGGAAACCCCAGATTTCCAGAACTTAGCACAACCATCTATGGTAGTCACCCAACTTGTCGCACTGCTCTCTACCCAATGTTATCATGTGACCACTCTATGTCCAATTATTGAACAGATACCTCATGAACTACTTGACTCTCAATGCCTCAAGATACAACTTCCTCATTATTGTGGTGAGACAACAATGTTGCAATTATCTCTTATAGTTTCTACCATTTATCCTTCCCTTAGGAAGATCACCAAAACTTCCAAGTGTATGAACCTAATGACCTACTATTACACCCATACTTCAACCGTTTTTGTCATGCTACATTGAGCTCTCCCATGCCTTTTATTGGATGGGTAGCTAATCCAATTTTCATTCCCCACTCATGAGAATGCACATCCCCATGTCTAAGGAAAATATTTTCCTTCTACATCTCGATCATCCTGTCCAAACTTGATAGACTAAGTAAAAGTCACCATCTTTTATTGTAGTCATTAAACCATCTTTGCGACCCAACGTACCAATCTCACGACAAACCAAGGAGAGGCTACCACCTTGTTTTCATCTCCTAAGTTGACTTGAACTGAAATTTCCCCATGGAACCTTCTCCCAAGGTGCCTTGGCTCCACTGCTTTATTCTAGGTAGTGAGACGTCTCGGTGTAGATCAGTGAGAAGTGAGTGGAAAATGGTTGTTCAAGCCACTGTCGATATCCTCAGTTTGTCCAAAATTTGTCAAGTATAGTGAAGAGTTTTGAAGGTCACCATATTTCTATGTCAAATACATCAATAGAAGTATGTTCAAACTAGTTTCACCACCACCCTCTTCCAACAATCGTTCAACTTCTAGATCTTCTGGCCACTTACCTTGCTCACGCGTGCCGAAAGAGGATTTCTTCAATTCCATGGTTCTCACATACCAAGTTCATTGCATTCTTTCACAATCTTGGTCTACAGACGAGCCTAACCTATCTAGGCAAAGGGTTTTGCATGGTCTCCCTTGGTCAAGTATTCCACTATATTTGGCTACTTGCTCCAATTCGGAACACCTTTCTTACCTAGACATGCATCCACCAATGTGTTCATTATTTTCACCTTGGAGTCTACAATGGCTTCAAGTCTAGTGAACCTCTAATCCAACATCTTCATGAGTCATCTATGATCCCCTTCTAATGTCTCATCTCTAGCTTGTCCATTCATACAAACTCATGCACTTTCTTCATGGTGAGGTTGTTTGGCTCCTTGACTATCTACAACAATTAAGCTCAAGAATCTCATTTGACTAATTGTCTCCTATAATATCCTAACAATAGGTACCATGCATGGATTTTGGCCTAAAAATATGGGGAAACACTTTAAGTGAGGTATGGGTGCTTTGTTCTCCCTCCTCGAGAAATCTTGACCAAGGAAAACTTCAAAATTGTCCATAGGTACTATAGTGAAACTTGTGGTTCCCATAGGGTCTCCACTTAGTGAACCTATTACATAGCATGTGCATTCATGAGATATTAAAGAATACCGGTCTTTAATTTCACTAGATATCGATAAATACCTCCCAAAATACTTCTTTTGAACCCCCATGCCATGATAGATATTTTTTATAAAATAAACCCTAATTTTACTAAATACCCCTTTTTATACCCCCTAATACCCATAAACCCTCTGCACACTAGATCCCCCACTCCAACACATACAATATATTATATTGAATCTATTTTTGACAATTTTAAAACCCCCTTTATGAATGAACGTGATAATATATTGGTCAACAAGGTGAATCCCCCATGGTGGTTCCACTCCAATCTATGAAATTCAAAGAGACTTTCTTGGTTGTTCCAATCACCTTTTTCACACCTGAATTCACTTCTTTGAAGGAGTTTTTCACCAACTCAAGTTGCAACCAAATATCCTTTGCAACATCTTCCTTCATAAACTTGTGGGTTTCCCCACTGTGAACCATCACGATCACCATTTTTCTATTTAGTTAGGCTGAAACATAGAAAATATGTGTGATTATGTCTTTCTCTTATTTTGGTCCAAGTCCTTCTTCAAAAACAACACCCAAGACTTGAAAAACCCCAACAGACAACTTGTCCACTTGATCTATTGCGGATAACTTTTGTTTCAAAGGATAGTTCTTTGCATAATTGTCCTTAGCACAAATCCAACATAAGACATGCTTACCTTTATCCGTAGGCGTGTCTTCCTTCTTAGCCTTGTCCTTGCTAGTCTTCCTAGATGTCTGAAACTTCCCCTTGTCCTTTTTCATGTTCTTCCCTTCGTACTTCTCACCTTGAGCATCTTCACCATTTCTCAAACCACTTTTGGTCTCTCCCTTGTAGTCCAACAATTTATTTGTTGTTGTGATAGATATTATAAGGGTTTGCATGTTTTTGCATCGCATATCACTTTATGCCCAAGGTTGTTTTCCATTCATAAAGTGGAACAATTGGTCTTCTTTTGAAATCTTCTTGATCTCCAACATGAACCCCGGAAAATCCTTGATGTATGATTGAATCTGTCTCATATGCTTGAGAGCCAACAACTAATTCCACATAATCCAATACTATTTTCCTTTCTTGAACCTAACTTTCAATGTATCTTTCATCTTCGACCAATTTTCAATCTTCTCCATAATGCACCCAATAGCTAAGTCTTCTTCCCAATTCCTCCATCATAGTTATGTGGTACTTGTCAAGAACATTGCAACAAGTTTCACCTTGGCTTCATCCAAAATCCCATTCATCTACTCCAAGTATTGCTCAATGTCCCAAAAAACGTTACCAAGAAGCCTAGCATTGTAGGTGCCATCATATGGTTTTGGTTCCTTGATATTTATTTGCATAGGCATCATGGATGAACCTTTCCCATCAGTCAAAATTTGTTTCAATATGGTTATGTTGTCCTCATGATCCATGCCATCTCTATCTTTGGGGTGTTGTTACCTGTTGACATTGGAAGATTGTTGACATCTATCATGCACCAAACCTCGGTGTCAATCTATTGTTTGTTGCTCAATTACCACATAAAGGTAAGATTGTGTAATTTTAGCCATATCGGTTCTATGTTCGTGATTTGAAGAAATGCAATTTGATTGTTTCTAGTGGGAATCTTGACCCGATGGACCATTTGTATAAATTATGTTACACAGATCGATCTAACACCGAATCGATTGTACTTGTTACTCACACTAATGAGAGAATTAAAATTTTGCATGAGCAACTCGAAGACCTAAATTTTTGAAGTCTGTAGGAAATGACAAATCAAAACATGGTTGTTGGCTTAACTAAAGTGTTTCCCTCTGAAGGAGCATGTAAGGGCTATGTACTTGGGAAGCATCATCAGACCCATTCGACTATGGAAAATCGTCACAAGCACATAACCTATTGGAACCAGTTCACAGTGATTTATACTACATCAATCCACCTTCACTAGTATGTGCAAGGAATATTTTGATTTTCAGTGATGATTTCTATCGCTTTATATGGGTCTATTTTATAAAGAAAAAGAACATTGTCTTTTAAAATTTCAAGGAGTTTAGAGCCTTTTCTAAAAATCAATGTGATTGATCCATTAAGTGCTTGAGATTAACAAATGGTGGTGATTATGTAAATCAACCTTTTGAAGAATATTTTGCTCGATCTGGTATTAACTGGAAGTAGCGGGTCCCCCACACACCTTAGCAAAATGGCATCACAAAGTGAAAGAATAGGACTTTAGTCAAAATGGATAGATATATTTTGTAGACTAAAGATATGCCTTCTCGCTTCTGGGATGAAGTAGTGTATTGTGAAAACAAGTTTAAGGTGTTGATCCTATGATTTTTCTTCTCCAAGCAAGTCATATTAGAATTTTTGGTATAATTTTTTTTTCTGGGACGATCCATACCATGAAAATTGGAGGTTATTCAGAGGATATATCAAGGTATCATTGGTAACAATTTTATCTTTTAGGTCATCATACTTTCGGAGAAACACCCTGTGGAAGATAGGATATCTGACTAGTCCTATTAACTAGCCTCAAACAAGTGTTCCTGGTAAAAGAATCATATATTTTTCAGAGAATCTACAAAGTGAGTGAAACATGTTGCATTGGGAATAGGACAGTCTATAGTATTTCTGATACAAGTTTCAGAATTAGATATCAAATATTGTGTGGGGAGCATGTTGTAAAATTTATCTCTCCTGGAAAGGCCAAAAATCAACAAGGTGTGGGGAATTTACCTTAACTTTTTCTTGGCACATCCAACTTTGGTCAGACCCATGGCATTTTAGAGAGGACATATTATATTAGTACAAGAAGAAATTTCATACTCAAAATGGATGAAATTGCATAAATATGTTAGAAGGAAGTTCGACTAGAAGGACATATTCCAAATTATTCTACCCACTTGAGGGGTTGGGTAGGTTAGGTCCCTAACATGATACCTATGATGAAGGTGACTTGTCCATCCTAGATGGATATTCCTCGACATCTCCCAGTCCCAAATCCTATAGAAACACGAGAACATTAAAAGTTTGAGGATTCCATAAAATGTATAAATGACTATGGTGAATTTATCATATGTGACACATACATGTGTGTGGGGTGCACTCAATTAACGTACTGCCTCTACTGCCACATCAGTGGTGGGGATATGAACTGATGCATCCATCAACGTAGAGGGTCTATTGCTAGGACGTAACAACTACAAAACAACATACAATAAAATATCAATATAAATACACATAATACAAAATAAATATATAATGATGAAGAACATAAAGAGGGTCATGATACTAAACTCCTCCATGAATTTATGTTGTCCAATGGGCTCAATAGGCCCATAGCATGTCTTCTCGTACCTCGATCATTTGTGAGGTTCACATGGATGAATGTTATGTCCATGTTCCCTCTCCTCACTGTAATCTATCGTGCATGATGAACCTCTAACCCCTCTATCAATTTCATTAGCCGACACCTCCTTCCCAGAAAGTGCAACAAAGATACTATGTTGCAGTAGGCTACAAGTCAATGATGAAATGGCTAGCTTTACCTATTGCAAGCTCTTTGCAATAGGAGGATGTTGGGTAGGGGGTTAGGCCTTCACCTAAGGGGACGAGGACCTAACACGAGGTCATGCCTAGAATGCTCCTGGTTCTGTGCAGACCCTAGACCCACCCATTGGAAGTCTCCAATGTCAAAGTAGTTGACATGCTTACCCAAAATAAACTCAGCCTAAAATTTTCTCAAAAAATATAATGGCATCTCCTTGTTATTGCAGGGAGGTTTATCCAAAACCATATACCACCTATCCATCAAATTTTGACTAATATGGAGATGGATGCACCAATCAATGGAGATGAATTTATTGCTCAATGGTAGTTCTTGTCAAGTTCTAGGATCCCTAAAAATAGACAATATTTGTGGTTTTTAAATGCCCAGGTGTTTTACTTGGTTTCTGTCCAATCAAGTGTTATAGTACTCATACATTCTTTCCCTATAATAAAAAATAGAGGTCAATTTCCCTTGGGAACATGAAATGGACTTCACAATGATGTCCAAAGAAGTGGCCAAGGAGACTCTACTAGGATCTCTGGTGTCCCTTAATTTTTCCTCAAGGGTTCTTAATATAGTCAACCCCTCATCAAATTTAGTGTTTACATTGGGTCGTTGTGATGGGTTGTGGTTGTGATCTTCTTGGTTTTCTTCTGAGTAGTTTTCATTGTCTCGAGGTTCCATTTTATTATACATGTTGCAATTTAAAATCCATGGCATCTAAATTAGGTTGGTTTTTTAATTAAGATACAAAATTACATTTTTCTTTAATTTAGATTCTTGGAAGAAAAAGAGTAAATTGGAAATTACTAAATTGGGTTAAAATAATATAAATAAAACATAAATGGACACGGTGGAAATGTCATTCCTCTCTATTTGTTTTATTCCCTCAATGAGAGTAGAAACAAGAGTGTGGTTTGTGCACAATGACCACAAATCGTGCATGTGACCTCTTAAAAACATTTATCAATAAGAATGTGTGCACGTTCTTGCCACTAAACCTATGTGGAAAGCCTTGTGGAGGTTCGACCACCTCCAAACCTAAAGGTTTAAGAATGTGTGCACGTTCCTAGGAACGTATGTGTATTCCTAAGAACATGCATACGTTCTTGAGAGTGCACGTTCCTACTACATGTCTTGCCACTTTTTCGGCCATGAACTTATTGCACTTACCCAATGACGTAATTTCACCTCTTGAATGTCTAAATATGTGTGCTAATAGGGGGATGTTAGAACATCAAGCATTGATGGTTCATCACACTTCTCCTGGATTTAGTACGTCGACCGATTGACCTACATATGGAGACAGTCAATCTGGTGATCAACTAGAACACTACATGAGTCGGTCGAGTAGTCTATGTTCCCATCAGTCGAACAATCGACTAGTAGTCAAAGATATTCAGGCGATGGGTCGATCAACCCAAAAATCGACTACGAGTTGGATAAATAGGCAGTTGGGTTGAACATCTTTGTCAAGACAACTCTACAACACATATATGGCAAAGCCAACTCTAACAATAGATGGTTACATGTGGGCAATATCTTCTAGATTATGTGGAAGTTGGTTATATCTTGAGGCAATAAATAGTAGATCCCTTGGGTCATTATCATCATGACGAAAAATTTATATAACACATAGATCATGCAGATCAAGGCATGCAATATGCATTGTGATGTTCTCATCATAGTGCGCTCTACTTAAGTGTTGCAACTGTGTATTTATACACCACCTCTATCTTTGAAATGTTTTGTTCCTCCTCGATTATCTGTAGTATTGTATTTTTTTGTTTTATGTTGTGTTCCACCCTATTCCCCAACAAGTAATGCAAAGATACCAACATTTTATTTGGCTCACATGCATCAACATTCATTTTCACATGATTTTGAACCCATGGGAGGAATACCTCCTCAACATTGTGGGATAATGGCTCTAAATTGTGGCATTCTAGTGTGGAGGTTCTGGAGCACAGGCCTAAACTCTAGACTAGTGAGTATCGACTACCTAATTTGGATCATATGCATGGAACTATTTCTATTTTGGAACTTTGGTAAGTCAACTCGCTCTTAGCTTCTTCCATCAAACAAAAGTATAACATTTCAGATTGTTGGTAGTTTCTATACAAGGGATTTTAATTGGGATCCATATCCTTTGTTTGATATCAAAATCCCTCTGCACTCTTCTACACTTCTAGGTGCCCGTTTCTTTGAATCCGGCTTCAATATTGACTAGATAGAAGCTTGTTCGTATCAAAAAAAAATTCCTCTTTACTCATATGAGTGGTATTCTTATTCAAGTTTCTCTACAAGAGGTGTTTCTTCCCTCTCAAACTCTTTTTAGTATCCTTTTCTTCGTCTGCAATTTTTTTCCTTGGGTGTTGTATGCTTGGATAGTTCAAAATATTTTCATAATTTATTATATGCTTTAGTGACCTCAACAAAATTTTGCAGAGACACTAGTGAAAATTTCAAATTGTAATTGGTCTTGCACTATTTCAGTATTCAAATGGACTATAGGGAGTTGTAGAATATTTGGAGGGCACTGAGAAGCGATGAGGATTCCATTCAAGGCAATGGATGTTCAATTCTAATGGCCACATGTAGAATTCAAGAGAAGGATCAAAAGGTAATCTCACAAATTTCTACAATAATAGGCACCTTAGTTCAACTAAAACGCTAAACTATTGTGTCGAAAAACGAATGTAGAATGCTTTGTAACATGGTCATGAATCTATCTTAAGGAGAAGATAGCATCCAATCAGGTGCAATCCATCAATTCAAAATGTGGGGCACTCTAGGAAGATGAAACAATTCACCAACTTCCAAAGAATGTGGAAATCATCCAATTGAGTTGAAACTCATCTAAAGAAGCACTTGAAGAAACAACTAGTTAACATGCCTTTTATTAAGCTTGCATATTTTTTCTTAAGTAGTTAGATATCTAGGCTTTTTTTGTAGAATCTACACCACTAAGGTACACTGGAAGTAGTTGTTTTCAGCATTATATAGATATACCTATAGGCTAATAGAAAGTTTCTCTATAGAATTAAGCTTAAAACCTTTTGAAACAGAGTTTTGATATAAATTTGCTGGAAATTTTTCTATAACCTTTGCTTAATTTAAATATCTCCTAATTATGATTAAAAATAAATAATGAATCTTGTCCATGATTTGATGTAGGTGTAAATAAAATATACAACCAACATCAAAATATCTATCGATGTATAATTTTAGAAACATTGTGAGAAATGGACCCATATGCCATCGAACCATTCGCTCCTCTTCGGCAACATTAGTTGATGCTTCAAATGATGATAACGTAAACTCACAAGTGGCACCTTTCGTGTAATAAAAATTCGACGAACATATCCATTTTTTTGTTTCATTTAATTCAACAATATTTCACTCCTTAGGAATCATATTTTGGTTCTTTCTTTTGATTGCATGATACGTCAAAGAACAACATAAACAATGATCCTTGTACACTCGTTGTTTCGACTAGACTACTGACCTCTGAGTCGACTGGTCCACTGATTGAAGACCCTTCGAATTTTAATTGACTTGCTACAATGAGCCATGATTCACTTATTTCTTGTCTACGCAGATGGACTACCAAGACAATTGAAGTTGTTAGAGCTAATGTCGAGGATGTTTTCTCTAGACAAAAAACTTGAAGTCAAAAACAACATGGATGCATTTCCTTGATGACTCTTGTACTTGAAACGTCTGACCCTATTTCCCATTCCAATGTTGAAGGATGACCTGAATGGGAACAAGCCATGTAAACATAAATTGATTCTTTGTTGAATAATCACACTTGGGACCTAGTTCCATGAATGCAAGGAAAGAACAATGTGAATTATTGATGGGTCTAGAAGACCAAATTTACCTATGAAGATGATGTTTAGCGACAAAAAGAACGCCTATTTGTAAAGGGTTTTTCTCAAGAAGAAGGAATAAACTACACTGAAACCTTTTCCCCTATTGCAAACATGAACTATGTTCGATTGATTATTTTCCTTGATGCTTATTTTGGATGCCAAATCCATCAGATGGATTTGAAGAGTAATTTTCTTCATGGAGACCTATCTAAAGAAATTTTCATGGAATAACCACCTAGTTTTGTGATAGATTCTAACTTGGTTTGTTGACTCAAGAAGTTTCTTTGTGGTTTGAAGTAGGCTCCCCAAGCTTGGTATGATAAGATCGACAATTTCTTTCTTCAAATTGGTTTCAAATTTTGTCAATCTTATCATTGCTTGTATTTCCTCTATACCAATGGAGACACCTTGATTTTTATTGTATATGACTTACTCATTACTAGAAGTAATAATGATATCATCCTTAGATTGAATAAAAAACTTGTTGACTCCTTTGACATGATATATATTTGTACTTTGCATTATTTTTTGGGTCTTCAAGTCTTACCACTCTGTGATATCATTTTCATTTATCAGTCTAAATATGTGATGTATTTGTTGACACGTTTTAAGATGGTTGATTTTAATTTGTGTGTGACTCCCTTTCAATCTGGAGTAAATCTCAACAAAACTTGTCAAATACACGTAGTTGATGCTACACTTTATTGAAAGATGGTAGATAGTCTTATTTATATTACTTATAGTCGACCCAGCATTTCCTTTTTCATTAGTGTGGTTTCTCAATTTATACAATACCCTAAATAAATCCAATGGAAAGAAGTCAAACAAATTTTTCGCTATCTCAAGGGACCACTCATTTTGGTATCAAATGTCGTTGAAGTTCAAATTTGATGGTCAACTTCACCAACTCTAAATAGGTTGGCGATCGTGATAATCGAAAGTCCACTTCTGGCTATGTGTTTTTCTTTAGCACTGGACCGTTAGTGTGGTTGTCCAAGAAACATAAGGTAGTCTCTTTGTCGACTATGAAAGCAGAATATCATGGCGCCATTCAAACAGGTATTGAAGCAATATGGATCCACAAACTTTTTGGAGAACTTGACCTTCCTATTCAGACCTCAAATACAATCTAATGTGATAACCAAAGTGATATACAAGTTGTTGAAAATAATCTTTCCCATAGTAAGATGAAGCATTTTGGGATCCATGCTCACTATTTGAGACAATTGGTTCATGTGAATGTTGTCTCTCTTGAATATTGGAGAATAGATGGTAAGGTTGTTGATATCTTCATCAAACCTTTAGCTGAAGCTAGATTCATCAATATTTGTACGATGTCTGGGCTTCAACAAGATGCAATTATGGGGGGGGTGTCATAATGACGTAATTTCACCTACTGAATGTCTAGATAAGTGTGATGATAGGGGGTGTTGGAACATCAAGAATAGATGAATCATCCCACTTCTACTAGATTTAGTCGGTCGACTAGTTGACCTACATCTAGATTTAGTCAGTTGGGTGATCAACCAAAACCCTACATCATTCAGTCGAGTAGTCGATGTGCCCATCTGTTGGACAATCGATCAGTAGTCGAATATAGTCGGGTGATGCATCGATCAACCCAACAATCAACTACGAGTTGGATACATAGGAAATTGGGTTGAACATCCTTGTCGAGCCAAATCGACAATGTGGATTTGGTAGATTCAACTCTAACAACCAATGGTTACATGTGGACAAGATCTTTCGAATTATCTAGAAGTTGGTTATATCTTGAGGCGATAAATAACAGACCCCTTGGTTCATTATCATCATGACAAAAAAATTATATAACACATAATTCATGGAGATCAAGGTGTGCAATATGCACTGTGATGTTTTGATGATAGTGTGCTCTACTTAAGTATTATAATAGTGTCTTTAGACACCACCTCCATCTTCGAAATGTTTTGTTCCTCTTCGATTATCTGTAGTATTGTCTTTTTTGTTTTTGTGTTCCACCCTATTCCTCAAGAATTAATGCGAAGAGACCAATGTTCTATTTGGATCACATGCATCAACATTCATTTTCACATGATTTTGAACCCATGGGAGGAACAACTCATCAACGTTGTGGTATAATGGCTCTGAATTATGGCATTCTAGTGTGGAGGTTATAAATCACATGCCTAAACTCTAGACTAGTGAGTATCGACTACCTGATTTGGATCATATGCATGGTATTGTTTCTATTTTGGAACTTTGGTAAGGCGATTCCCTCTTCATTTCTTCCATCAAACAAAAGTATAATGTTTGGGATTGTTAGTATTTCCTATACAGGGGAATTTATTTGGGATCCATATCCTTACCTTGTTTGATCCCAAACTACCTCTGCACTCTTCTACTCTTCTGGGTGCCTATTTCCTTGAATCTAGCTTCGGTCTTGAGTAAGTAGAATCTTGTTGATATCGAAAGTTTTGTCACTCTACTTATCTGAGTGGTATTCTTATTCAGGTTGCTTTAAAAGAGGTGTTTCTTCACTCTCAAACTCTTTATGGTATCCTTTTCTTGGTCTGCAATTTTTTCCTTCGGTTTTGTATGGTTGGATAGTTCAAAATATTTTCATAATTTATTCTAGGCTCTAGTGACCTCAACAAAATTTTGCACAGACACTAGTGGAAATTTCAAATTGTAATTGGTCTTGCACTGTTTCAGTATTCAAATGGACTATAGGGAGTTGTAGGATATTTGGAGGGCACTGAGAAGCCATGAGGATTCCATTCAAGGCAAGAGATGTTCAATTCTAACGGCCACAGGTAGAATTCAAGAGAAGGATCAATAGATAACCTCACAAATTTCTACAATAATAGGCACCTTAGTTCAACTAAAGCGTCAAATTATTGTGTTGAAAGAAGAATCTAAAATGCTTTGTAACATGGTCATCAATCCATCTTAAGGAGAGGGGCACTCTGGGAAGATGAAATAGTTCACCAACTTCCAAATAATATGGAAATCATCCAATTAAGTTCAAACTCAGCTAAAGAAGCACGAAGAAACAACGACTTAACGTGCCTTTTGTTAAGCTTGCATATTTTTTCTTAAGTACTAGATATCTAGGTTTTTTTTAAGAATCTACACCACTGAGGTACACTGGAAGTAGTTGTTTTCAGCATTATATAGATATACCTATAGGCTAATAGAATTTAAATATCTCCTAATTATGATTAAAAATAAATAACGAATCATGTCCATGATTTGATGTAGGTGAAAATAAAATCTACAACCAACATCAAAATATCTACCGATGTATAATTTTAGAAACATTGTGAGAAATGGACCCATATGCCATGAAGAATATGGTACAGTGGAATGGATAGTGCGAAAGCTAGTTCCCCGTGAATGTTTTCCAAGGTTTGTTGATATGTTTTGCAAACAGTATCTGCAGAAAGTTTCAGGGACGGTGTACAATTCTGCAAACAAAATACATGCGGTAAAAAAAAAATTGAGCTTGTCTTCAGATATACTAGTAGAATATTGCGACATGCCTTTCGTGCCAAGCCACACCGAACCACGACGTTCTCCACAAATAACGCTAACGCGATAACTAGCTGATTTGCAGACCGTCTTGTTTCTTAATAAAGATAACGGCATATGTTCTAGAAACTCTTTCATAGGTTTGATTATGGAAAATTAATGGTTGTAACTTGGTATGACTGCATTGGATCGTTGACAAAGATTTTTCAAGCACATGAACGGGAATCGATTATATAGAGAGAGACAACTGCACACGTACATCGATTATCTAACTGTGACAGTTTTCCACAAATAACGCTAACGCGTAAGCGCGATGACTAGTTGCAGGGCGCCTTCTTTATTGGCGTTGGCTATGATATATAATTTATAAATTTTTGAATAGGTTTGATTATGGTTGTAAATTGTTTAAATTGTATTTTTGAATGTATAAATGGATTCAGCATGCTGAAAAACCAAACTCTAAAATCACTTTAATTATACAAACTTAATCACTCAAATCTAATCTGTAAATCCAATCCATTAGATTTCGCCCAAAATCAAAATAAAAAAATCGTTAAAAAAAACAAAAGTTATAACGTTTATACTACGCTATTTTCAAGTGAATGAACGGGGATTGATTATAAGGAGAGAGACAACTGCAAATGCACCTTACAAACTTACCTTAATTGTTCATTCCTGCAACGACTTTACGTTTGAGTGTATGTATAATGTACATATTATATTCATGATTTATAAGTTATGCACGAATCCAACATATATACAAATCCCAACGTTGAGCAATCCTCGCTTTGCGCTGCTTTTTCATTTCTAAATTTCATTAACCCATTTTTTTTTATTCAAGTGAGTTGAGCCGGACTATACGCGTAGGAGGAGTGACGCGGTGAACAGAGTGATAGCTGGAGGCCATTTTGCATGACCGCCTTGAGAACAGCATGTTGCTCATACAACACACATTCTTAAATAATAATAGAAGATAAGGACAGAAAATGACAGCAACGATATGTTGA
>ML778884.1:526680-558356 GCA_009831015.1 Picea engelmannii
ACAAGTCTCTTCCACCGCTGTCCCCATCTCCTCCTCCCCCGTACTACTACAAGTCTGCTCCACCACCATCCCCATCTCCTCCCCCTCCATATTACTACAAGTCTCCTTCACCACCATCTCCTTCGCCTCCCCCACCATACCAGTACACTTCTACCCCACCGCCCGCACCCTCTCATCCTCACCACCACCACCATCACCACTATTACTATAAATCACCTACACCATCCTACAAGGATAAATCTCCTGTCTATAAGTACAAATCTCCTGCTCCTGCAAAATACTACTATAAATCCCCTCCACCCCCTCCTCCGGTTTATAAGTATGCATCTCCCCCACCTTCTATTTACTGTTAATCATCGCCAATCTACTCATAAACGCTCATGGTCATGAATTTGAGGTAACGATTATTTTCTTGCGTTTGCATTTGTTTTACTTGGTGCAATTCCTGTTGTTCAAGCGCAGTAAATGAGCTTACTCATTTAATTTTTAGCACTGCAAGCGTGTGAAAAATTGATGAAATAAAATATTGTGCTATTTGCTAATGAAGTTACAAAACATGCATCATCCTAGATTCGAAGGGCCCTGCATTTCAACTTTAATTGGCATGGCCATTTGGCATTTAGTTGAGTTTGGAGCCAAATGGTCACTGTATGTCATTCTTGTTATAAGTTTTTCAATAAAAGATGTAGTAACATTCTTTCTACCAGTTGCAATATCTTCTGACTTTTAGATGTTTCTTATGCATATCTGCCTAGAATTTATAGTAGAGTTGGTTTCGCTAAAGGTTTAACAACTGCCTTACCTTGTATGCAAGATATCATATTCAAGTGTACTAAATTTCAATTTTCCTGTCAGCATTACTTTCGGAAAATAAATGGCATACCAAGATAATCTTGATTCAATTCAGAGAACGTACAATATTGACCGCATAATATGGATCTCATACTATAATTTTGAAAGCAGCTCTCAATAACAACATTACATTGATGCTGACGGTAGCATTTGCAAGGTCGACATGTAACACAGATAGGAGATCACAACGATGTATACCAACTATACATGTGTATTTATAAACTTTAAAAATCACCCATGAAGAGAAAATGTTTATGGATTTACTATTGAATATCGCAAGAAAATGGGATGACACATGTTAGCGTCGACATGGGAAACCTTAACAAAACAGTGTATAACATTGACCCTTAGTTTCATGCTAACTCTATCATAAAGTTACTTAACATTATGTAGTTTCATGCTAATTGTATCATCAAATGCTTGTCTAAAATGTGTATGCACCATTCCTTTCTAGGTTAGGATGCTTCTCATATATTCCCATGCTTTTAAGAAATTCATTATGGGTGTTTGTCAAATTATTCGATGTGACCTTTGACAACAATTCTTACTTATGAGGAAATTGATTTATAAAAGGACAATGCTTATGTGGTAGAAGGCTTATTATAGGCCACATGTAAGGATTTTACTTGAGGTGCCATTGGCAATGGCATGATGAATGGTGTGTCGGGAAAACTTGAGTAAGGTTGCATAGTGAGTCCACATAATTTTGCAGTCTTTGTGATTAATTCACAATGATTCATGAGATGGTTAGGATAGTGTACTAGTGTGTAGTCTAGGAGGACCAAGTATGTCTTTCCTAGTAGAGACAGGTGATCAACAAGGTGCGTCCTAGCAAGCTTCAATGGAGGATGATGTAGTTTGACAATGTGATGTATTGTGTTTGTTAGCCATGGAAAGACAAAAATGATAAGAAGTTTATTCAAGGTTTGTGAATGTTTGGTGAACTAGAGATATGTTCTTCATGTACTATCATGTGTTGGCCTAAGATGACTAACTACATGGCCTCATGTTGGGTAGTCAGTTCTTTAAGTATGCTTGGCCTGAAGGAGGTGATAGTAGGTTTCCTATGGTTGGGTAACAATGATGGAACATAACCTATGATGAAATGAACACTTTGAGATTCCAAAAAACTGAAGGTTTCTAGCTTGGGTCCAGTCAAGACATGTCGATTAGACACATTTTAGGTGATACAATTGATTGATTTTCATACCCAACTAAAAAGGTCACACAAGTGTCATGCGACAACTAGGATTCTTGAGTTGTATGGGATGCTCAAGTGAAATGAAAAGTCCAGCCCTGAGAAAAATGGTATTAGAGGATACTGTCCACCACTTTAAGAAGGAAAGATTGTATCAAATAAACATCAAGAACTATTTACCATGTCTTGATAGGCTCAAGAGGTAAAATAGAAGGTCTTGGGACAAGTTTTGCATGTGACTAAAGAGTGACTTGAATACAATTGGATTAGACTCAGTTGGTGCAACAAGTAGCCAAGATAGGTCATCCACATAAAAGGTGAACCAATTCTTGAAGGCTTAGGAAATTCTTTGGCCATGTCAATGTGTAACATGGATGGTATAGACGAAGTGTCTTTGAAGTTGACGATAGAAGCCATGACTACAAGGTTTGGATAGTCATTTGAAGATTACATCAAGGTGTCCCAATAGTCCAAAGCATGAGCCAAAGCCTTGGCTAAGAGATTGCAAGCTATGACAAAGTTGCAGACTAAGTTGGCATCATTCAAGAGAAAGGATGCCTAATGTGATGGAAACATTGCAGCAAGGAAGAAATTAGATTTGACTAAGTCCAAAGGTAAGGTTGTGTTGGCAGACACACATGATTTTCGATACTTACCACGATCAAAAGAGACTATACCTTTCTGTAGCTACCATCACCTTCTATTTGTAAATATTTCAAGGTAATGATTGGGTTAAGTTTACCTTATTGATTTTTTCATTTGCATTTTCGTTTGTTTTATTTTTAATTCATGACTGCAAGCATGAATTTAAGCATACAAACTTGGATTGTTTTCGTAATCTTTTACCTTAGAAATATCATTTTAAAAGCCACCCATATATGATTAAAATTCAAATCTTATGAAATGGTTGGTTAATTCACTATTGAAATATTTGTGTATTAGGGTTATTAAGAATTCATTGGTTTTATAATTCGTTGGCAAAATGTTTGAATGCACAAGAACTCTGCTTAACTGTTGATATTATTCTCATGAGTTCAGTTGTCATATCAACATTCATGAAAATGAGTACATACATGTTGTACTTGCATTTATGCCTTACCTTGTTGGCCTGAAACATTAATGAGACTATTCATTAATGTGCATAGGGTTTTGTACTCTGTGAGTTTTGGCACTTATCGTGAGAAATGGCTTGGAGTCTTACGAACCTTCTAGTTTTCATTTTCCCTAATTCTCCTGTCCAAGTTATGATAGCCCCAGACTCTGTGATTTTTGTGCTATTACATCCCATTTAGACCTGTCTCTACTGCTCATCCGTTGGGAACCTAAACCTAGCCCTCGTGATTTCTATTGTATCCTTATCACAGTGGGCATGGCACCCATCGTACATATCAAGCCGAATGGATACCAAGATTTTCTATCCCATGACGCTATTGACGACCTAAAGGCTCATGGGTGGGATGTATTCCTCAAGAAGTTTGACGGCTATAATCTCCAGGTTGCAAAAGCATTTTCATAGACTTTTGACGGCATCAAATTCAAGATTGGGGATATACAGTTGGAATTAACAGAGGATTTTGTGAGCAAGGCGACAGGACTCCCATCTAAAGGTGAGAGGTGGTTCAAGAATGCTAAGATAGAAGACATGGCATGGAGTTTATTCATGGCTTCCCGTAAAACCACTTGTTGTATAAAAGGTATTCCTATCGCTCTGTTAAAACCTAGATGACTTAGTCTCCTTTTAATTCTGAAGGAGTTTTTTATGTGTGAAGGCCGATATGGGCTAGTTTTTCTGTACCACATAAGTTTTCTTATGAATTTCATAGGGTTTGAGTTGGATATGCCTTTTTACCTATTGATGATTCTTTACAAAATGTCCAAGCATTATAAGTGACAGGGTATCAATTTGAGTTTGTTTCACCATAGGCTCATTAAACTCTTGTTGGTTTATCACCTATATAATATAGGTGACAATTGGGAAACCTTTCTGATAAGAAATGGCTTCACCTAGGCCGATGCTACATCCAACCCTCTTTTAATTGCAAACCCCAACTCAGACATACCAGTACCTGAAAGTCAGTTCGCTAATTCAATTGATGGCCCATAATTTATTGGACTAGTTTTTGTTGTTAATGAAACCCTTGTGGATAAAGATTTATCATGTAGGTTTTCACCTGGAAGATATCTTGAACAAGTGATTGTCAAATTAAAATAAAAGGATCCTTCTGTGACTATGAATGATTCTAGTTTAAACATTGATGATAATCCTGTTATCAAGAATGTCTGTAAAGGAAAGAAACCATAGAGCATGGATTTAAGTTTCAAGAATAAGAATGTTGGATGTTTGATTTCTAGAAAACTAAGAAATCAAAAGGTTAATCATCTGAGATCGATCGATCCGATTGAGATCGATGATCAGTGCTCATATCATGAGATAGAGTATTTCTTGGCTCGTGAAGACCCAAAAAATCAGTGTTCCAGGAAAGAGGTTATTACCCATGTTAAATAGTATGATTTCATGACCAATTTTCCCCTATGTCTTAAGGGTACAGAAGGATTTTCCGGTATCAGGCATTATCTGGAACAAGCCACAGGTAAAAATGAAGAACCCCATGTCGATTGTGCTCCATGTTGATCTTCCATTTCCCAGGTACAATGTGATAGCTTCCTCGACTGGATAGAGCACTACTATACAGATGTTCCTCTGTTACAGGCATGAATTAAAAGCTTGGCTACTCCTAACGCTTAGTTGAAACAAGAGAAACTTGACCTGAAGACACACACAGAGAGGGAGAATAAATGATTCAAGAGGGATGGAAATATAATCATTAAGAACACAACCAGTTTCAAAGAAATTATAAATTATGTATTGTTAGATCCCTCTTTGGATAATTTTTAATGGTAAAATGATTTTTTTTTATTACATTCAATTATGTTATTAAAGTCAAAATAGGTAGATTTAAATTTTGATTTCATTTAATAAAAATAAGACTAGCTACAGACTCTATAATTCTGTAGCCAATCTCTTTTGAATAATAATTAGTAATTAGTGATTGTTTTTCTAATACATCAAAATGATTCTTTTATTCATGGGAAATGCAAGAATATGTTGTTGATTGCATGGAACAAACACTTTTAATTAAACGCTCAAATGTTCATTAGTTTCTCCTTTTTTATGTTTTATAAAACTTTGGCTTGTTTTTTAACAAACCAACTCATGTATGAGTGGTTTCCAGTCCACTATTTTTGTAATATTATTTGATTTAGGGGGATTCAACTCTATCTTGTATGATATGAGCATTTGGATCCTGAACTAGTTTAATATTGTTCACTCTTGCCAGTAAATACATCTTTGATTTGGATGCATTATGGAAATGTAACTTTCAACACTATATGGACAAGCTTTTCACTCTTTGGCTTTAGACCAGCATGGAGCTTTCCCATTACGTTTTTCCTTTTATATTATGGAATGTTAATATGTTATACAACTTTAGTGTTATCAATGTATGATATTTCATTTTATTCAGCACTTTAATTATGTATGTAATTTGTTGTTCATGTATTACGTCTGTGATCATTATTTCATTTAAATATCATTGATTTATGCTTGATGTTAAGTGATGTATTACATGAATACTTTATATCAAATTTATCTTACTATAAGTGTTCGTCATTACAAGATCACATGAGCTATATGTTTATTACTATGTTATTATATCTTTGCTCCAAAAAATATCTTTGAGTTTACTCTGGGAATGTTAGCACAATCCTGTTACAGGTTTATCTCATAGGAAAGATAGCAAGGAGTTTGAATTGAGCAGAGACATAATCTCAGTAGTTGATTAATCTCAGGTTAGTCTTACTCGTATTCTATTTCTGTTATTAGCTTATTTTTAAATGAAATAGGAACAATTTAAATTGGCTCTGACTATTGTTCTGTTCTTGTTTCAAATTATATATTATTAGTATGTGTGAGTTCTTATATTTTAAATTATTAAACAAAAAATATAAAATGTATGTGCTTTCTTTATCTACTACATAAACAATTTCAAAAAGCATTCATTTTGCAAGACATCCACCAAAAAATTGCAAACTGTAAATACCCTGTTCATAATCGCATGTTCGTGTTTCTGTTTTAACACTTGTAAATAATTAAATTCATATACATAGTATCACAATTTCTTTTAGATTAGTTTTCTTTCTTTTTATCATTTTAGGATTTCAGTCGGCCAACAGAGACATTAAACCCGTCAGGTCATTTCACTCCAAATGGATTGGGTTATTTAGACAACCCTAGTCTTGATTTGACCTTCCATTTGACAGTGTGTCACTTATGCCTGTCAAAAAATGGTGCTAGAAGGAGGGCCTGAATTAAATTGATGGCATGTGGAGGTTGAAAGACTCCTCCCACACTCACCTTCTCTCCTATCGTAACACGTAGTCACTCAGACAATAATGTTACAATTGAAACAACAACTACCTCAAACGATAACCCTGAGATTCTCGTTGAACAAGTGACACCAGTTCATTAAGGGGCCGACGTCCAAGAAATTGTTCGTCAGTCACTCATAAGAATGCATAGTGCCTTAGCCCATATCAAACAACTTGGTAGGCCACTTAATCAACCCCTTGATTTCTCGGATATCCGAGAACAACTTCAAGGCATTGGTCTGCTCCAAAACCCTTTAGGTAGAAATACCACCAATCCTACTGTAACATTCATTCCTGGAGCAGGAGGACCTAATATTCCACCATCTCCACCTGATTCTTCTCCATCCTCTTCAAGTGGAGACTCTTCAGACGAAGGCATCTCTTCATCAGAACCATATCAACCTTCAACACCATCAACTCCCATGGCGAACCAAAATAATCCTACTATACCTTGGCTCAATAAAGATGTTTTAGATGTACCTAGGCCCCAACACCCATTACCGAAACATCCGGAGAAACGGTTTCCCAAATTTGACCCAGATTCAAAGAAATCCATTGATGATCACATCAAAAAATTTATGTTGGCCATTAGACTTCGAAGTGTTGAACACGAGGATGTAGTATGCAATTTATTTCCTTATACGTTTGAGGGAAATGCCTCCACATGGTATTTTGCTCAGCAGCCCCAAAACATTGTCTCTTGGGATAAGTTTGAAACTTGTTTCTTGGAAAAATTTAGAGACGATAAATCTTTGGAAGTCCTGGTTATGGAACTCTCGAGCTTAAAAATGAATCCTAAGGAAAAAGTGAAAGACTTTAACCAAAGATTTTTAACGTTAAAGAACAAAATCCCTACAGATTTGATGCCTTCAGAAATTCTAATTGTTGCATATTATGCTAAAGCATTGCACAATAACATAGCCATATGAGTCAAAAGGTCTAAAATGAACATGTTGTTAGAAGCCTTTGAGGAGGCGAGCCAAATTGAAACGGATATATTAAGCTTAAAAGACAATCTTAGTAGTGAAGCTGAAACAACCTCATCTTCTAAGAAGAAAATAGAAATTATCACTACGCCACCTCAACTTAAGAATCAACAAGAAATTTTAGACTTAAAAAGCTTGCATAAAACTTTCCAAAAATTGTCCAATCAGGTTGTTGACTTGAAGAGATCATCTGAGGAGGCATCCATAAGGAAAGGAAGTTTTAAACCTCCTTTCAGAAAACCTTTTCCTCCTAACCGGCCAAACCCGACCACAAAAGGTCTAAATTTCAAAAGTTTACAGTATGCTTTGCAAACCATCTTAGAAGCACATGATAATTCAACTTCGATTCCTCCAGAAAATATTGACGATCCAGTTGAAGAGGAGGTACTAGAAGAAGAGGATTCATCTCCTCATGTTTTTTGTCACTTGATGGATAGTATTTTCCAAGCAAACTTTGAAACTTTTCACCCCTACAACACAAGAAGAAAAACCCAAAACAAACCCCCTGCTGAAGCAAGTAAAAATGTGTTTCGAAAACAATCAAAACAAGCTGAAATTAAACAAATCTTAGCAAACCGTGTTTTAGAAAATGATTTAATTGAAGATATAAAAAAATTGAGGGCTAATATTTCGGTTTTTGAGCTGCTGAAATTTCCCCTTATTTTTGCAGAAAATGCTTCAAAGTATCGCTGAAAACAGTAAAAAGAGTGATCCTAGCAGCAAAAAATCAGTAGAAGTTGATTTAAAGATAGCCAAAAAGGTCCCAACTAAAATGACATCTGAACCTTCAGATAAAAGGGGCTTAGCAGCAAAAACTGTAGAAAATGTAGATAAAACTGTTTTAGGTACATCGACTAAAAATCAACAGAATTATGTTGTTAATACTTGAAAAAATGTCCCTCCTTTTTTGTTAACCTTTGAAATTTTTAATAGGAATGTACATAATTGCATGGTTTATTTTGTTACATCATGAAACATGATTCCTCTATCTGTTTGCCAAGAAATTAATGCAGAAGTTAAACCTTATGATCTCAAAATCATTCAGCTAGATCGAACAAACATTAAAGTAATGGGTGAACTTAAGAATGTGTTGATTATATTATTATCCAATCCAAAATTTCATCAGATAATTGATATTATCATTGTTGATATCCCTGAATTTTATGGCTTTTTCTTAAGCAGGGATTGGTTAGAGAAGTTGCACGGTTACTTTCCCACAAATTGGTCTCACTTGTGGCTACTTGAAAATGGACAGCCCAAAAAAATCAGGATAAACAAAGAACGTTATCTTAAGAATATTGTAACGGATCTGAATGAGACAAATGAACCTTTCATTATATCTTCTATTTCATTTGAAACACAGGGAATGAATACCTTCTTTGGTAATTTCATGACCAAAATCTCTCCCATCACTGATCCTACGAAGAAATTTGAAGTTGTAACCTATACTCAGGCATCCGCTTTGCCAAGTATGTCGAGTACTTCCGACGACGCTTAGATATGGTCCTTATACTTTGACGGATCCAAATCCAAAGAAGGAGCATGTGTTGTTTGTGTACTCATCGATCCTACAGGTAATAAGACTTTTATTGCTTGTCGGTTAGAGTTCAAATGTACCAATAACATGGTCAAATATGAAGCACTTCTACAAGGACTCGGGAAAGATTTGGATATGGATATGCAAAATTTGATAGCATTTGGTGATTTGGAAATGGTGTTTAAGAAGGTAAGAAACTCCATACATTCATTATCACCACATCTGAAAAGATACCAGACAGAGGTATGGATTTTAATGCACAAATTTTCAGTATTCAACATAAATTCCATTCCTAGGTTGAGTAATTCAGAAGCTGATTTATTGGCCAATGTTGCTTCTAAACTATTTCCTGCTGAAGGTCTTTCCCCTAATGCATTTTCAATTGAATTGTTGTTCAGACCGTTGATCCTGGATAACATTACAAATTGGAGAGTATTAAACAACAACCAACAAATTATCAACTTCCTGCATATGGAAGATACCTTCCAAGGTGCAGTCATTAATGACCGTACTCATGATGAGAACCTCTGGAATTTCACGGGAATATCTGATCCTCGATCTCCTAAATCGACATCCAAGATGGTAAAATCTATCCCCAGATCTATCATATGACTAGAGAAATTTTATGACTTGCATGATAAATTTAGAGGGAAAGTAAATTGCAAAACTAACAGTTCTTCTTTGATTTATGAGACAGTTAATTTAGGAACAAAGGATAATCCTCAAAATATTAATATGGGAAAGGGATGTTCCGAGCAAGAAAGATCTACTTTTATAAATTTATTTAAAGAATTTAAAGACATTTTTCCTTGGACATATGATGACTTGAAAACATTCGATCCTAAGATCATGCAACATGTTATCCCCATGAAACCCCAGAGTCATCATTTTCAACAAAAATTGAGGAAGATGAATCCTAAATTAGAACCCACTATTAAAAAATACCTAAACAAATTACTAACTGCAAAGATAATTTTCTTGGTTAGGAACATGCAATGGGTGTCAAAATTAGTCCCTGTAAGGAAGAAAAGTGGTGAGACTTGACTCTGTGTTGATTTTCGGAACCTAAATCGAGCATCTGATAAAGACAACTACCATGTTCCTCCAATGGAACAAATTCTACAACAGGTGTCTGTCTTCGAAAGGATATCTCTGCTAGATGGTTTTTCGAGATACAAGCAGGTCCTCATGTCTCCCTCATATCATCTTAAAACCACCTTTCGCACCCCATGGGGCACTTATGCCTACAGGAAAATGCCTTTTGGACTGATAAACGTCGGTGCCACTTTTCAAAGAGAAATGGATATTGCTTTCTGTATCCTTATTAACCAGTCATTCATGGTCTACCTTGATGATGTCACTATCTTCTCTAAATACAAGAAAGATCACTCGTCTCACCTCAGGGCTGTCCTGGAACGATGTCGCAAGTTCAAAATATCTCTCAACCCTAAGAAATCAGTCTTTGAAGTGGAGCAAGGTAAACTGCCTAGGTTTATAGTGTCAAAGGATGGAATGATTATTGACCCTGAAAGAACCCAAGCTATTGCTAAAATACCCCCTCCTTCCAAAAATGTCATGCAGTATTTTTTGGGAAAGATTAATTTCATCAGAAGGTTTGTCCCAAGTTTCTCGGAAATGGTAAGACGATTACAAAATTTAATTAAAAAATATGTTTTATAGAAATTGGGACCACAAGAAAGTTAGGCTTTCGACTCAATTATAAAATCAATAATAGAGGCCCCTTCCTTGATGAGCCCCAATTTTTCTCAGGATTTCACTCTTTATACCTTTGCTTTTGACCGATCTTATGTTGTTGTGTTAACATAGAAAAACACTCAAATCAATGAGATACCCATTGCCTTCATGAGATCATCTTTTAAAGGAGAAGATATTAACTACCCAACAGTAGATCAACAAGCATATGTTGTTTTTAAAGAAGTAAAACTCTTCTGATCATACTTGTTGAAATACATAACCAAGGTTATCGTTCCTTACCTAGCTATAAGAAACCTGTTTGTACCAAAAGAACTGGGTGAGAAAAGGGAAAATTTGATGACGTCATTACAGAAATATGACCTTCAAGTAACCCCTGCACAGATTGTTAGAGGTCAAGGCCTTTGTAAGCTAGTGGTTGATTCGGTTGAAGAATAAGAAAGTCAAATAAACACCTCAATTGTGAATCAGCCTGACGAAAAACAGACCAGTTGTGCACAAGTTACTACCAATTCTTGGTATGACAATATTAAATTTTATTTGACACATGGATCTTCTCCCCGTAATCATTATCCTAAAAACAAAATAACACTTAGGCTTAAATATGCATCTTTTTAATTAATAAATGATGTATTATTTCGAAATAACTTTGATGGTTTTCTTATGCATTGTTTAGAAAAGGAAAAGTCAGAAAAAGTGCTATCTAAACTTCGTGCAGGTGAAGATAGTGGTCATTTTTGTGGAGATACCACCGCTCACAAAGTGTTAAGATTTGGATACTATTGGCCTACCTTGTTTAGATATTCCCATGCGTTGTGTCATAAATGCATAATCTGTCAAAAGGCTGTAGGACGGGTAAAAAAGATAACATTCCCTTTGCATCCTGTTACTGTAGATTCTCCTTTTCAGCAATGGGGTCTTGACATCATAGGACCAATTAATCCCTCTTCTTTGCAGCAATACACGTATATCCTTACAACAATGGATTATTTTAATATATGGTATGGAGCTATACCTTTAAAAGTGGTGAACACAAATCATGTAGTATCCTTCCTAAACTTGCATATCATCACTCGTTTTGGCATTCCCGAATATCTGATTTTTGATAACGCCTTACTTTTCATCCTTTGATATGAACACTTTTTCTCTGGAAAAAGGGATTAAACTAAAGTATTCTGCAAGCTACTACCCTCAAGGAAATGGCTTATTTGAATAAACAAACAAAAATTTGATCAAGATTATTAAAAGGGCAGTTTCAAAAAATCACAAAAACTGGCACAATGCATTGTATAATGCACTCTGGGCTGATAGGGTAACACCAAAATATTATGTTGGTAATTCCCCTTTCTTCCTCGTTTATGAAAGAGAATCCATTCTTCCCCCACATGTTTTATTCCCTTCTCTTCAATTGTCACATAAATTTTAAGAAGAGGAGTTCCCTCCCCTTGAAAATCGAATTAATGCCTTATTAAAACTGGAGAAGGTAAGAAACCAAGAAAAGAAGAAACTCGATCAACATCAACAAATTGTAAAAAGTTGGTGTGATTCAAATTCTTCTTCAGATAGGAATTTTGATGTAGGATATCTGGTTCTCAAGTGGGATAAAGCTCATGAGGGGAAGGGGGAACATACCAAGTTCCAAAACCTGTAGCTGGGACCATTTGTAATTTCTGAAAAATTGGGCCTCAACTCTTTCTATCTGCATAATTTGGAGGAACAACTAGACACTTTCCTAGTGAATGCCTAGGGTCTCAAGAGGTATTTCACCTCATGTTTTTTTTTTTCACTCTTTTGTAAATATTATTTTTAAATTTTCTTTTCTATTTTTTATTTTGGTTATTTTCATTTTTCTTGGTTTCGATTTGTTTTCTGAATAATTATGTCTAAGTCACCATCTCATTTGTGGAAGGGAATCAAAATTTTCATTCATTGGTAGCAGTTGATAACTTCCCAAGCACCTGAGAAGTAAGTGCTAAAACTCAGATCAACAGAAATGAGTTTCTTTTCAAATCAGTGTTTTCAGTTTCTCATTGAAATTAAAAGTAGACGTGATTGTCATTAATAAACTTCTAACGTTGTCCCTGTTTTGAGAAAAACAACTCAATTGTACCTTCCCGTCCTCGAGATGATTTCCTAACCGAAATCTAAGTGTCCAAGTCATGATGAGGGTCATCAAAACAGAAGAGTAATTGGTGAAAGATCAAATTTTTTCATTCCAAACTATGATATTTTCAGTATCACCCTGCCCTCTTGTATATCATTAAGTTCTACAAACTATAAACAAATTCTAGAGGTTTGAAAGAACAGTCATGTGTGGGAAGTGTATGTAAACCCACCGGGACACTGAACAGGTCTGTTGGCAGTGGGTAAATGCATGCATGATACCAAGGAAACTTCATCAAGGTACGGAATAGGCCTATTGGCAACGAAGCAATGCCAAGTTTAAGAAGATCCTCAAGTCTGTTTTCAATTTGATCAAAATGAAAATATGTACCGTATCATGGTTGAATGACTCTTGGATATGATAGAGGTACTATAGTGGTTCAAATGACATCCTTGTTGAGGCTATGGACACCTGCTGGTAGTAGTGGCTCTTTCAACAGTATCAAATTCAACTGCATAAACAATCGCTACACTCATAATCTAAGTTAGATACCAGATGACCTTTTTCTAGAAAGAAATACAGTTGTTACTAAACTGCATTTTTTTCTGAGTTATTAACAGTATGCTTGACCAACTGTTAACTATTTCTAAAATTCATTTAATCTGATTCACCCTGGCATGAATCTTTTGGTGATGCATAGATAACTACTTTGCCCAGTACGTCACCATTGTTGGTAGCCACACATGATTTTCGATACTTACAATGATCAAAAGAGACTATACCTTTCTATAGCTACCATCACCTTCTATTTGTAAATATTTCAAGGCAATGATTGGGTTAAGTTTACCTTATTAAATTTTTTGTTTGCATTTTCGTTTGTTTTAGTTTTAATTTATGACTGTAAGCATGAATTTAAACATAAAAACTTGGATTTTTTTTCTAATATTTTACCTTAGAAATATCGTTTTAAAAGCCACCCATATATGATTAAAATTCAAATCTTATGAAATGGTTGGTTAATTCACTATTGAAATCTTTGTGTATTAGGGTTATTAAGAATTCATTGGTTCTATAGTTCGTTGGAGAAATGTTTGAATGGACGAGAACTTTGGCTAACTATTGATATTATTCTCATGAGTTCAGTTGTCATATCAACATTCATGCAAATGATTATAGACATGTTGTACTTGAATTTTCGCCTTACCTTGCTGGGCCAAAATATTAATGAGACTATTCATTAATGCGCATAGGGTTTTGTACTTTGTGAGTTTTGTCACTTATCGTGAGAAATGGCTTGGAGTCTTACGAACCTTATGGTTTTCATTTTCCCTAATTCTCCTATCTGAGTTATGATAGCCCCTAGACTCTGCGATTTTTGTGCTATTACATCTCGTTTATACCTGTCTCTACTACTCATTCGTTGGGAACCTAAACCTATCCCTGGTGATTTCTGTTGTATCCTTATCACAGTGGTCATGGAACCCATAGTTCGTATCAAGACGAATAGATGCCAATATTTTCTATCCCATGAAGACATTATTGAAAACCTAAAGGCCCATGGATGGGATGTATTCCTCAAGAAGTTTGACGGTTATAATATCCAGGTTGCAAAATCATTTGCACAGACTTTTAACGGATTCGAAGCCAAGATTGGGGATATATAGTTGGAATTAACAAAGGATTTTGTGAGCAAGGCGACATGACTCCCATCTAAAGGTGAGAGGTGGTTCAAGAATTCTAATATAGAAGACGTCCCATGGAGTTTATTCATGGATTTCTGTAAAACCACTTGTTGTATAAAAGGTATTCCTATCGCTCTGTTAAAACCTATATTGCTTAGTCTCCTTTTAATTTTGAAGCAGTTTGTTACATGTGAAGGCCGATATGGGCTGGTTTTTCTGTACCACATCCGTTTGCTTATGAATTTCATAGGGTTTGAGTTGGATATGCCTTTTTAACTGTTGACGAATATTTACAAAATGTCCAAGCGTTACAAGCAACAGGGTATCAATTCGAGTATGTTTCACCACAGGCTCATTAAACTCTTGTTGGTTTATCACCTTTCGAAGATAGGCGAAAATTGAGAAACATTTCTGATAAGAAATGGCTTCACCCAGGCCGACGCTACAACCAACCCTCTTTTAACTGCAAACCCTAACTCAGACAGACCAGTAGCTGAACGCCAGTTCACTAATTCAATTGATGGCCCATAATTTATAGGACCAGTTTCTATTGTTAATGAAACCCTTATGGATAAAGATTTATCATGTAGGTTTTCACCTGGAACATCTCTGAAACAAGTGATTTCTGAATTAAAAGAAAATGATCCTCCTATTCCTATGAACTATTCTAGTTTAAAAATTGATGATAATCCTATTATCAAGAATGTCCGTAAAGGAAAGAAACCATAGATCATGGATTTAAGTTTCAGGAATAAGAATGTTGGACGTTTGATTTCTAGAGAACTAAGAAATCGAAAGGGTAATCATCTGAGATCGATCGATCCGGTCGAGATCGATGATCAGTGCTCATATTGTGAGATAGAGGATTTATTGGCTCGTGAAGACCCAAAAAATCAATGTTCCAGGGAAGAGGTTATTACCCATGTTAAAAAGTATGATTTCCTGACCAATTTTCCCCTGTGTATTAAGGGTACAAAAGGATTTTTCGGTATCAGGCATGATATGGAACAAGCCACAGGTAAAACTGAAGCACCCCTTGTCGATTGTGTTCCACGTCGATCTGCCATTTCCCCGGTACACTATGATAGCTGCCTCGACTGCATAGAATTCTACTATACAAATATTTTGCTCTTACAGACCTGAATTAAAACTTGGTTTCTCAGAACGCTTTGTTGAAACAAGAGAACCTTGACCTGAAGACACACACAGAGAGGGAGAATAAATGATTCAAGAGGGATGGAAATATAATCATTAAGAACAAAACCAGTTTCAAAGCAATTATAAATTCCGAACTGTTAGATCCCTCTTCGGATAATTTTTAATGGTAAAACAATTTTTTTTTGATTTCATTCAATTCTGTTATTAAATTCTAAATAGGTAGATTTAAATTTTGATTTCATTTACTAAAAATAATACTAGCTAAAAAATCTAAGATTCTGTAGCCAAACTCTTTTGAATAATAATTAGTAATTAGTGATTGTTTTTCTAATACATCAAAATGGTTTTGCTATTCACAGGAAATGGAAGATTATGCTATTGATTGCAAGGAACAAACACTTTGAATTAAACGCTCAAATGTTCAATAGTTTCTCCCTTTTTATGTTTTATAAAACTTTGGTTTATTTTTTAACAAACCAACTCATGTATGAGTGGTTTCCAATCCACTATTTTTGTAATATTATTTGATTTTGGGGGATTCAACTCTATCTTGTATGACATGAGCATTTGGATCCTGAACTAGTTTAAATATTGTTCACTCTTGCTAGTAAAGACATATTTGATTTGGACGCATTATGGACATGTAACTTTCAAGACTATATGGACAAGCTTTTCACTCTTTGGCTTTAGACCAGCGTGGAGCTTTCCCATTACATTTTTCCTTCTATATTATGGAGAGTAAATATGTTATACAACTTTAGTCTTATCAACATATGATATTTCATTTTATTCAACACTTTAAATTTTGTTTGTAATCTGTTGTTCATATATTACATCTGTGATCATTATTTCATTTAAATATCATTGATTTATGCTTGATGTTAAGTGATGTATTACATGAATACTTTATTTTAAATTTCTCTTACTATAAGTGTTCGTCATTACAAGATCACATGAGCTATATGTTTATTACTCTATTCTTATATCTTTCCTCCAAAAAATATCTTTGAGTTTACTCTGGGAATGTTAGCACAAGCCTATTAAAGGTTTTTCTCATAGTCAAGATAACAAGGAGTTTGAATTGCGCAGAGAAATAAACTCAGTAGTTGATTAATCTCGGGTTAGTTTTACTTGTATTCTATTTATATTATTAGTTTATTTATTAATGAAATAGGAACAGTTTAAATTGGCTTTGACTGTTATTTTGTTCTTGTTTCAAATTATGTCTTATTAGTATGTGTGAGTTCTTAGATTTTAAATTATTAAACAGAAAATATAAAATGTATGTTCTTTCTTTATCTACTACATAAACAATTGCAAAAAACATTGATTTCACAAGACATCCACCAAAAACTTGCAAACTATAAATACCCTATTCATAATCATATGCTCATGTTTATGTTTTAACACTTGTAAATAATTAAATTCATGTACATAGTATCGTAGTTTCTTTTAGATTAGTTTTATTTCTTTTTATCATTTTAGGATTTTAGTCTACCAACGGAGTCGCTAAACCCGTCAGGTCATCTCACTCCAAACGGCTTGGGTTATTTAGACAATCCCGGTTCGGATTTGACCTTCCAGTTGATGGGGTGTCACTTACTCCCGTCAATAGGTTGTTGATTGTTTCCATTGTTATCTAAAAATTTTGCTAATGATTTTCCTTTGATGATGAATTTGGAAGATTTGTAAGAAGTCCAATTGTAACTAATTTTGAATGAAAAATTAGTGGCACTCGAAACATTCTAGGTGAAACATACTTCAAAGGAAACAAAGGAAATTTTAAGTTCCTTAATAGTTGGTTTAGGCATGCCCATCATAGAAGGCCAAAATCCATACATCATTCCTACTTTAAGGAATCAATGATAATTTATCAGCAGGATGTCTTCCTTGAACATGGTTCAATATGCTATATGACCTTGCAGCACAGGACATAGATATTTTGGCTTTGATGGAGGATCAACACATGGATATTCATGATGGATTTCTATGTATCCTTTTAGCGGACAATAGTGGGAATAATGGTTAAGAACATGTGTTTCCTCGTAAGAGGTCACAAGTTTAAATCTAGAAGGGGGTAGAGAATGTACACTTTCGTAGACTTTAGAAGTCAAATCGTTGCACAAAGGGGGTCCCTTGTCCCACAAACAAGGGGATCCCATACACTAATTTGGTGTATGGATTTGCTACGACTTTAAAATTAGATTATTATTATTATTTAGTTTAGTGAAGGCATTGGAACAAATGTTCCCAAACTTGAATACCACAATGGATTTTGGATAGAATATTGACGTAGTTGTTGGAAGTGGCCTTGGTATCCACCTATCATATTTATTTCACCAATAAAATCCACAAGTAGCTTGTTTCGTAGGAGTAGGCAGTGTAGCCTAGGGCACTAGTAAAAGTTCCAAGTTTAGTGAAGAGTTGGACATATGAGGAAGATTGTTTTATTAGGAGGTTAAAAGTTTCCAATGGATATAGTCCATGCTAGACATTCTCTTGTTCACATTGACATTGTATAGGAAATCTACAATATTAAATGTAGGATAGTGGGCACAGAGGTGCCAGTGCATTGGTTCCTTGAAAAACTTATTAATTAAGATGTAGGAGGTGACTTAACAGATTTGAGGAAGAGGTGGAAGCCTATCCTTTGTTTATTAGTGATGATGGTACCAAATAAGTGGATTCTTGATTAGGGAAGAATGGTAGTTTATTTCTAAGTGGAAAATTGGAGAAAAAGGAGTCAACCAACCAAATGTGTGCATTTGACTTAGATGGTTCATAATGGAAAGTAGACCAATTTGAAAAGGACTATGTTGTCCCACCTTTATGTATGTGAAATTAGGATCAGGCAGAGTTCTCCTTGGGTAGATTTGAGGATAATTTTGAATCGATTATTGTGATATTATTAGTTGAAGGTGATCAAAGGATTGATGGGAATGTGCCCCTCTCAAGAGGTATTGAAGACTTTCAATTTACTCATTAGATTTAGTGGAATTTGGATATATTATTGTATTGCTTCAGGGTAGTGGTTGTGATGGCCATCTTCCACCTTCTTATCATTGAAAATATGTCTTAGTGTGACTTTTGGCCTAGGAGTTGGAAGTAGATCTAAGTGCACCAAGAAAAGGTTCCAAGTTTAATGAATATGTTAGGGGCATTGAGTTACAGTAGGAAACTTGATAGTTTGGAGGTGATGTTAGTTACATTTTTTTTCTCTAGTATGTTGGAATACTGAGAGGGGGGGCTGAATTAGTATGAGAACTTTTGACCACTTTTAACCACATAATATATTATTTCACTTTATCAACAATGTTCTACAGTTTATCATGAATGTATCATCTATGATTGCATTTAATATATCATGAGAATATAATCATAAGAAACATCACATCAACAACATCACATCAAATACACAGTAAAATAGTATTTACATGGAAACCCAATTGGGAGAAAACAACATAATGCTTTCTTATATATATCAAGAATTCATTCATAGGAAGCACCAACTTCCAAATTCTCTGGCTACAACTAGAAGGAGGCTCCAACCCCCTATTCTTAGGGTCCCACCTAAAGGAAGCTACAACTAACTGAATTATTGGGCTCAAACTATAAGGAGGATACAACCCCCTGGGTTCTCCGGATCCAACCAGAAGGTGGCTAGAACCACCTCGTTCTCAGGCTCCAACCTCAAGGAAGATCCAACTATTCGATTCTATGACTCCAACCCCCTTTCCTTTCCCAATCATGTCACCCTGAAATATAAATGTAGACAATTTTTCACTACCATGATCACTACCACTATCTCTTACACTGTCACTACCACTGTCATTACCACTATCACATCAACTTGTAACCTATCAACCTGTCACAGTATCCAACATGTCACTGTCAACCTATCCAACCTATCACTACCAACAATACTCAACAATATCCTCTCACATAGATCATATACCAAGGAAACCTCTCAATTAAATGTTTGATATCACCAACACATGCCTCTACTAAGCATGTACCAAGATCACTAGGATACCATCACATGGTATGTGTCTCAACCATGTACCAAAGCATGTACGAAAACATCAACCTATACCAAACCGTGCATCAACCATGCACCTCAACCTATACCATATTCCTCAACCATCAACCATGTATAACAACCATGTACACTAATCATGTACATGCACATCAACATCATACCATATACCATACCACATTCCAACCATACACTTCAAACATGTACATCAACACCTGTACCATATACCATATACAATATAGTGTGTCTCAACCATATACCATATCACTCTCAATCATTCCATGTACCATAAGATAAGCCCCATGTATATGCCAATATCACAAATATGTGCTTCTAACAATGAACCATAACAACCATATACCAAGTACCAAGAGTATGTCTAAATCATGTAACAGTATCACTTCAACCATATGCAATCATGTAGCATCAAGGGCCTCCAAGACATTCCTTAATCATGTCCCATACCATCCAAGATGCAATCCTAAAACAAATACATAAAAGACATACTTTTACTCATGAATACCTAAAGCATACCATCTTAGACATTTTTGTATGATCAAACCTTGCCGCAACTCAATCATACCTCCTTTTTCAAAAATTTCCTCAGATACATGACATGTCTTTTAGCAACCTGCTTATGTATGTGACTTGTTCTCTTGCATCCTACGTATGTATGTGACCTTTCTTCTTGAAACATGTGTACAACCTCAAAAAATTAGGGTTTCCAATTTTCTGCAACTCCAAAAATTTAGTCCTGTTATACCTTCGTTTCCTCATAAACATATCGCCAATTCAACCTTAGATTCACTAACAGATTTACCAAAAGATAGACCATAACACTCATAAGATATATATTCAATGTAAGTGAGTATGTAAATGAGATACTCTTTGAGGTGTATTTATACTTGTGTTAGGTAACCTCTTTCCTTATTTTAGGGATTTCTTGTTACAACCACTTTACCATTTCACCAATACTTGTAACCAACTAGGGGCTTCTTGACCACTCTTCGGGGCTTCCAACTTTACAAGACCATATCTCCATAATCGTGAGGAACCACGTGGATTTCCACATATCAACGGAAATGACACAATGTGTGTTATCCATCTATGATAGTCTTACTTGCAATTTAATTGTCCATGATGTACATATTCCTTAATTAACTTCGGGTAAAAAAACAACATCGTCGGGGATACCAAAATGTGTCATCGGTCTTCATCAACTAACTCACCATCAATATCAATGATACAAGTTATAATCAACTATCCAACGATTGCATCCACATAACTGGACCTCTCCAAGGGTTGACATCAATCTCCAATATCACTCTTCAAGGGTTTACATCAATGAAAACCAACTATCAAACCAATTTTCCAACAATATCTCCCTTTGGCATTGATGGAAATGCCAACATTGATGGAAATACTGATTCTCCAATGCCAATTCTACCCATGTAACCATTTCTCCTCATCATGTTTTCTCACTCTCCCCCTTTGACATCAATGGAAAGGGGTATCTCTCCTTGGGGATGCTCCCCCTATCTTCATGTATCTATTATTTCTCTTCCTCCTTGACCAAAGGTCAACTCCCCCTGTCAATATGTCTCCTCCTGACACTATACCTTCTCTAACCAATCATAGGAAAAAGAATATCTCCCAATGTGGGTATGACTCCTTATCTGTATGCTACTAATATTCCTTTCTGGATCTCTCTCTTTGATGATTTTTCTTCCCTTGACTTTTCCATAAGATGTAGATCAATGTAGGGATACCTGTATATGTTCCCTTTACTCTCTTTAAGTGTTGTTTGATGTCAATTAGCGATTCCTCTTGAATTTCACTAACATATATAAAAATCATTCAAAATTTGATTTCTTCATTTACTTGTCATGTTCACTTGACCATACTGTTCAAAAATGTCCTTTTGATAACATAGCTTATGCTAATGTGTTTATCTTCCTCTGTTATGTTATACCTTTCATTGCTTTCCTTTTTTATTCCAATTGATTCCATTGATTCCAATTGTAAATCCACTGCTATGCATATAATTTGATCCATGCTCTCTATACCTGCTCAACATCTCACAAATCCCTCTTTCCATATGTCACAAACTATTCATAACCCTACTACTTAATTTTATACAATGATGACCCATCTGTCATTGAACTATCATGAAGTATTCACCTAAATATTATACAATTGATCATCACATGTTCCACTTTATTAGATTGAATCAAATATGTCTATTGATCTGATCTATCAAACTCTGCATGACTACAACAACTTGTACTAAAACAACCTTCATGAATACAAACATGTAGTATAATCATAAAAAAAATCCTTTGTAATTGCCAACTGACACCTATGTGGGAACATTGCTTCTCAACCAATCAATATATTATTATGTACTTTCACTATCTGACATCTTTGAATATGTCTATGTAATCACGTCTTACGGCTCGAAAGATAGTTCTATGATCTATAGTAGCTACTGTACTGAATCCACCTATTCAACATACATATTTACTGGGAGTATCCAAGACGAATGGCTCAGAAAAATACCTTCTCCGATGCAAAGTAATATTACTCTTTGTTTGTGGACTCATCATCTTTATGAACTCTGAATGAAGGGATCCACTAAAATTCCTGAGAGTACAATCTCTTGAACATGTTCTTTATTTACCCTCTCTTCTTTTATTTCTCATACTACTACAAATACTGTGATCTTTGGGACCTGGTCTTTATTCACCTATTCTTTTCTTTTTTTCATTTCTTCTCCAAACCTTCCTATATCTGACATATTTCATTTTCTCTGTAGATTTGTCTTATTTTCGTACTATTTCCAATCCTCAGAGTATTTGATCTTCCTTTACTTTTTCTTGTTTTCTTTTACAAAACTTCGTATATATGATATCAATGTTCTCTTTCATAGAAGTATCCATCATGCTTAGACAATCACGAGCTATGTGTCCATAGTTATGGAACTTGTAAAATTCAATGTCATGTGGGGCCACATAAGGTTTTATTTTTTGAAAATTTATTTCATAAGACTTGCAATATGCAACCTTATGTTCAAAGTTAGTACAATAAAATAAATGACCATAAAATAAATTTACATACCTGGGAGTGAATGATCTTCTTTGTTGTGTAGTCCTTCTGAATTCCTATCTTGGCTGATCATGATCTTCTCTTTCGTGGATCCCTTCATTTTGGTTGAAGATTCTTTTTTGTTTGAATGTGGTAGATCTTGTTGAATATGTATCTCTATTACACTCATTCTTATTTCATTATTTCTTACCATGATTTATTCCTTTGATTAATTATGCATAAATCTTTCTCTTTTCTTCATTCTTCTTTTCTGGCAACCTAGAATGATTCTCTTCATTCTCTACTACTAATGTGGATGTTTTTTTCTCTTCAACGTTCTTTCTGATCTTGAATATTTTACTTATCAATGTGACAACTTCTTATTCAAGCTTCTAAACCTCTTCTTATTTCTTCATCATTTGAATCTTCATGACTTCTTCTGTTTTCTTTGATTATTCAAGTTGGATCTTCAAGGAGATGATTTACTTTTCAAGTCTTCTCTCTTCTTGAATAAGTTATGATTCAAGCTGATTCAAGTCGTTATTTCTTTCCTTAAGATGATCTGTCAATATATTCTCTCTCTTTTATGCTTCCTTTCTTTCAATTTCCAAACACTTCTCTTCTTCCATTGCTTCTTTTATTAGTGCTTCTATTTCGGCTTCCAAACACTACTTTTGATCCTCAAGAGTTTCTTCAATCCTTATGGCTTCTTCTAGATGACCTTTTAGAATCATGATAGTCTTCATGACTTCTTTGGTGTTGGAGTTCTGTGATTTTCCCATCTTCTTTAATTCTTCTTGGAGTGACTTGTTTTCTTTTCTTTCAGTCCTTAGATATTCAATTGAACTAATCAATTGTTCCTTATAATCAACTTCTGCCTCTTCGTACTCTTCTTCTTCTAAATGTGTCTAACATGATGATAATATTTCTTCTGCATATTATTTGGTGTTCTCTGACTCTGTGATTGGATAATAACAGATATTATGTAGCTTATCCCAAAGTTCCTTAGTTGATGAAAATTTTCCCAGTTTTTCCTTTACTGAATCAAGTAATCCTTCCATGATGAAATCCGTGACTATTTTGGTGTTTCTCTTCAATTCCTTCTTAGTTGCAGCCTTTAGTTTCTTTGAAACATTATATCCTGTAACAATTGAATACCAAATATCATATCCCTATCCCTGCAAAAATGTTTTCGTTCCTCTGCTCCACATCTCATACACTAGACCACTATGATGATCAAACATTGGTACTCCATTATCATTGTATTCCATGAACTCCTTCATGATCTCCTTCCAGTGGTTAAATTGTTTCCTTGAAAGATCCGACTATGATACCAATTGTTGGAATACTGAGAGGGGGGGTGAATCAATATGAGCATTTTAGACCACTTTTAACCACATAATATATTCTTTCACTTTATCAACAATGTTCAATAGTTTATCATCAATGTATCATCTATGATTGCATTCAATATACCATGAGAATATAATCATAAGAAACATCACATCAACAACATCAGATCAAATAAACAGTACATCAGTATTTACGTGGAAATCCAAATGGGAGAAAACCACATAATGATTTCTTATATATATATCGAGAATTCATTCATAGGAAGCGCCAACTTCTGAATTCTCCAGCTGGAACTGGAAGGAGGCGCCAACCACCTATTCTTAGGATCCAACCTGAAGGAATCTACAACTCCCTGAATCCTCTGGATCCAACTAGAAGGAGGATACAACCCCCTGGGTTCTCTGGCTCCAAACAAAAAGTTTCTACAACCACCTAATTCTTAGGCTCCAACCTAAAGGAATCTCCAAATCCCCAATTCTCTGGCTCCAAAAATAAGAAGGATACAACCCCCTTTCATTTCCTCGTCTTTCCACCTTGAAATATAAATGTATACCAATTGTCACTACCATAATCATTTCCATTGTCTCTTCCACTATCACTACCACTGTCACATCAACCTGTAACCTATCAACATATGACTGTATCCAACTTGTCACTGTCAGCCTATCCAGCCTGTCACTGTCACCGATACTCAACAAGATCCTATCACATGGATCATATACCAAAGACACCTCTCAATTATATGTCTGATATAACCAACACATGCCTCTACCAAGCATGTACCAAGATCACCAGCATATTGTCACAGGGTATGTGTCTCAACCATGTACCAAACTATCAATCTATATCAAACTGTGCATCAACCATGAACCTCAACTTGTACCATATTCCTCAACCATCAACCATGTACATCAACCATATACATGCATGCCAACACCATACCATATACCATACCATGTGACCACCATGCACATCAACCATATACATCAACACCCATACCATACCATGTACCATATACCATGTACCATATACCATATACCATGTAATGTGTCTCAACCATATACTATATCACTCTTGATCATGCCATGTACCATAAGATAAGCCTCATGTATATTCCATGTATTTGACAAAAATTTCCAAACGTCGCAATGCGACGAACACAACACATTGTCGCAATGTGATGTATAGAACCCAATGTGTCAATCTGACAAACATATACCAACATTACAATGAGACGAACATTTCTTGACATTGCAGTGTGATGAACATAACCCACTGTCAAACTGTGACAAACCTATTCCAACACCATAATGTGACAAACAAAAAGCTTTCGTTGTAATTTGATGACCATAACCTTACAATGTGATGTGATTAAAAAGTAATGTGATGTCTCAATGTGACTAACAAAACCTGATGTCATCCTATGATGGATAAAACATGATCATCATTGCAATGAAACAGTGCCATAGTAAAGTATGGCTAAACATAATCAACATGGCCCACCATAATCAGATCCCCATGGTCAATGAAGGTCAAGCATGGGCATGGTCGACGATAATAAACTCTAATTAACCATAGTCAACCTTTCCTTCCCAATGTCAACCAAGGTCTACCAAAGTTAACCATGATCATGGTCAACTGTATGAAACCATGGTCATAGTTAACCATAGTTAGCCATGGTCATTGTCAATTAATCTATTAATGTATTAATAGTTTAATAATGTATTATAAATGTATTACTTCTTTAATAATGTATTTATTAAGGTATTAATACTTTGATAATGTTTTTTTTTTTTGTTTTGTAAATATAGGTAGAGCCTTATATTAATACCAACTGAAATCTTACAAAAACCTACAGCCTATCAACATACATAGAGCTAACAGCGGAGGGTGGAGTTGTTGGTAACCAGATTACAATGCTTTTCATGGTTTTCACTTTTTTCAAGACTTCACGTATGGTGATTTCGTGACCTTTGAGGATTGTTGCCTCCATACTCTGGACACCCAATAGTCGAAGTCTCAAAACCTTCTCGCATCGGAACAATGGACCCAGATCGATGGTGTCAAATACCTGTATAGCCAACGGTCCAAATTCTCTCCCTTTTTTCATGACTTCGTGTATCGTGACTGCGCGACTTTGGAGGATAGTTTCCTCCATGCTCTAGATTCCCGATAAACAATGTCCCAAAATCTCCTTGCCTCAGATCAGTGGGCCCAAATCGACAGTGTCGAGTACCCGTATAGTCAACGGTCCAGATTCTCTCACCTTTTTCGCAACTTCACATATCGTGACTTTGTGACTTTGGAGGATATTTTCCTCCGTGCTTTGGACTCCCAATAGCCGAAGTCCTGAAAGATTCTCGCATCAGGATGCTGGGTCCAGATCGACAATCCTAAGTGCCTATAGAACCAATGGTCCTAATTCTCCTCCATTTTCTACGCCTTCTCTTATCGTGACTTCACGACTTTGGAACACGGTTCCCACCATGCGCTAGACTCCCAAAAGTCGTATTCTCGAAATCCTCTGTCACCTGCTTATCATCTGTGTTATTGTTTACGGGTACCCTCTCTCCTGATCTTCTAATCATTTCTAACTTGGAAGAATTATTGAATGAATGATCGAGGATGTCACCCTGTCCGGGTTAGGGTCGTCCAGCTAAGCAAGCTCTTTGCATTGGAGCCAAAGGGGTGATCTTTTGATTGCCTGGAGTTATGGAAAATGATCTGCTGCATTGAGTCAACTCCTTCATTGGCTAGTTTTTCTTCAACTTTGTTCGCACTTCGTCGAATGTGAAAAGGGGAAATAGTTAGAGAAGGTCTGAGAAGTTCCTAGAAGCTGTAAAGAGGGCCTAGGAGGCACCAACTGGGATTTATTTTCCCTAGATCTACTACATATGGGAAAAAAGAGTGGCATGTGTCACCACTGCAAGGGTGACACGTGGTGCATGATTGTTGGAATTTGACTGGGAAATTTATCATCCAAGTGGTCCAATTATATGTTGACAAGTGGTGCACAAGTCGTCCAATCCTATATTGATAAGTGGCAAGGTTCATCCAATGATAGACCGCCACATGGAGACCTCCCATTGGCCTATATTGGCATGGGTTACCAAAATTATGGAGTCGACAGGGGTCTAACCCATGACCTCCATAACCTCCCAAATTATTAACATAATATCCATACCAACGCACCACACTAATGTTTCTTAACCATTAATGTTTTGAATATTATTTGAATTCAGCTCAAATTTTATTTGGAGGGAAAAGGGATCGAGGGCTAATATATATATATATATATATATATATATATATATATATATTTAACCATAAAAACTAATATATGTGCATGGAAAAGGCTCATAACCGAAACCCATTGGCATGTTTTACAGGCAACGTATGCTTGTCATTGATGGCAAGTACAGTAGCGATGATGGCTTGAGTACAGGTATAATGTGCCAGGCAGGCACCAGAAGTATTTTGGGAAGATGAAGCAAAGAAAGCTCGTGAATACTAGAATAGATAGTGCAGAGGTGCACGCAGAGTGAAAGAGTTTTCTTGTCATTGATGGCAAATATCACAACTAGCAGTGCAGGGATAATGGCATGGAAATGGAAAGTTCAACAAGTGATTGTTAGATCCCATTCAGAATCATAAACTCCAGGAGTCAAGGAAGAAAATCACCATAGAAAATCATGAAATGTGAAACGCCGAAATCCCAAAATAGGCACATCAACAAAGGTTTCAGATACTGGGAGTTGGAGGAGTCAAGAGTTGAGACTCTTCATCACAGGAGTCCCAAAGTTGCAAAATGAGAAATGTTGAAATCCTGAAACAGGCACATCAACAAAGGTTTTAGATACTGGGATTTGGAGGAGTTAAGAGTCGAGACTCTTCATCACAGGAGTCCTGAAGTTGCGAAATGAAAAATGCCAAAATCCCAAATCAGGCACAATGAAGGCTCGTGAATTTTTGAAATGATCCTACCTGTTGGATCAAGGTTTGATCTGGACCGTTAATCAGGCAGAACGAAGGCCTGTGAAGTTTCTAAATCACAATTCAGAGTGACACGTGGAAGCCACTCGGGTCAGAACACGTCATCAAGTGACGTAAGAGTGACCTCACTCTAGGATTTTTGCTTCAAAAGTTTTATCTTCATCACTCCCCAAAAGTCTCAAAGGCTGAAGTCTCAGGGCAGAGGATAGTCGTCTGATCACCACAGATCATGGACCGTTGATGTAGAGAGTGAAGTGCTTGTTTGATTAGAGAGTGGTCATATGTCGTGGTCACATTGTCGAGAGTTGGAGAGAAAAGCTATAGAAGCCAAGATCTATTTCGGAGCTTGTGCCATGGAGAGTCAAGATGACTCATCACAGAATCCCTAAAATGCAAAAGTGCAAAATACATTTTTGAATAAGGCTGTGGTCACAACCAGTGGTAACATCTGCAGAAGATGGAGGAAGGAGCTAGTGCAACCAAGATGCATTTCGGGGATCAGGACTTGGAGTGTCAAGACACTTCATCATAAGAATGCCGAAATGTCGAATGCTGAAATGTCGAAATGTCGATGTAGCCTGTGGTCACCGCCGGTGGTCACGTAAGTGGAAGGAGCTAGCATAACTAGGCTCCATTTCAAGGTTCGCACTGTAACTACTAGAAACCACTGATGGTTTCTTTTAGAGGACTCAAAGAGGCCTTAGTGTGATTGCCATAGGAGGTGAAGAGTCTCAAGGCATCTTCCAGTGGAATGAAGACTGTTGATAGAGGCGATTGACAGATGGAAGAGCGTTGAAGCCTGTAACTACAACAGAGAGGATGAGCTCGACTATGATATAGAAGACAAAGAGTCTCGACTGCTAGAAATGATAAGTAATCTCAGCATAACACCCAGTGATGATGAACACATGGGCATAACCGCCAGAAAAGCTAAGGAATTTCCATAATGATCAGGAAGAGGACTCGACATGAGGAGAACATGCAGAACAAAGAGAGTGTGTTGATTCTTGAGTGAGCAAAGCAGAGAAAAAGGGGAGTGGTTGTGAACAACCGAATGATCATAACCATGGCACGTTGAAGAGCATGCAGGGGCATTGTGCATGGTGGATGAAGAAGGTGCATAGATAGTATCAATACGTAGAACAAAGAAGAGATGCGGGTTGTTGAGAGTGATTCAGGATGTAGAAGGAGGCAGTGTGCAGCAGCTGAAACATAGAGAAGAGGAATGGTGCATGGAACGGATATGGAACAGAGAGCATAAAAGGCATAAGAATAGAAAGTGCAAGGCAAAGTGTGCAGGAAGACATTGATGCAGGTAGAGTAGAGCAATGTAGCAGAACAATGATGAGACCGGTAAGCCATTATAAATATTGTATCACTGTGATAAATTGATATAAAAAAAACTACATATTCCAGGGTGGTAGGGAGGTACTAGGGAGGACTGTTGTCCTCAGAGGTTCAAGTGGGTTCTTGAAAACAGGGAGTTTTAGCTTCCATCTAGTTGCAGCCAGAGAAACTAGGGTGGCAGGGTGGTGCAAGGGAGAACTGTTGTTCTCTATTTTACAGGTTGGTGCTTATGTGACTAGAAGTTGGTGCTTCCATCCAGTTGGTGTTGTAACACTTAGGGAGTTGTTTCTTCCTTCTAGTGGGTGCTAGAGAAACACAGGGAGTTGGTGCTTCCTTCTAGTTGGTGCTAGAGAAAATAGAGAGTTGGTGCTCTCAACAAGTTGTAGCTTGCAAAACAAAGGTTGTAGCCTCACAATGAGTTGGAGCTCATATGTATGATAATATACATAATGTAAATATTACTTATCATACCAAGAAGAAGAGGTTTTTACCCTTTATGGGTTTCCTTAGGAAATATCTGTCTCTGTATATTTCATATGTGTGACTGATGTCAAATATTCTATTGCTTACCTCCCTACATTATTGTGATTTTCATTAAGTGCTCTGCAAAGAGTTTAAAATAAGCATAATTGTTTAAGCACAGTAACAACTGATTCAACCCCCCCTCTCAGTTGTCCAACAAAACCTATGGGATATAATCCAGAGTGTTAACCACCCTGCCAACAACAACATATTTGATGGAGATTCCGCTAAATTTAGCATTAACTTGCCAACTAATTCTGATGGAGGTTTGGATTCCTGAGCTTATATATTGGGTGTGGATCCCAATGTGCACACAGTCCTAGGTATGCATAGATCCCAAGGTGGCACATTTTCCAAAACAAGACATGTATTTCATGGTCATACGGGCGTCTTGATTTTCATGCTAAGAACAATTTAAATATGGTTATCTCATAAAGCGTGCCATGAAGTATATTGACGAAACATAAGAAACTTTATACTTATGTTCATGATTTTTCACAAGGATCATGAATTTGAGGTCTATTTTGTGATTTGAATTCATTTTTAACAGTCTTAGGTCAAGTTTTCATTAATGAGCATTTAATGCATTGTTTTGTGTGTCAGAGAGGGTGAAATTGATCCAGTTCATAAATTGGTCGACTTTATAGTCAAATGTATCAAAATTTCGCAAGGATTTAAATGGTGAAATTATTTTCTTGTTTTGAGTTGTGGAATTAAAGAGATTCCATTAAAATGGATTTGTGTAAGCACATGTTTTCATGATTTTGATATTTGAGATAGAGAAAGCAATTTTCATTAGCTTGAAGGGAACATAAAGATGAAACAAAAGTATGTTTTATTTATGTAATTTGAGTTATTTTATTTTTTGTTGTGACATATCACTATTTTGAAAGTTAATCATTATTTTATGACTTTTTGGATAAAGAGCATATCATCATAATTTAGAAAACCACATCACTACAATTAGTAAATTATTCTAGATCAAGTTAGAGACTGCATGTATATATGTAAAGAAACAAGTGGTGTATAAGGATTTTTGAATTAGCTACACTTTCCATTCCCACCCAAAAAAAAATGAAATGGAAGTAATGTGCTCCTAATAACGTGCACGTGATCTAGGAACACACACCCACTATAGGAACGTGTATCCATTCTTGGAATGTGTGCACACTCTTATGACTAAGTTTCCATTCATTTCCTTGGCTCTCTTTCTCTCGTTCCTCTCTCTCCCTCTCCCTCCCTTTCTCTCCTTCCCTCCCTCTTTCCCTCTCTCTTTCCCTCTCTCCCCCTATCTCTGTCTAACTATGCATGCTAATCTCCATGAGAAATTTAATAATATATAAACTATACATATAACCACAAAGAAAGTTAGCAAAGCCATCATTTAAAAAAATATATCTATAAATTCTATCCATTATGTAATCCATGGTAGTGAGGTTAGTTGATATATTCAGAGAAATAAGTGGCATTTTTGTGTATTTTCGTTGATGAAATCTCTCACGTGAGATGTGTCCCTCAAATTTTAACTATCACTTCAAAGGGATTTGGTCATCTAATGTCAACATATTTACACATGAGAAAATATCCCCCTCACTCAATCTCTGCTCCCCCCCATTTCCCCTCTCTCCCTCTATACTTTTTTCCATCTATATCTATCCCCTACTCTCCCCCTTATCTCTCTCT
>ML778884.1:568622-583515 GCA_009831015.1 Picea engelmannii
CTCTTGTTGGGTGCTTTCTCCCTCCCTCTCCCCTCTCTCTATGTCTCCTACATCTACCCCTCTCCCCCTCACTCTATATCCACATCTCTCTCTCTCCCTCTCTCTCTCTATCCCCCCTCTTTTAGGATTATGATATATGTCAAGACAAAAATAGATTAAAAATAGTAAACAATATTTTTTTTTCAAAAAATTATATATTTGGAATCAGCATAGTTGAATCTATATGTGTCTATAGTTTCATCAACGACGGATTTGTGTATATTATACAAAAATAATTAAAAAAATATAGATATTGAGAGGTATTCATAAAAATTGAGGTTATAATGTATTTGCATCCCAAACCACCAAGTTTATCATCCCAAACCTAAATCTAAGGTAAGTAAATCAGAAAACACATATTTTAGTTGGCACTCATGCTCGAAAAAAAATTGAAAAGAAAAGAACATGCATGCACTCTATGAACATGCATGTGTTCCTAGAGAACATGCATGGTATTAGAGCATGTTTGTGTTCCTAGAGCACATGCACATTCCTAGAGAATGTGCATGTTCCTAGAGCACACATGCATTTTTTTATCTAAGTATTCACAAGGAATCTCTAACATGACTATTCCAAAGGAATCTTGTAGGCATCTAAGTCCATTAACATCGTCTTAGGTATCCTTTGCCTCTAACTATGTATATAGGTACATATCTACCACTAACCCTTGGAAAACATAACATACCTACTGATGGTTTTCTCGATCCTCTTCATCTGGGTATTTCCCCTCACCATTCATGCCTCTCCTCTTTATTTCTCCCTTCATACCATCACTTACATAATCTAAGAGTAGGGATAACAAAAAAAAATTCACTAGTTGAAGAATAGAAAGGGATAAAATTTAGATCCAATGCTGGCTTCCAAAGATCACAAAAATATTCCCCAAACTGTGAGAATAAAGAAAAAGATACCAACCTTGAGAAGAAAGGATAATATACTTCCTTGGCTCTAATTTGGAAAATAAAATCAATGAAGGAATTGATGTACCTCCATTCCATCTAAATGTGGCTCATGTGTGTGGATTAATCAATTATTAGTACATATTCCCACTTGGTCTGTACAAATAATGGTATTGCTCATTGTATTCATATATGTTATTCATTAAAATATATTAATATATACACTCCCACAGTACAAAATACAATCTATCATTGTATTCATATATGTCATTCAATAAAATATATTAATATGAACCTCTTCCCCCTTTGTCTCTCTTGGACCACCCCCTTATACCTACCTCCCCTTATATCACCTATCTTCCCCTCTTATCTCCCATCCCCCTTTGCAACCCATACTCATCCACATTCCCTCTCCAATGAGCTCCTCTCCCAACCCCTTCATCCCATCCACCCTCTCTACATGTCTCCTCCACCTCCCCTAGCCCACCACATCCCCCCTTCCCATCCACCCAACACTCTACTCCTTTCTATCTCCCCCTTCAGCTTTCCTCACACTCTCCCTTGCCTTGTTCCTCCTATCCTACATGCCCACCACTATCACTCCCCTACCCATCTACCCTTCAGCTTATCTCACTTCCTCCCAATTTGTCCCTATCACCCCACCCCTGCATGCCCACCTCTCCCAGACTCAATTATATGTAACCTCTCTTGTAACCCACAAATTAACTATTGACGACATATTTTTCCTCTAAATATGTATATATGTACTACTATCACTTGGAAATTGTAACCTACCTACTTATAGAATTATTTATCCTCTTCATCTATATCTTGCCCCTCACCACTCTTGCTTGTATTCTTTCTTTTTCCCTTCAACCCATCACTCATAGACTCTTAGAGCGAGCATAATAGAACAAATTGTACAAGTTGAAGGACAAAGGGGGCTAAAATTGAGATCTAATACTATCTTCCAAAGATCACAAAAATATCCCCCAAACTATGAGAAGAAAGAACAATATAATTCCTTGACTCTACTTTCGAAAAAAAAATCAATAAAGGCATCATTTTACCTCTATTCCATCTAAATATATCTTGTGCATGTGGCTTAATGAATTATTAGTATAGTTTCTCACTTGATTTGTACAAACAATGGTATCGATCAATGTATGCATATCTATCATTAAATAAAATATATTAATCTATACAAACCCATAGTTCACAATATAATATGTCATTTTATTCATATATGTCATTAAATAAAATATATTAACCTATACCTCCTTCAACTTTTCCTCTATCGCACCAGAACCTCATACCCACCTCCCCTTGTCTCACCTATATCCCCCTCTTCTTACCCCTCCCCCTTTGGAACCCATATCCATCCACCTTCCCTCTCCACTCACCTCCTCTCCCAACCCCTCCATCCCCTACACCCTACTCTCTCTCCCCCACATTGGCTCCTTAGTAGGAATGTGTGTGCGTTCCTCCCAAGGAGCCGATGTGGCATCCTAGGTGGTGGTTTGGGTTTTGTTGATCCTATCACATCAAGAACACGTGTGTTCTTATGAACACACACACATTTTTTCATGAGCACATTCATACTCATCTTGTTGCCACTTTTTTTCCATCAACTTCGTGTGAGCACCCTCCTATAACATGGATATTTCAAATGGAGAAAATATTTGATCTACATCTAGTGCCAACTTTACAAAAGGTAACTCTTTCATTATTGTATTAAGAACATAGTCAATTTATTTGTTACCAATGGCTTTATGAATGAAAAAAGGATTATATTGTCTCTTGTTCCATTTTTGTGGATGAATTGATAGCACATTATGGGGATATTAAAAAAAACATGTTATTTAGTAAACTGATAAATATCTAGCAAAGAGGTCCAATTATAGAGCACATTCAACAATTCCAAAAGCTATGTCTCAAGATAAATAGCATTCCAGAGGATAAGTTTTTAGATCTATTTATGGGAACTTTAAAGGAGAGCATTCAACATTATGCTCATCTCTTCAAACCTAAATCCTTGGAGCATGCTTTCAATGTGGAAAGGAAAGTGAAAAGCAAAAATATGACTACTAGAAGGGTGGCCACTAACAACTATAGAGAGCACCATGTTTCCTCTCCTAACCTCACTAAACATAATAGGTTGGTATCTTAGAAAATGCATGAAAGAAGAGAAAAGAGATTGTGTTGCAATTGTGGAAACAAGTACAAGAAGGGGCATAAATGCAATGAGAGGTAATTTTTCTACATAGATTGTGAAGAGGAAGAAGATCAAGAATTGGAACCATCGTAAGATATATAATTGGAAAACACTACTCCAACAATATATTGACATGCATTGGTTGGCATCAATACTCAAACTCTCAATATAGAAGGATATATCAAACAAAAAAAGGTAACAGTATTGACTAATTCTGGTAGTATCCATAACTTCATTAACTGCAAATGAGTCAAACTTCTCAATTTCTTTATAGATCTAGCACCATAGCTTCAAGTAATAATTTCAAATGGAGATAGGTCCACAAATTTTACATGGAAGTGCCATAGTATTAATCTCATTGTGGGGGAGTATTGGATAGTCTAATGATTCCAATCTAAATGGGTGGTGCTAATGTTGTATTGGGGGTCCAATGGTTACAATCATTACAAAAAATGGCTCTTAATTTTATGGGAATTTTTCACAAGAATTTTCTTAGAAGGAAAGGAAATTGAACTCAGAGGTATCTAAGAGAAACCCCCTAAAGTGATAATCTCTAATATCATGACAAAATTGCTAAACAAGGGACACCATGGTGTAATTGTGCAATTGTGCTCATTGGATGTTCAAACATCAAGACCCTGTGCATCCGTGGATCTCCAAAAGTATATTGACAATCATTCCAAGGTATTTGGAGAGATTCCTAATGGTCTTCCACCTACCCAATATCATGACCATTCTATTCATTTGTAATAGGGAAGTGTACCACCTAACATTAGGCCTTACAAGTACCTTGCACAAAAGAGTGATATTGAGTGTATGGTTCAATAAGTGATAGTGTTAGATGATGGCATCATTCAACATAGCCAAAGTGATTTCTCTTCACCAATGGTGATGGTTTGCAAAAAGGAAGGTTCATGACATATATTGTCAAGATTATAAATAGATCAACAAAATGATTATTAAAGACAAGTTTCATATTCTTGTCATTGATGAATCATTAGATGAATTGCAATTTGAAATTTTCTATACCAAGTTATATGTTCATTCTATATATCATTAAATGAATGAGACAAGAAGACATCCTCAAAACAGTCTTTAGCACACATGAAGGTCATTATGTGTTTTTTGTGATACCATTTGGCCTTACTGATGCACCTACCACATTTCAAAGATTGATGAATTCTATTTTTCATTAAGACTACTAGCTTAAGGGAAAGAACTTAATTAAACCCATTTATTAAAACAAAAATTTGGCCATATTATATGCAATTAAGAAGTAACACCCTTACCTAATAGGATAACACTTCAAAATAAAAATAGATCTTGGTGGTTTGAATTACTTCATGGAACATCAGTTGTATTTAGAAGAGAAACAAAAATTGGTTACAAAGATGCTAGGTTATGACTTTGAAATTATCTAAAAAAGGAAAACAAGATGTGGTGGAAAATGCACTTTCAAGGAAAGAAGAAGACATATATCACTTATTGTGTGTTATTTCCATTCTGCAATATGATTGAGTAGAAGAAGCTAGGATAGAATGGAAGCAAGATAATTAGGTATGGAAGATCATTCAACAAATACAAGAGGACCTAAGTGCATTAAATATATTTGTGTGGAATAATGATTCATTGTAATATCAAGATTGCCTATATTTATTTAAGAATTTCCACTCAAATAGAAAGTCCTTTTGAAGCTCCACACTTCTCCTCAATGTAACTCTTGTCAGTATCTTAATTTGTTTTTAAAAATTAAAATGGAAACATTAAAACTATTTATTAAGAAATGAAAAAATAAATTCCACTAATATCATAATATCATACCCACCATGTATAAAATCTCAGCTTAAACAAATGGTAGTAAACATACTAACATTTTAAACACAAAGAACACATTGTTTGGCCCTTCGTTTTTGGTTAGAAGTTGCGCAAGGAGGACTACAATCCCAATTTTGGTCAAATACGAGTTGTGCAAGTCACAAAGAAGCTAGATAGTGGAGCAAGAAAAAAAACATAAAACGGTTGTGAAAAGGGATAGTGCAACACCAGCAAGGAAAAATAAGTTAAGCATGCCGCGTCTAAAGCCAAAATGTCCCACTCAACCTATATTTATGAGATGCATATGATTGTAAAAGGTTAGATGGCATAGCTAATATAGAGGGGTAGATGGTATAGAGGGCACAGATAGACTAAAGGTTTTGTGATTGCAACTTGTATACATTTTGGGGAAAAGGGTGGATAGAGCTCTGAGACTTGAGTCTGGGGCCAGAAGATTATAATAGAGTATTGATTTGTATCTCTGATATTGTATCTAAGAATCTCTTCTGATAATATATAAGGACATACCTATAATTTTGAGATATACTGTGTCATTATGTGTGTATGATTATGAATCGTCTATGTACCTTACTTATTTATGTTTGATAATTTCAATGTGTTGTCTATGTTACAAATGCTTCCGCAAATTGATTTTCTTTATTTCCAGTATGAATGAGTTCAAATATGTTATGTGGTTAGTCTATCTTGCGCAAGGTTATGGTGAATCTTGAAGATTCTAGAAACCTCCCTAAGTATTCTCCTTTCCCTTCCCTATGTTTTTGTCTTGGTTGTGCTTTGGGTGAAACTTCTTCTCTTTGGAGGGGATGAAAATTCCATCGCTCTACACTACTCGATGCCTTTTTTTGGTAACCTGAGAAGGACCTTGGTATGATCAATTTCATGCCAACAAAATGGTTATGTTGTCATGAACTACGTTAAAAGGGAACCTGTAGGGAGAATGCTTCCACATATTCACAGATATGATATTCACCGGTGGTGGGAGAGAAATTGTGATGCCTTCACATGGAAAGAAGCGGAGCTGAGAGGAAAATATATCAAAGATACATGGGAGGTTGTATTTGTCGGATTACTGAGAGGGGGCATGAATCAGTAATAGAGAAATATAATCCCTTTTTAACCATATAATCCAAGTGTTATATCAATGAAGCATTATCATCCAATAACTGTAGAGTAAATAAGCAATGAACAAATGAACAATCATACACATACACAGTACACCAGTGTTTTACATGGAAACCCAAATCGGAAGAAAACCACAAAATGTTTTTTCTTATATGTCTTGAAGAATTACATTCATTGGAAGCACCGACTTCCTTTGTTTTCAAGCTGCAACTTTGAGGAGGCTCCAACCCCCTAGTTTCTCAGGCTACAACCTGAGGGAAATTCCAACTCCCCAATTCTCTGGATACAACTAGAAGGAGGCTACAACCCCCTATGTTCTCCAACCACAACCGAAAGGTGGCTAAAACCACCTATCCTTTCCCCGTCCTACCACCCTGAAGTAGAAGTAGAATGATGGAACCACTATCACACTATCACTGTGAGATATACCACTGTAAACCTGTACGAATAAATATAAACCATGCATCAACCTGTACCTCAACCTGTAATCAACCTGTACCATAAACAAGTGCATCAACCATGCACCAACCTGTAATCAACCTGTACCATAAACAAGTGCATCCAACCATGTACCAAGTATGTACCAATCATGTGTCAAATACTCATTAACTATGACTCATCAATATGTACCAACATCATCAACTATACATCTCATGTATGTGCACCAACTCATCAACTACTTGTCTCAACCATGTACACAACATGTACCACAACCAAAATCCCTCATCAATTTCATCATCCAAATCTAATTTGTAGATCTATAATAGACCTGGTGTATATGATCACATTCCTACAAACCTTCCTTAACTTTAACAACAAGAGACTAGCATTTTCATTAAACTTTTCTTTAGTCTCACATCCCTAGTTTTGGATTAGTCAACAACCCTAACTTGAAGTAATCATCACTTTGCACCTGTAATGTATAAAAATTGAAAACTGATACACAATGTTCCTCAATGTGTTTTATGCAATTCCTCCAAGTTTCACTACTTGGAACCTCTCAGAAAAGGATTTATAGAAAAAATGGCATACCTTGCTGAATTCTTGCTTATTCTAGAGAGCGACCTTGTAGAGCATGCCCCGCACAAAATATTTGATGAACTAATATGAAACTATTACACAACATACTATAGAAAGTACCCTAACCAACACATTTGGTCTCACTAATTTGGTATCTTTTATGAAGAAGTTATGACGTTTTTACCCGAAACACCTGATTTTGACTAGTTTCAGGACTAGCCACAAAGCTTATTTTCCACGGAGTGTAAATCCAAAAATTCAACAACCCACAACATTAATTTTTTACCAAATATACTTGGATATGTTTTCTCACTTGCATAGAAATTTCATGGTTTGAATCATTATATAAAAAACATTATAGCGAAAATGGTGAGATGACCTGTAAATAACATACCTTAGAAAACACCATCAAAAGAATTTATCCTTCCTTGCATTTTGGCCTTCTTTTCTTCACCTTCACTCAGAATTCTAGTTTAGATATCCTTGTTTACCTCATACACATATAGATATTCAATATTCTCAAGTGTGATTCAAATGAGAGAGCCTTGCCTCTTATTTATACTCTCCAAGTAGCTTCCTTAAAAACATCTTCTACGTCACTTGGCCCACTTTCCTTATTTTAGGGTTGGGTCCACTTCTTATTTCTCCATTAAATTTATTATTGAAATAATTTATTTTGTATTCACTTTGAATTATAATAAACTCATCACTTCACTTTATTATTTACCTTTTAAAATCTCTTAAACCACTTTGACCTTTTGGGGATTCTAGATGATATATGAGGTTCCTCCAACTTCGTAAGGCCATAATTCTCAAATTGTGAGGAGTTATGTGACGTTCTACATACCACCATAAATGGCATGAAATGTAATAGAATAGTATTATCTGAAAATATATCATAACTCATACCGATACCCATCAAACAAACTTGGGTCCATTACCCAAACCTGGGGTCTCCAACTTCTCATGGCCATAACTCTCTAACCATGAGAAATTATGTGTTGTTCCACATACCACCGAAAATGACATGAAAAGAACTATCCATCTAGGATATTTTCCCTGACAAATTCACTTTTCTTCATCTCATTATTCCACAATTAAGCATGGTTTATCTTACTCCACAAAGCATCTTCCAGTGAGGGCTTTCACCATAAGGGGAACAGTTTGGAGTTCATCCATATCTACTTCTTATCAACCATGAAAAAACAATAATGAGTCATATTTACATCAAGAAATATTGGGTTCATTACCTAAACCTTTGTTCTATGGGAATTTCTTCAAGGGTTGACATCAATAGCAACCAACCTTAGCCAATAATATCCCCCTTTGGCATTGATGGGAACACTCTGATGCAATACTGAAATCATATCATTCATGCTCTCCCTGGAACCATGCCTTTTTCCTCTGCATATGATAAATATTCTCCCCCTGGAACCATGCCTCAGTCCTCTGCATATGATAAATCTTCTCCCCCAGGAACCATGCCTCTATCCTCTGCATTTGATAAATCTGTCCCCCTTTGTCATCAATGGCAAAGGTATTTTTCCATACAGGGCTGCTCCCCCTGGTAGACTACCCTCTTATGGTGTTGTCTTGTGTACATCTAAGACATATAAGATAAGCATTCAAAATGCATTAAAAAAGCATTCATTTTTGGAGTAGAAATAACTCCAAGTCTTTGGCGAAGATATTCAAAGGCTTCCCATGGAAGTGGTTTTGTAAAGATGTCTGCCACTTGTTCTTTTGTGCCCAGATACTCAACTCTGATGTTCTTTTCTGCAACATGTTCCCGTAGAAAGTGATACTTGATTGGAATGTGCATCGTATTTGAGTGCATCACCGGGTTTTTTGAGATATTGATGGCACTTGTATTATCACAATATATTGGAATGGGCTCATCATACTCAACCTGTATATCTGTCAAAGTTTGTTTCATCCAAAGAACCTATGTACAACATGTTGATGCTGCAATATACTCTGCCTCGACTGTAGATAGAGATACTGATGATTGTTTCTTGCTTAGCCATGATACCAAACACTCACCTAAGTAGAACGTTGTTCAACTAGTGCATCATCGATCATCAATACAAACTACCCAATCTGCATCTCTGTAGGCAATAAGTGATAGATATTTTCCTTTTGGATACCATAATCCAAACTCTTTTGTTCCTTTGAGATATCTGAAGATCCTCTTTACTGCTAATACATGTGATTCCTTTGGTGCTGCTTGAAATCGTGCCACCTGTCCAACTGCCTGCATTACATCTGGTCAGGATGCTGTCACATATAGTAGGCTGCCAACCATTGACCTATATTGCCTCTGATCTGTAGACTTTGAATCATCATATTTGCTCAACTTACAACTGGTTTGCATGGGAGTGATAACTAGTTTGTAATCTTCCATTCCGAACCTCTTTAGCATTTATCTGATATACTTTGTTTGAGAAATAAAAATTCCTTGGTTGCTTTGATGTATCTGAAGTCTTAGTAAGAAGGATAGTTCTCCAAGTAACGACATTTAAAATTCATTATGCATGTCTTCTGCAAATTTTTGGCTTAACCTGTCATCATCACTACCAAAAATAATATCATCAACATAAACTTCAATTAATAAAATTTTACCTTGACTTACCTTGATGTAGAGGTTGTTGTCTTCACTTCCTTTTCTGAACCCTGCTTGCTACAGATACTTATCCAGTCTAGAGTACCGTGCTCTAGGAGTCTCTTTTAGACCATAGAGGGCCTTTTTTAATTTACACACATAATTTGTGTTCTCTAACAACTAAAATCCTTTTGGTTGTTGAATGTAGACTTCTTCTTCAAGTTCCCCATTTAGAAAATATGATTTTACGTCCATATGATATACTTTAACATTTTTTGAGCATGCATAGGCTAAAACAAAACAGATTGCTTCCATTCTGGCAACTGGGGAAAATGTATCTTCAAAGTCAATTCCTTCAATACGTGCATATCCTTTACATACCAATCTAGCTTTGTTCCTTGTAACCTTTCCATATTCATTCAATTTATTTCCTGAAAACCCATTTTGTGTTGATCACATTCTTATTCTTTGGTCTTGGAACCAATTCCCAAGTGTCATTTTTCTCTATTTGATCTAATTATTCATCCGTGGCCTTATTCCAAAATTCATCCTTGTCAGCTTCTTCAAAACCGTTTGGTTCAATTGTAGATAAGAGTGCTAGATGTATTTGTTCTAGTTAATGGATTCTTCTTCTAGTCTCAACTCCTGCATCTTTGTTCCTGATAATTTCATCTGAAGGATGATTCTTCTGTACTCATTTACTGGGTGTCTTTGGAGATAATTGCTAGACTTGCTCTTCTTCTTTTGTCAAATTCTTTTCATATTCATTTTCCTCTTCTACTTCTTTTTCATCTTCTTCTTCAAAACGTTCTTCCATTGATTTGTTTTCTTTTTCCTTTGATTATGGTCTGTCTGTTTCATCAATTGTTACGTTGATTCTTTCCACAACTTTGTTTAATCTTAGATTGTAACACTTGTATGCTTTCCTTGTACTTGAGTAACCAACAAGTATTCCTTTGTCCACACGAGAGTGAAACATTCCCATTATGTCATCTTCTCTTTTGATGTAGCATTTGCTTCCAAAAACTCTGAAGTGCTTCACATTTGCTGGTCTTCCTTTCCATAGCTTGTAGGGAGTTTGATCAATGTTTTTTCTGAGAACTACTTTGTTTTGAATGCGAACTGAAGTATGCACTACCTATGTCCAAAAAATATCTGTCAATTTGTAATCCATTAGTATTGTTTGAGCCATTTCCTGTGTAATTATCATCCATTATGATAATGTTCCTTTGTCTTTGAACCACTCTCTGAACCAATCTATGAAACCATGCTCTCATCCACTATCATATATCTATTAAAACCTACTAACTCTTCTTTCAAATCCATCTCTGTCCATACTGTCCAAGACTCTACTTGCACAACTGTCCATAATGCTAACCCATTTATCATTATACTATCAAATTGTACTTCTGCTAACTGATTTATCTGAATATGTATTCTCAAACTCTTCTAGATGCTCAAATGATGGTTCTTTGGTCTGTCACATCTATCGCATAGACTCCCCATGTCTAATATTCATATTACTTGGGATTCTCTAATATGGATGGCTCAGAACAATTCCTGCTCTGATGTGTATTCATCATATTCTTCATTGGTAGATTCATCATCTTCTTTATTGGTAGATTCATTATCTCTCTGAGCTCTGACTTCTTTCTTTCTATCTGTGGATTCATATTTCACTACAATGTCTGAAAGTACAATATCTTGAACCTATTCCTTATTTATCGATCCTTCATTTCTTTCAGTTATTTTCCAAACCTTTCTATATCTAACATATTTCCTTTTCTTTGTAGAATTTTCTTCATCTCGTTTTATTGTCACTCATGTAATCTCTGGTACCTGGTCATTGTTCACCTTTTCTTCCTGTTTTCTTATCCATATTTTCTTATATCTGATATCAGTATTCTCTTTCATGGAAGTATCGATCATGCTTCTACAATCACTAGCTATGTGTCCATAGTTATGACATTTGTAACACTCAATGTTACATGCGACCACATAGGCACGATCTGATTGAGAATTTCATTTATAATCCATGCAATATACAACCTTATGTCCAAAGTTAGTACAATAAAAACAATGACCATAAAATAAATTTTCATACCTCGGAGTGAATGATCTTCTTTGTGGCCTAGTCCTTCTGAATTTTTTCTTTGACTAATCATGATCATGATTGAAGCTTCTTTGTTGCTTGAACATGGATGGTATTCTTGAAGATGTATCTTCAATAGTTTTCTTAGATTCTGGTTGACCATGATTCATTCCTTTGTGTACTTCTGCATAACTCTTTCTATTTTCTACCTTCTTCTTTTCTAGCAATGTAGAGTGCTTCTCTTCATTCTCTACAACTGATGTGGATGTTTCTGTCTCTTCAACTTTCTTGTTGAGATTTTCAATTTTGACTCTTAGTGTCACAACTTCTTCTTCAAGATTCTTAACCTCTTCTTCTTTCTTCATTATCTGAGACTCCATGACCTCTTCTGTTCTCTTTTCTTCTTCAATTCGATTTTCAATGCAATTATTTCTTCTTTGATTCTTCTCTGTTCTTGACCAAACTCTTCCTCAAGTTGGTTTAAATCATTGGTTCTTTCCTTGAGATGATCCATCAATATCTTTTCTATCTTTTTTCTGTATTCCTTTTGTGTTTCTATGTTGGCTTCTAAACATTTCTTTTGATATTCTAGAGTTTCTTCAATTCTTCTGGCCTCTTCTAGTTGAGATCTTAAATTCTCGATGACCTGCTAATCCTTTTCGTAACCTTGAACACTTTGTTATTGCTTCATCAATTCTTTCTTGGATGACTTGTTTTCTTCTCTTTCTTTCTTTAGATATTTAATAGCACTCATCAATTTTTCTTTGTAATCAACTTATGCTTCATCATACTCTTCCTCTTCTGAATCTGTCTGACATGATGAAAATCTTTCTTCTTGTTCTGTATCTGCATCTTCTTTGGCATTTTCTGAATCTGCGATGGGTGAAGAATATATGTCATGTAACTTATCCCAATGTTCTTTGGCTGATGAACATTTACCAACCTTTTCTTTTACCGGTTTAGGTAATCCTTCCCAGATGAAATCCATTGCTATTTTATTATTCTTATTAAATTCCTTCTTGGTTGCAGTCTTTGCCCTTTTTGAACTATCATATCCTGTAACAATTGATAGCCAAATATAATGTCTCTGTGCCTGTAAAAATACTTCTGTGCTTCTTCTCCACATATCATACTTAAAACCATTCTGACCATTAAACATTGGTACTCGATTCTCAGAATAATCCATGATATTGTTCCAGTGGTTAGATTGTTTCCTGAAGGAACCTTGCTTTGATACCAATTGTTGGATTACTGAGAGGGGGGGTGAATCAGTAATAGAGCAATATAATCCCTTTTTAACCATATAATCCAAGTGTTATATCAATGAAACATTATCATCCAATAACTGCAGAGTAAATAAGTAATGAAAAAATGAAAAATCATACACATACATAGTACACCAGTGTTTTACGTGGAAACCCACATCAGGAGAAAACCACAGAATGATTTTATTATATGTATTGAAGAGTTATATTCATTGGAAGCACCATCTTCCTTTTTTTTCCAGCTACAACTGGAAGGAGGCTCCAACCCCCTAGTTTCTCAGGCTACAACCTGAGGGAAGCTCCAACTCCCCAATTCTCTGGCTACAACCAGAAGGAGGCTACAACCCCCTATGTTCTTTGTCTACAACCGGAAGGTGGATACAACCACCTATTCTTTCCCCATCCTGCCACCCTAAAGTAGAAGTAGAATGATCGAACCATTGTCACACTATCACTGTGAGATATACCATTGTAAACATGTACCAATAAATTTGAACCATGCATCAACCTGTACCATAAACAGGTGCATAAACCATGCACCAACCTGTAATCAACCTGTACCATAAACAAGGGCATCAACCATGCACCAAACTGTAATCAACATGTATCATAAACAAGTGCATCCAACCATGTGTTGGTTGTGGAGCCTGATTATCTTCCTGATTCAGAGGTCCTTGCTTTCAGTCGTGTTTATATCCCATGAAGTATTTTCACCCCAGAAGTATGTACACTCTTCCACGTGGGGGAGTGCATAGGGGGGGTACCCCCTCTGCAGGGTTCAGGGGGGCTATCCCCCCGGTTGGGGGGTCTGTGGGCAAGCGGGCCCCTAGCGGGGGTTAGGGGGCGAAGCCCCCGAAGCAAAAATTGCCTTGTAAAAGTATATTGTAATTTCATTGTAAATATGGATCATTCATTATAAGGTCACAGATCTAACAGTAGAGATTATGTTAGGGTTTTTTTCCCTAGAAGGAAACCCTCTTTTATGAGGGAAATGTATTGCGGCTATGGATGATGGTGAATATTGTATTCTGAGAGAGGATACTGTGAGAGAAAGAAGAGGAAGTTACAACGGGTTTTGTTGTAGGTTGTATCCCTTCATTTGCTGGATAATAATAAAGGAAGGACCTGGCAATTTCTCTGGTAGACGTAACCCACACTGGGTGAACCATGTAAATCTGTGTCTCTCTTGTATTGTATGTCTTCTGTGTTTTGTTTCTGCATTCGTTTTATTTTATTGCTCCACAGTCCTGTTTTTCTAACAACTAATATTAGAGCGTAAGGTAACTCATAGGAAAAGAGGGTTCCTGGTTCGAGTGGGAGCAATGTCGGAAGATGGAAAGTTTAGGGTCGAGAAATTTAACGGCCAAAACTACTAGTTATGGAAGATTCAAATGGAAGACTACTTATATCAGAAGGATCTATTCCTACCATTGAGTGGAGTAGCAAAGAAGCTGGCGGCCATGAAGGATGAAGAATGGGAGATTCTTGAAAGAAAGTCTCTAGGAATGATACGGCTGAGCCTGACAGTGTCGGTGGCTTTCAATATTTTGAAAGAAAAGACAACGAAGGGTTTGATGGATGCGTTGGAAAAATTGTATGAAAAAACCTCGGCATCGAATAAGGTATTTCTAATGAAGATATTATTTAATATAAATATGTTAGAAGGTGGGTTTGTTGCAGATCATTTAAATGAATTTAATATGGTTACTAATCAACTAAGTTCTGTAAAAGTGGACTTTGATGATGAGGTTAGGGCTCTTCTAATCTTGTGCTCATTGCCAGAAAGATGGAATGGCTTGGTCA
>ML778884.1:584951-625882 GCA_009831015.1 Picea engelmannii
ATGTCATATTCAATGAGAAGGTCATGTACAAAGATCAGTTGTAGGGAAAGAAACAGGAAACATAAAAACAAGAATACACAGTGCTTGATGAGATCACTGAAAAAGAAATTCCAAAGGAACCAGAAAATCAAAATGTACAACAACAGGAGCAACAGGTACCTCAAAGACCTGCAAGTGTTGTTAGAAGATCTACTAGGTTAAGTATACCCCCTGAACGATACTCTCCTCCATTATATTATTTATTGTTGATTGATTCTGGTGAACCAGAATGTTATGAAGAGGCAATGTAGGTAGACACCAAAAAGAAGTGGGAGAAAGGCATGAAAGAGGAAATGGATCCCTTGGAAAATAACCAGACTTGGGACTTGGTTCAGTTTCCTGCGGAAAAAAGAGCATTGCAGAATAAATGGGTTTACAAGTTGAATGAAGAAGATGGAGGAGAAAAGCGATAAAAGGATAGACTTGTTGTAAAGGGGTTTGCACAAAAGAAAGGTATAGATTTTGATGAAATATTTTCTCCTTTTGTTAAAATGACTTCAATTAGGACTATTTTAAGTCTTGTGGTAGTAGAATATTTGCATCTTGAACAATTAGATGTAAAAATAATTTCTCTCCATGGGGATTTGGAGGAGGAGATTTATATGCAACAGCCACAGGGGTATGAAGTCAAAGGGAAGGAGAATTTGGTATGCAGGTTGAAGAAGAGCTTATATGGTCTAAAGAAAGATCCAAGGCAGTGGTATTTGAAGTTTGACAGGTTTATGACAAAATAGGGTTATAGTAGATGTCATTCTGACCACTATGTTTATTTTAAAAAGCTAGACAATAGAAGCTTTATTATCTTGCCATTGTATGTAGATGACATGCTTGTTGTAGGGACTAATATGAAGGATATAAATGTGCTCAAGAAGAAATTAGCCAATTCATTTGTGATAAAGGATTTGGGTGCTGCAAAGAAAATCCTTGGCATGAGAATAACAAGAGACAAGAAAAATCGCAAGCTGACATTGTCTCAGGGTGAGTACACAGAGAAGGTGTTAGAGAGGTTTAGAATGCAGAATGCAAAACCAGTTAGTACACCTTTGGCCAACCATTTCAAATTAACTAAGGAAATGTGTCCCAAGACACAGGAGGAGATAGAATACATGTCCAGGGTCCCTTATTCATCAGCAGTTGGCAGCTTGATGTATGCAATTGTTTGCACAAGACCAGATATTGCACATGTAGTGGGAGTTGTGAGCAGGTATATGAACAATACAGGTAAAGAACATTGGGGGGCAGTAACGTGGATTCTCAGGTATTTGAGAGGTACTACTACACATGCATTATGTTTTGGAGGTTCAGACACTTTTCTACAGGGATATGTTGATTCAGATATGGTAGGTGATAAAGACAACAGGAGGAGCACCACAGGGTATGTTTTTACTATAGGTGGAACAACAATAAGTTGGATTTTGAAACTGCAAAAGGTTGTTGCACTTTCAAAAACAGAGGCAAAGTATGTTGTTGCTATAGAGGCTAGTAAAGAAATGATTTGGTTGCAAAGGTTTATGGAGGAATTGGGAAAGAAGCAGGAGAATAGTCGGTTGTACTGTGACAGTCAGAGTGCCATTCACCTTGCAAAGAAATCAGCCTTCCATTCGAAGACTAAGCATATACAGTTGAGGTACCACTTTATACGATCTGCCTTGGAAGATGGACAATTGAAGCTGGAAAAGATACAAACTAGACAGAATCCTGCAGACATGTTAACAAAGGGAGTAACCAGGGAGAAACTAAGTTCCTGCTCAGTTTCAGTTGGTCTTCAAGAATGAAGATGAAAATGAGAAATTTTCCAGGTCCAAGAAGGTTCAGAGTCCAACATATACAACAGCGATGGAGTTGTTGAGATTAGTCTCCAAGTGGGAGATTGTTGGTTGTGGAGCCTAATTATCTTCCTGATTCAAAGGTCCTTGCTTTCAGCCTGGTTTATACCCCATGAAGTATTTACACCCCAGAAGTATGTACACTCTTCCATGCAGGGGAGTGCATAGGGGTGTTACCCCCTCTGCGGGGTCTGGGGGGGATATCCCCCCGGCTGGGGGGTCTGGGGGCAAGAGGGCCCCCAGCATGGGTTCGGGGGCGAAGCCCCTGAAGAAAAAATTACCTTGTAAAAGTATATTTTAATTTCATTATAAGTCTGGATCGTTCATTATAAGGTCGCAGATCTAACGGTAGAGATTATGTTAGGGTTTTTTTTCTTAGAAGGCAACCCTCTTTTATGATGGAAATGTATTGTGGCTATGGATGATGGTGAATATTGTATTCTAAGAGAGGAGACTATGAGAGAAAGAAGAGGAAGTTACAACGGGTTTTGTTGTAGGTTGTATCCCTTCATTTGTTGGATAATAATAAAGGAAGGACCCGACAATTTCTCTGGTGGACATAGCCCACACTGGGTGAACCACGTAAATCTGTGTCTCTCTTGTATTGTGTGTCTTAAGTGTTTTGTTTCTGCATTTGTTTTATTTTATTGCTCCACGGTCCTATTTTTCTAACACCATGTACAAATTATGTACCAACCATGTGTCAACTACTCATCAACTATGACTCATCAATATGTACCAACATCATCAACTATACATCTCATGTATGTGTGCCAACTCATCAACTACTTGTCTCAACCATGTACTCAAGATGTACCACAACCAAAATACCTCATCAATTTCATCATCCAAATCTGATTTGTAGATCTGTAATATACCTGGTGTATATGATCACATTCCTGCAAACCTTCCTTAACTTTAAAAACAAGAGACTAGCATTTTCATCAAACTTTTCTTTAGTCCCACATGCCTAGTTTTGGATTAGTCAACAACCCTAACTTCAAGTAATCATAACTTTGCACCTGTAATGTATAAATATCTGAAACTGATAAAAAATGTTCTTCAGTGTGTTTTATGCAATTCCTCCAAGTGTCACTACTTGGAACCTCTCAAAAAAGCAGTTATAGCAAAAATGGCATACCTTGCTGAATTATGGATTATTCTAGAGAGCGACCTTGTAGAGCGTGCCCCACATAAAATATTTGATTAATTGATATAAAATTGTTACATAGAATACTAAATATTGTTCCCTAACCAACACATTTTGTCTCACTAAATTTGGATATGTTATGAATAAGTTATGCGTTTTTACCCGAAACACCTGATTTTGACTAGTTTAAGGACTGGCCACAAACCTTATTTTCCATGGAGTGTAACTCCCAAAATACAATGACCCAGAAGCTGAATTTGTTACTACATATACTTGGATATGTTTTCTCACTTGCATAGAAATTTCACGGTCTAAATCATTATAGAAAAAAATTTATAGCAAAAATGGTGAGATGACCTGTAAATAACATACCTTAGTAAGCACCATCAAAAGAATTTATCCTTCCTTGCATTTCGGCCTTATTTTCTTCACCTTCTCTCAGAATTATGGTTTAGATATATTTGGTTACCTCAGACACATATATATATTCAATATTCTCAAGTGGGATTCAAATGAGAGAGCCTTGCCTCTTATTTATACTCTCAAAGTAGCTTCTTTAAAAACATCTTCTAGGTCACTTGGCCCACTTTCCTTATTCTAGGGTTGGCTCCACTTCTAATTTCTCCATTAAATTTATTATTGAAATAATTTATTTTGTATTCACTTTGAATTATAATGCATTCATCACTTCACTTTATTATTTACCTTTTAAAATCTTTTAAACCACTTTGACTACTTTGATCTTTTGGGGCTTCTCGATGACATATGAGGGTCCTCCAACTTCGTAAGGCCATAACTCTCAAACCATGAGGAGTTATGTGACGTTCTACATACCGCCCAAAATGGCATCACATGTACTATCCATATAGAATATTATTACTTGAAAATACATCATAACTCATACTATTACCCATCAAACAAACTTGGGTCCATTACCCAAACCTAGGGTCTCCAACTTCTCATGGCCATAACTCTCTAACCGTGAGGAATTATGTGATGTTCCACATACCACCAAAAATGACATGAAAAGAACTATCCATATAGGATATTTTCCCTGAAAAATTCACTTTCCTTCATCTCATTATTCCATAATTAAGCATGGTTTCTCTTACTCCACAAAGCATCTTCCCGAGAGGGATTTCACCATAAGGGGACCACTTTGGAGTTCATCCATATTTACTTCTTATCAACCATGAAAAAAAAATAATGAGTCATATTTACATCAAACAATATTGGGTACATTACCTAAACCTTTGTGCTACGGGTCTTTCTTCAAGGGTTGACATCAATGACAACCAACCTTAGTCAACAATCTCCCCCTTTGGTATTGATGGAAACACTCTGATGCAATTCTAAAATCATATCACTCATGCTCCCCCTGGAACCATGCCTTTGTCCTCTGCATCTGATAAATATGCTCCCCCTGGAACCATGCCTCTATCCTCTACATTTGATAAATCTTCTCCCAGTGGAACCATGCCTCTATCCTCTGCATTTGATAAATATCTCCCCCTTTTTCATCAATGGCAAAGGTATCTTTCCATCTGGGGCTGCTCCCCTTGACAGATTGTCCTCTTATGGTGCTTCCTCGTGTACATCTAAGACATATAAGATAAGAATTCATTTTTGTAGTAGAAATAAATCCAAGTCTTTGGCGAAGATATTCAAAGGCTTCTCGTGCAAGTGGTTTTGTAAAGATGTTTGCCACTTGTTCTTTTGTGCCCACATACTCAACTCTGATGTTCTTTTCTGCAACTTGTTCCCATAGAAAGTGATACTTGATTGGAATATGCTTCATCTTGGAGTGCATCACCGGGTTTTTTGAGATATTGATGGCACTTGTATTATCACAATATATTGAAATGGGCTCATCAAACTCAACCTGTATATATGTCAAAGTTTGTTTCATCCAAAGAACCTATGTATAACATGTTGTTGCTACAATATACTCTGCCTCGGCTGTAGATAGAGATACCGATGATTGTTTCTTACTTAGCCATGATACCAAACACTCACCTAAGTATAACTTTGCTCCACTGGTGCTTTGTCGGTCATCAATACAACCTGCCCAATCTCCATCTATGTAGGCAATAAGTGATAGATATTTTCCTTTTGGATACCATAATCCAAACTCTTCTATTCCTTTGATATATCTGAAGATCCTCTTTACTACTAATACATGTGATTCCTTTGGTCCTGCTTGAAGTCGTACCACCTATTCAGCTGGTTGCAATACATCTGGTCTGAATGTTGTCACATATAGTAGCTTGCCAATCAGTGACCTATATTGCCTCTGATCTGTAGACTTTGAATCATCATCTTTGCTCAACTTACAACTGGTTTGCAATCTTCTTTTCCGAACCTCTTTAGCATTTCTCTGATATACTTGGTTTGAGAAATAAAAATTCCTTGGTTGCTCTGACGTATCTGAAGTCCCAGTAAGAAGGATAGTTCTCCGAGTAACGACATTTCAAATTCATTTTGCATGTCTTTTGCAAATTTTTGGCTTAACCTGTCATCATCACTACCAAAAATAATATCATCAACATAAAGTTCAATTAATAAAATATTACCTTGACTTACCTTGATGTAGAGGTTGTTGTCTGCACTTCCTTTTCTGAACCCTGCATGCTACATATACTTATCCAGTCTAGAGTACCATGCTCTAGGAGCTTGTTTTAGACCATATAGGGCCTTTTTTAATTTACACACATAATTTGTTCTCTCTAACAACTAAAATCCTTCTGGTTTTTCAATGTAGACTTCTTCTTGAAGTTCCCCATTCAGAAAAGATGATTTTACGTCCATATGATATACTTTAACATTTTTGGAGCATGCATAGGCTAAAAGCAAACAAATTGCTTCCATTCTGGCAACTGGGGAAAATGTCTCTTCAAAGTCGATTCCTTCAATATATGCATATTCTTTACATACCAATCTAGCTTTGTTCCTTGTAACCTATCCATATTCATTCAATTTATTTCCTGAAAACCCATTTTGTGTTGATCACATTCTTTTTTTTTTGTAAATAAAAAGGGGTGGGACCTGTTATATTCCTTTAATCAAAATACAAAAAAGAGAGCTGCTTGGGATGCCAGTTGTCCCGCCTGAGTAGGAAATCGGGACAGCTGGATGTCCCATGCCAAATGTCATCCTGGTCACAAAATAGCTAAGTTTTTCCCTGCAACGTCCCGCCTGGAGGAAACCACGACGTGCAGTTTTGAAAATGAAACTAAGTATCATAAGTTTTATCTAAAAATACTGTAAAGTGGATGGCTCAAAGCCTAACTGATAAAAAGATAGGAAAACAAAAACCAATTCTGGACTTCCATTGACCTGCTATCCTGCACACTTGTGCTGGTCCGATGTCTGCTTCCATCCGGCTGGGAATGCGTAATCACGCGCACAAGTTGGACATTGGCGCCTCGGATGTGTCTGGGAGTGGGCCACGAAGTACATATCTAGTCGCTATTCAATCCTCATCAGTCGGAAGGTCTGGTCCTCCAGAAAGCTTCTGATCTCAAAGATAAGGCTAAGGCATTCCCAGTTGGCTGAGAGCGGCTGCTCTTGACTGTTACCTTCACTGGAGTCCTTGTCATTCCCTGGTGGCTTGTCCTTCGTCGCCTTCTTGAACGAGTCAGAGGGTCTCTCCTCTTCTATATAGCAGGTGGAGTATGGCGCTTCAGTGCTGTCATCTTGGGGAGCTGCCCTATCACCGGCGGATGAGGGTCGTCTTCCCTGACCAAAGTTCGAAGGCGGGTGCCAATTTTTGGGTACGGTGAACAGCAGGTGTTTTAGAATGCTTTCTGGTACACCTCCTTCTGGAATCTCTTCGACCACATACGCCATGGGTGGCGTTCGTGGTCTAGCTATCCTCCGTCGGGTGGCCATGGCGAGAGCTACCTCGAATTTTTGTTTTCGCTTCCTCCTGGATTTCGCAGCGTACCATGCTGCTCCCCTACGTGGTGTCCCTCATAGTCTTGGCATGGTGGAGGTATGATGGGGTTTCCAATTGCTCCCCCGAGAGGTCGCTCTGCTTCCTAACACGAAAGGAATTCTATGGTGCGTCACCTGCGTCTGCAAATTCTCAGGGAGGCGATGATAATTTTGTTGTTCTGCTGGAGCTAGAACTACCCAGAACGGTTGGTTCTCCCCTCCAACAATCCGAGCTATGAAAATGAACGAGAGCCGAACCTCCATGGATATAATGGCCAATTGAATGGTGCTAGCCAGTCTGGTACATCTCCCGCGAGCGAGAGGCCTCGTCGGGTTAATGCTATCGCATGGATCCATGGCAGGATTAAATTGTGAGGGGACGCTGGTCGGTAGATGTATTAATGGGACATCCCGGCTGGCTCCCGCGTGGCTCCCTTTCCCTACGTGTCACCCCATCCGGGGCTTGGAGGTCTTCTATGGCCAGTGTGTGGCATCGAGTGAAGATCTCTAGATCTGGTCGCAATTGGGTCTCCCAACAGAAGTTTTCCATCTCTCTCTCCACTGCCACATTTGCTAGACAGTCTGCCACTTTATTTTCTTCCCTTTTTACATGAGAGGTAGTGATGTTGAATTGGGGTTGAAGGAGGTGGCTAAAGTCTTCAAGTAGGCAGTGAAGTTGCCAGCTTGGCGAAGCTTTGTCAGGGTGACCTCCATGTATTATCTTAGTTTTTAGCCCTATGATGACTTGTGAGTCTCCTTCTAGGATTATTTGATGATAACCTTTATCCATGGCTGATTGGAGGCCTCGTAGTAATCCCATTAGCTCGGATACATTGTTGGTTGTGTCTCCTAGAAATCCCGCTTCCAGCCCAAGAATTTCTCCTGTGAAGTCTCTGAGCACGGCCCCATATCCTGTTGTTTCTGGATTGCCTTTGGATGCGCCATCAAAGTTTACTTTGATGAAGCGCTATGGGGGGGGAGTCCAGCTGGTCGGGCTTGTTAATGGATTCTGAGGAAGTTTTTCCCCCAGTTGTTTGTTGAAGATGGGCTGCCAGTTTTGCAGAATGCCTCGCTCCTCTGGGTTGCATTGCAGATCTTCTTCTGTCCAAGATTTGCTTCTGATTGTTTCTTTAATGAGGGATCTAATTGTCTCCCAAGTAGTTGTTGGTTGGGTGGGTTGGGAGCGAAAAATTATTTTATTTCTTTCCTTCCAGATTTGCTAGAGGATGAATCTCGGTAGAATTTGCCAAATTAGATTCAGTATGGGATTGTTGTAATTGCTATGGTCCCAGTTTTCGATTGTATCATTAATGTTGCTGCGGTCTTGGTTGGATCTGCGCATGGCTTGCGCTCCATGGTCCCAAATTTGTTGACTGTAGTGGCACCCATTAAAGAGATTCTCTTTGGTTTCCTCCTGTTGGTAGCATAAGGCGCAAATGGATGGTCCTATGAAGCCTCTTTTCCTCAGGTTGTCCCACGTTAGGGCTTTGTTATGCATCACGAGCCATAAAAAGGTGGAGACTTTGGGCCAGAGAGCCCGATTCCCGAATTTACTCCATATGTGTTCTTTTCTTTGTTCTTGATGTTGACCCTGCAGTAGATAGGCTTCCTTTATGCTGAAGATTCTGGTTGTTGAGTATCCCCATCTTAGAATGTCTGGTCCCTCTCTTGTGAGAATTTTCCTTCTTTTGGCTTGAGTATGCCAGCCTTGTAGATTGAGATTATCCGGGACCTCGAGCTCTTGATGTGAGAGTTTCCATTGTCTCCATTTTGAGTGCTGCGATTGAGGTTTCCAAAGGTTCCTGACTTTTAGGGCAGTGTTCCCGTGGAGGCCTTGTTTGAGGTTGGATAGTTCCTCCATGGCGTCTAGTGGTTTGAGTTGCTGCCATGAATTTTGCCAAAACAGGGCGCTTCCTCCATCTCTGATTTCCCAAAAGGCATGCTCCTGTATCAGCGTGCGATTCTGCCAAGTTGTGTTCCAAATATGAGAGCCCTGTAGTTGATTGTTGTGACGGATTAGCTGGTCCTCCGGTGTGAATGGGGCATACTTTCGTTTCCATAGTTGTGCCCAGGCTGCTGTTGGATTTTTGAGCCATCTCCACCATATTTTAGCCCCCATTACCTGATTGAGCTTCCCTAGTTCTTTGAGTCCCACTCCTCCTTGATTTTTTGTCTTGCAAAGTGTTTCCCAGCCTACTAGCGCCCATTTCTTATTGGGCTGATGACCACTCCAGAGGAAGTTTCGCTGAAGGTTTCTGATGGCTTTAATGACTTTTTTGGGTGCGGCTAAGGCTGTGAAGAGGTAGGTGGGTAGTGCTTGCAATATTGACCTGATAAGGACCAATCTGGAGGCGATGTTGAGAGGTCAAAAGGTCCAGTTGCTCAGCCTGTTCGAGATGGAGAGGAGGAGGCTATCCCAAGAGATGGAGCGAATTGTCAATCCTGCGAGGGGGACTCCGAGATAATTGGACGGAAGGGAGCTCCTAGGTATCCCCAGAAGTCTGGAAATGTGGATCTGGATGCAAGACGGGGTATTAAAGAAGAAGAGCTTGGAATTGTCCAAATTGAGCACCATACCTGAGGCTTCAGAGAAGTCTGACAATATGGAATTGAGTTTGATGGCTTCCCTGGCCGTGGGAGAGTTCATTAGGAGTGTATCATCTACAAATTGGCTGTGAGAGGGTGCTGGCTAGATGTTGTGCAAGGGAAGGCCTTTGAAGGAACCTTCCCAAACTGCTACCTGGATATAACGTCCCAGGCCTTCTGCCATGAGTACAAACAAGAAGGGGGAGAGGGGGTCCCCCTGTCGTATTCCTCTTGACGGTGAAAACGGTTGGGAGGGAACTCCATTGACCAGAATGGAGAAGAAATCCAAGGAGGTGAGGTTTAAGATCCAATTTATCCAGCCCTCATCGAATCCAAAAGAATCTAGGACAACTCTAAGGTACTTCCAATTGGCTCGGTCGAAGGCTTTGGAAAGATCAAGTTTGATGAGCATACCTGGAGTTCGAGTGGTTTTGAGGGAGTGGATGATCTTGTGCACCAGGATAACACTGTCCATGATTTGTCTCCCTTCTACATACCTAGCTTGCTCCTTTGAGATGACGAATGGAAGAATGGGTTTTAGACGGTTAGCTATGACCTTCGTGATGATTTTATAGATCACATTTCACAAGGCTATGGGTCTGAACTATTTGGGGTTTGTGACTCTTTCTTCCTTCAGGATGAGTGTGAGAAAGGTGGCGTTTAGAGCTGGTAGTACCAGTCCTGATTCTCTTGATTCTTCTACCACCTCCCATACCTCGTGTTTGATCAGGTCCTAACAGGAGTGGAAGAAGTCCGTGGTGAATCCGTCTGGTCCAGGGGATTTTCCTGGAGGCATGGTTTTGACTGCTTGAGTTACTTCTTCTTGGGTGATAGGTCATGTCAGCGCTGCATTTTGCTCTGGAGTGACCAACGACGGTATGTGCTCAGTGACCCTCTGAATGGCTTTTGTTCTGTCGACATTTGGTTCCGTGAGTAGGTCCTGATAGTATCTGAGAAGCTCTTCCTCGATTTTGGCATGCTCCCTGATGATGTTTCCTTGACTATCTTCCAGGTGGGTGATCCTGTTGACATGTCTTCTATGTATCATAGCTCTGTGAAAACAATTTGTGTTCCTCTCCCATTCCTTGAGCCATTGCACCCGGGATTTCTGTTTCCATAAGATTTCCTCTTGCTTCCTTCTTTCTTCAAGTTGTTCCTGTAGTTTGGCCTCTTCTTCCATTAGTTCTGCAGTTCTGAAGCCAGAGATGAATGTTTTTTGGATCTCCCCCAATCGACTTTCTAAAGTCCTGATGCTGTGGAGTATATCGCGAAAACTGTTTTTGTTCCATTGTTTCAGCCTTTGTTTGAAGTTTTTAAGGCGTTGTTGGAATTTGTACATTTTGGATCCATGATCTATTTCTTCTTGTGCCCACCAAGATTTAACAAGTCCCTGAAAGTCCGGGTGCTGCAACCAGAATTTCTCAAAGCGAAAAGGCTTATATCTGGGTGGGTCTCCTAGATTTAACTGCAACGCTATAGGCCAGTGATCTGAGCCTGCTTTTGGTAGTATGAGGCTTTCCAAAGAGGAGCCTAATTCCAATATCTCTTCGGTGACTGAGAAATGATCCAACCGACAGGAAACATGCTGATTGCCCGATCTACGATTGGACCAAGTGAAAGTACCATTGCTAGTTTCTATATCTACCAAATTTAGATTGTCTATAAGGGTTCTGAACTTACCACTGTCTTGTTCAAGTTTCTTGGTGCCTCCTGTTTTCTCCTCCAGCGTCAATATCATGTTGAAGTCACCTCCTAGGATCCAGTTTTGTTTTGCAATCAGGGTTTCGATCAGTTCCAGCTGCTGCATAAAAATGTCTTTGTCCTGATGGTGGTGAGGCCCATAGATGTTGGTGATGGCGCCTTCCTGATTCGATCCAATGACCTCGAAATGGGTGGTTATTGTGCTTATCATTGTGAAGGGTTTGTTGATTGTGATACTGTGCGGGTCCCATAGGATGGCCAGGCCCCCTGAGGCCCCTATTGAATCTATTGTTAAGGAGTTGCATGTTCTCCATATACGGTGAAAAATAGCTTCGGCTTCTGCTCCTCGGCATTTGGTTTCCTGTAGCATCAGAATGTCTGGTTTTTCTGCTATGATGCAGTCTCATAGAATCCTTTGCTTGGATCTACTTTTCAATCCTTTGATGTTCCATGTGATGAATTTCATCATTAAGAGGGGGGGGGAGGAGTGGAGGTATCCCTCCGAGAGCTTGTGGATCTGACCCAAGTTTATCATCAAGTTGTCGGCTTCCTTGATCAGTTGGTGCACAGTTTTCCGCCCTCTTCTTTTGTTCTCTCGAGGGATTCTCTTCGAACCATAGCTCAGGTTCGTTGCTATGCCTAGGCATGTCGTGGAACTAGCTGAGGAGTTTAGAAAGACTTTGTGGACTTTGCGCAATTTTTCTTCAGGGAGGGTATGTAGGTCTTTTTGGTTGAGCACTTCCTCCAGCTTTTCCAGGTCTATTCCTGCCAGATCTCGATCGTCAATCAACATTGAGTATCTCCGTCCCCTTCTCCTCTGTATTCTGTGTGGGTTTGACCTGTTGCAGGATTGGGGTTGATATTGGGGCTGTTTGTTGGCCTCTTTTGAGGGCCCTTGTGTAGATCTTGGATTTCCTCTTCTTTCGACAGTTGGTCCAAAATCTCATACGAGTTTTTAGTTGCAATTTTTTAACTGTTATCTGGTATTTTCTTTCTCGGGGGGTTCCACCTCCTTGAGGTGACGGTGGTGAAGCCGTCCTTCTGCGTAGCTTCACTTTCCTTTGCAGCTTGTTTGATGAGAGGGCAGTCCCGAAATAGGTGGTCGTGCTCATGGCATCTCCTGCATCTAAAAGGGATGTGCTCATAATCCAGGGTTTGTTTCCAGTCCTCATCCTGGTATTCAAGGGTCACCGATCCTAGAAGTGCTTTGGAGATGTTCATGTATACGCAGATCCTAGAATAAGAGGTGTATTTTCTCTGCTTCATGGCTTCCGAGGCTTTGATGTATTGTCCGAGGGTATTTCCTATACCCATAAGGATCTCTTCCAACAAGAATTCCTATGGGAGGGAGTATAGACGTATCCATACGGGGGCCATGGTGAAATATTCTTTGTCCGAGCTGAATCTTTCCATCCATAAGCGTAGGAACAACCCTGCAGAGTTGAAGAAGTATGGTCCATTCTCAAAGATCCTGTCCTTGTCCTCTAGGTTGTATAAAATGATGGTGAAGAAACCCTTGGAGCTGAGTTGCACCTCATAGTCTCCTTTGGGATTCCACCAATGCTTAATCCACTTGTTAAGGTCCCTCCATGGATGATTTTAGGGGCTAAATTTTGCTCATGGGCTAATTTTCCATGGTTTTTCCAAAAACGAGATTCGCTATTTTAAAAATGATTCGCAAAATTTTTATAGGATAAAATTATTTTACCTTAAAAATCGCCAAAATTTTATAAAAGATATATAAAATCCTTAGAAATTTGAATATTTTTACAAAAATATCACCAAACATTTATAGTTGGCATTATGAAGGATTAGTAATATTCGCCAAGGTTTCTACATTTTAAAATAAATTTCCATCCTTAAAATCATCCTTAGGTCCCTCTCTGTGGGCCAAAGTCCTGGGAATTTTCCAATGAGGGCATGTTCTTTCATAAATTGTGTATGCTCTCCAACCCTAGTTGAACTAATGAGATATCTCAGAGGTTTTTCCAGTTTTGGAATATATTTACCTGGCTCCCAACTCCGTGGCAGCTTGGGCTGGCATGTTCCTACTTCTGTGTCCATTTCTGTTCGCAGACCCTACTCCTTGGCTAAGAGATGATCTCTTATCTGCGGTGGCGGTTCGAAGGTGGGTGTCCTTGCCCTGATGACTGATTTGTCATTGGCCGCGACATTACGATATGAGAGGGGTTTCCCCCCCCCCTCCTCACCCATATCGGTGTATCACTGACCACCAATTAATCATGGTCATTTCTGGTTGATTGCTTTTCCTGGTGAGGGGTGCATGCTGCAGCTGTCTATGCCGCGGGAGAGCTAGGGTTTCGCATCAGAGCTCCTCTCAACACCAGCAATCGTGTATACATTAAAATGTGTTGATCACATTCTTATTATTTGGTCTTGGAACCAATTCCCAAGTGTCATTTTTCTCTATTTGATCCAATTCTTCATCCATGGCCTTATTCCAAAAATCTTCCTTGCTGGCTTCTTCAAAACCATTTGGTTCAATTGTAGATAAGAGTGCTAGGTGTATTTGTTCTGGTGAACAGGTTCTTCTTATAGTCTCAACTCCTGCATCTTTGTTCCTGATAATTTGATCTGAAGGATGATTCTTATGTACTCATTTACTAGATGTCTTTGGAGATAATTGTTGGACTTGCTCTTCTACTTCTGTCAGTTTCTCTTCATCTTCATCTTCCTCTTTTACTTCTTTTTCATCTTCTTCTTTGAAAAGTTGTTCCATTGATTTGTTTTCTTCTTCCTTTGATTCTGGTCTGTCTGTTTCATCAATTGTTATGTTGATGCTTTCCACAACTTTGTTTAATTTTAGATTGTAACACTTGTATGCTTTCCTTATACTTGAGTAACCAACAAGTATTCTTTTGTCCGCACGAGAGTGAAACTTTCCCATTCTGCCATCTTCTCTTTTGATGTAGTGTTTGTTTCCAAAAACTCTGAAGTGCTTCACATTAGCTGGTCTTCCTTTCCATAGCTCGTAGGGAGTTTTATCAGTGTTGTTTTTGAGCATTACTCTATTTTGAATGTGAACTGATGTATGCACTACTTGTGTACAAAAAATATATGTCAATTTGTAATCCATTAGTATTGTTTGAGCCATTTACTATGTAATTATCATCCATTATGATAATGTTCCTTTGTCTTTGAACCACTCTCTGAACCAATCTATGAATCCATGCTCTCATCCACTATCATATATCTATCAAAACCTGCTAAGTCTTCTTACAAATCCATCTATGCCCATACTATCCAAGAATCCACTTGCACAACTGTCCATAATGCTAACCCATTTATCATTATACTATCAAACTGTACATTTGCTAACTGATTGCTCTGAATATGTATTCTCAAACTCTGCAAGGTGCTGAAAGGATGGTTCTTTGGTCTGTCACAGCTACTGTATAGACTCCCCCTATCTAATATTCATATTACTTGGGAGTATCTAAGCCGGATGGCTCAAGACAATTCCTTCTCTGATGTGTATTCATCATCATCTCCATTGGTAGATTCATCATCATCTTCATTGGTAGATTCATTATCTCTCTGAGCTCTGACTTCTTTCTTTCTATTTGTGGATTCATCTTTCACTACAATGTCTGAAAGTACAATCCCTTGAACCTATTCCTTATTTAGTTGTCCTTCCTTTCTTTTAGTTATTTTCCAAACCTTTCTGTATCTAACATCTTTCCTTTTCTCTGTATAATTTTCTTCATCTCGTTTTATTGTCAATCTTGTGATCTTTGGTACCTGGTCTTTGTTCACCTGTTCTTCCTGTTTTGTTATCCATACTTTCTTATCTCTGATATCAATATTCTCTTTCATGGAAGTATCGATCATGCTTCTACAATCACTGGTTATGTGTCCATAGTTATGAAATTTGTAACACTCAATGTTACATGTGACCACATAGGCACGGTTTGCTAGAACATTTTGTTTGTAATGTCTACAATCTGCAACCTTATGTCCAAATTTAGTACAATAAAAACAATGACAATAAAATAAATTTTCATACTTGGGAGTGAATGATCTTCTTTGTGGCATAGTCCTTCTAAAATTTTTCTTTGACTAATCATGATCATGATTGAAGTTTCTTTGTGGCTTGAACATGGATGGTATTCTTAGAGATGTATCTTAAATAGTTTTCTAAGATTCTGGTTAACCATGATTCCTTCCTTTGAGTACTTCTGCATAACACTTTCTATTTTGTTCCTTCTTGTTTTCTAGCAATGTAGAGTGTTTCTCTTCATTCTCTATAATTGATGTGGATGTTTCTGTCTCTTCAACTTTCTTGTTGATTTTGTCAATTTTGACTCTTAGTGTGACAACTTCTTCTTCAAGATTCTCAACCTCTTCTTCTTTATTCATTATCTGAGACTCCATGACCTCTTCTGTTCTCTTTGCTTCTTCAAGTTGGATTTTCAATGTAATTATTTCTTCTTCCATTCTTCTCTCTTCTTGACCAAACTCTTCCTCAAGTTGGTTTAAATCATTGGTTCTTTCCTTGAGATGATCCACCAATATCTTTTCTCTCTTTTCTGCATCTTCTTTTTGTGCTGCTATGTTGGCTTCTAAACATTTCTTTTGATATTCTAGAGTTTCTTCAATTCTTTTGGCCTCTTCTAGTTGAGCTCTTAACTTCTTGATGAACTACTGATCCTTTTTCATAACCTTGAACACTTTGTTTTTTCTTCATCAATTCTTTCTTGGATGACTTGTTTTATTTTCTTTCTTTGCTTAGATATTTAATTGCACTCATCAATTTTTCTTTATAATCAACTTTTGCTTCATCATACTCTTCATCTTTTGAATCTGTCTGACATGATGAACATCTTTCTTCTTGTTCTCTATCTGCATCTTCTTTGGGATTTTCTGAATCTGCGATGGGTGAAGAATATATGTCATGTAACTTATCCCAAAGTTCTTTGGCTGATGAACATTTACCAATCTTTTCTCTTACCGGTTTAGGTAATCCTTCCCAGATGAAATCCATTGCTATTTTGTTATTCTTCTTCAATTCCTTCTTGGTTGCAGTCTTTTCCCTTTTTGAACTATCATATCCTGTAACAACTGATAGCCAAATATAATGTCCCTATGCCTATAAAAATACCTTCATCCTTCTGCTCCACATATCATACTTAAAACCATTATGACCATTAAACATTGGTACTCAATTCTCAGAATAATCCATGATCTCCTTCCAGTGGTTAAATTGTTTCCTAAAGGAACCTTTCTCTGATACCAATTGTTCGATTACTAAGAGGGGGGGTGAATCAGTAATAGAGAAATATAATCCATTTTTAACCATATAATCCAAGTGTTATATCAATGAAGAATTATCATCCAATAACTGCAGAGTAAATAAGAAATGAAAAAATGAACAATCATACACATACACAGTACACCGGTGTTTTATGTTGAAACTCAAATTGCGAGAAAAACATAGAATGCTTTTCTTCTATGTCTTGAAGAATTACATTCATTGGAAGAACTGACTTCCTTTGTTTTCCAGCTGCAACTGGAAGGAGGCTCCAACCCCCTAGTTTCTCAGGCTACAACCTAAGGGAAGCTCCAACTCCCCAATTCTCTGGCTACAACCAGAAGGAGTCTACAACCCCCTATGTCCTCTACATCTGATAAATTTTCTCCCCCTGGAACCATGCCTCTATCCTCTCCATCTAATAAATCTTCTCCCCCTAGAACCATGCCTCTGTCCTCTACATCTGATAAATCTCTCCCCCTTTGTCATCAATGGAAAAGGTACCTTTCCATCCGGGGTTGCTCCCCGTGATAGATTGTCCTCTTATGGTGCTTCCTCGTGTACATCTAAGAAATATAAGATAAGCATTCAAAAAACATTCATTTTTGGATTAGAAATAACTCCAAGTCTTTGGCGAAGATATTCAAAGGCTTCCCGTGGAAGTGGTTTTGTAAAGATATCTGCCACTTGTTCTTTTGTACCCACATACTCAACTCCGATGTTCTTTTCTGCAACTTGTTCCCGTAGAAATTGATACTTGATTGGAATGTGCTTCGTCTTGGAGTGCATCACTGGGTTTTTTGAGATATTTATGGCACTTGTATTATCACAATATATTGGAATGGGCTCATCATACTCAACCTATATATCTGTCAAAGTTTGTTTCATCCAAAGAACCTGTGTACAACATGTTGCTGCTGCAATATACTCTTCCTCGGCTGTAGATAGAGATATCGATGATTGTTTCTTTCTTAGCCATGATACCAAACACTCACCTAAGTAGAACACTGCTCCACTGGTGCTTCGTCGGTCATCAATACGACCTACCCAATCTACATCTGTGTAGGCACTAAGTGATAGATATTTTCCTTTTGGATACAATAATCCAAACTCTTCTATTCCTTTGAGATATTTGAAGATCCTCTTTACTACTAATACATGTGATTCCTTTGGTGTTGCTTGAAATCATGCCACATATCCAACTGCCTACATTACATCTGGTCTGGATATTGTCACATATAGTAGGCTACCAATCATTGACCTATATTGCCTCTGATCTGTAGACTTTGAATCATCATATTTTCTCAACTTACAACTGGTTTGCATGGGAGTGATAACTGGTTTGCAATCTTCCATTCTGAACCTCTTTAGCATTTCTCTGATATACTTGGTTTGAGAAATAAAAATTCCTTGGTTTCTTTGATGTATCTGAAGTCCCAGGAAGAAGGATAGTTCTCCAAGTAACAACATTTCAAATTCATTATGCATGTCTTTTGCAAATTTTTTGCTTAACCTATCATCATCACTACCAAAAATAATATCATCAACATAAACTTCAATTAATAAAATATTACCTTGAGTTACCTTGATGTAGAGGTTGTTGTCTTCACTTTATTTTCTGAACCCTACCTGCTATAGATACTTATCCAATCTAGAGTACTGTGCTGTAGGAGCCTATTTTAGACCATACATGGCCTTTTTTAATTTACCCACATAATTTGTGTTCTCTGGCAACTAAAATCCTTATAGTTGTTCAGTGGAGACTTCTTCTTCAAGTTCCCCATTCTAAAAAGATGATTTTACATCCATCTGATATACTTTAACATTTTTGGAGCATGCATAGGCTAAAAGAAAACAGATTGTTTCCATTCTGGAAACTGGGGAAATGTCTCTTCAAAGTTGATTCCTTCAATATGTGCATATCCTTTACATACCAATCTAGTTTTGTTCCTTGTAACCTGTCCATATTCATTGAATTTATTTCCTAAAAACCCATTTTGTGTCGATCACATTCTTATTCTTTGGTCTTGGAACCAATTCCCAAGTGTCATTTTTCTCTATTTGATACAATTCTTCATCTATGGCCTTATTCCAAAATTCATCTTTGTTGGATTCTTCAAAACCATTTGGTTCAATTGTAGATAAGAGTGCTAGGTGTATTTGTTCTGGTGAATGGATTCTTCTTCTAGTCTAAACTCATACATCTTTGTTCCTGATAATTTGATCTGAAGGATGATTATTCTGTACTCATTTACTGGGTGTCTTTGGAGATAATTGTTGGACTTGCTCTTCTACTTATGTCAGATTCTCTTCATATTCATCTTCCTCTTCTACTTATTTTTCATCTTCTTCTTCGAAAAGTTGTTCCATTGATTTGTTTTCTTCTTCCTTTGATTTTGATCTGCCTGTTTTATCAATTGTTACGTTGATGCTTTCCACAACTTTGTTTAATCTTAGATTTTAATACTTGTATTCTTTCCTTGTACTTGAGTAACCAACAAGTATTCATTTGTCCGAACGAGAGTGAAAATTTCCCATTCTGCCATCTTCTCTTTTGATGTAGCATTTGCTTCCAAAAATTCTGAAGTGCTTCACATTTGTTGGTCTTCCTTTCCATAGCTCATAGGGAGTTTTATCAGTGTTGCCTCTGAGCATTACTCTATTTTGAATGTGAACTGATGTATGCACTACCTATGTCCAAAAAATATCTGTCAATTTGTAATCCATTAGTATTGTTTGAACCATTTCCTATGTAATTATTATCCATTACGATAATGTTCCTTTGTCTTTGAACCACACTCTAAACCAATCTATGAATCCATTCTCTCGTCCACTATCATATATATATTAAAACCTATTAAGTCTTCTTACAAATCTATCTCTGTCCATACTGTCCAAGACTCTACTTGCGCAACTATCCATAATGCTAACCCATTTATCATTATACTATCAAACTGTACTTCTGCTAACTGATTTCTCTGAATATGTATTCTCAAACTCTTCTAGATGCTCAAATGATGGTTCTTTGGTCTGTCATAGCTATCGCATAGACTCCCTCTATCTAATATTCATATTACTTGGGAGTATCTAATCCGGATGGCTTAGAACAATTCTTGCTCTGATGTGTATTCATCATCTTCTTCATTGGTAGATTCATCATCATCTTCATTGGTAGATTCATTATCTCTCTGAGCTCTAACTTCTTTCTTTCTATATGTGGATTCATCTTTCACTACAATGTCTAAAAGTACAATCTCTTGAACTTATTCCTTATTTACCTGTCCTTCCTTTGTTTTGGTTATTTTCCAAACCTTTCTGTATCTAACATCTTTCCTTTTCTCTGTAGAATTTTCTTCATCTCGTTTTACTGTCAATCTTGCGATCACTGGTACCTGGTCTTTGTTCACCTATTCTTCCTATTTTCTTATCCATACTTTCTTATATCTGATATCAGTATTCTCTTTCATGAAAGTATCGCTCATGCTTCTACAATCACTGGCTATGTGTCCATAGTTATCACATTTGTAACACTCAATGTTACGTGCGACCACATAGGCACGGTCTTCTTGAACATTTCATTTATAATCCATTCAATCTACAACCGTATGCCCAAAGTTAGTACAATAAAAACAATGACCATAAAATAAATTTCCATACCTGGAAGTGAATGATCTTCTTTGTGGTGTAGTCCTTCTGAATTTTTTCTTTGACTGATCATGATCATGATTGAAGCTTCTTTGTTTCTTGAACATGGCTGGTATTCTTGAAGATGTATCTTCAATAGTTTTCTTAGATTCTAGTTGACTATGATTCCTTCCTTTGAGTACTTCTGGATAACTCTTTCTATTTTCTACCTTCTTCTTTTCTAGCAACGTAGAGTGCTTCTCTTCATTCTCTACAACTGATGTGGATATTTTTGTCTCTTCAACTTTCTTGTTGATATTTTCAATTTTGACTCTTAGTGTGGCAACTTCTTCTTCAAGATTCTCAACCTCTTCTTCTTTCTTCATTATTTGAGACGTCATGACCTCTTTTGTTCTCTTTGCTTCTTAAAGTTGGATATTCAATGCAATTATTTCTTCTTCCATTCTTCTCTCTTCTTGACCAAACTCTTCCTCAAGTTGGTTTAAATCATTGGTTCTTTCCTTGAGATGATCCATCAATATCTTTTCTATCTTTTCTATGTCTTCCTTTTGTGCTCCTATGTTGGCTTCTAAACATTTCTTTTGATATTCTAGAGTTTCTTCAATTCTTATGGCCTCTTATAGTTGAGCTCTTAAATTCCTGATGACCTACTGATCCTTTTCATAACCTTGAACACTTCTATTTTTCTTCATCAATTCTTTCTTGGATGACTTGTTTTCTTCTCTTTCTTTCCTTAGATATTTAATTGCACTCATCAATTTTTTCTTTGTAATCAACTTATGCTTCATCATACTCTTCCTCTTCTGAATCTGTCTGACATGATGAGCATATTTCTTCTTGTTCTGTATCTACATCTTCTTTGGCATTTTATGAATCTGCGATGGGTGAGGAATATATTTCATGTAACTTAACCCAAATTTCTTTGGCTGATGAACATTTACCAACCTTTTCTCTTACTGGTTTAGGTAATCCTTCCCAGATGAAATCCAATGCTATTTTGTTATTCTTCTTCAATTCCTTCTTGGTCGTAGTCTTTTACCTTTTTGAACTATCATATCCTGTAACAACTGATAGCCAAATATAATGTCCCTGTGCCTGTAAAAATACTTTCATCCTTCTGCTCCACATCTCATACTTAAAACCATTCTAACCTCATGACCTCTTCTGTTCTCTTTGCTTCTTCAAGTTGGATATTCAATGCAATTATTTCTTCTCCCATTCTTCTCTCTTCTTGACCAAACTCTTCCTCAAGTTGGTTTAAATCATTGGTTCTTTCCTTGAGATGATCCATCAATATCTTTTCTATCTTTTCTGTGTCTTCCTTTTGTGCTTCTATGTTGGCTTCTAAACATTTCTTTTGATATTCTAGAGTTTCTTCAATTCTTCTAGCCTCTTATAGTTGAGCTCTTAAATTCCTGATGACCTACTGATCCTTTTCATAACCTTGAACACTTTTCTTTTTCTTCGTCAATTCTTTCTTGGATGACTTGTTTTCTTCTCTTTCTTTCCTTAGATATTTAATTGCAATCATCAATTTTTTCTTTGTAATCAACTTATGCTTCATCATACTCTTCCTCTTCTGAATCTGTCTGACATGATGAGAATATTTCTTCTTGTTATGTATCTACATCTTCTTTTGCATTTTCTGAATCTGCGATGGGTGAAGAATATATTCCATGTAACTTATCCCAAATTTCTTTGGTTGATGAACATTTACCAACCTTTTCTCTTACCGGTTTAGGTAATCCTTCCCAGATGAAATCCAATGCTATTTTGTTATTCTTCTTCAATTCCTTCTTTGTCTCAGTCTTTTACCTTTTTGAACTATCATATCCTGTAACAATTGATAGCCAAATATAATGTCCCTGTGCCTGTAAAAATACTTTCATCCTTTTGCTCCACATCTCATACATAAAACCATTCTAACCTCGTGACCTCTTCTGTTCTCTTTGCTTCTTCAAGTTGGATATTCAATGCAATTATTTGTTCTTCCATTCTTCTCTCTTCTTGACCAAACGCTTCCTCAAGTTGGTTTAAATCATTGGTTCTTTCCTTGATATGATCCATCAATATCTTTTCTATCTTTTTTGTGTCTTCCTTTTGTGCTCCTATGTTGGCTTCTAAACATTTCTTTTGATATTCTAGAGTTTCTTCAATTCTTCTGGCCTCTTATAGTTGAGCTCTTAAATTCCTGATGACCAACTAATCATTTTCATAACCTTGAACACTTTTCTTTTGCTTCGTCAATTCTTTCTTAGATGACTTGTTTTCTTCTCTTTATTTCCTTAGATATTTAATTGCACTCATCAATTTTTTATTTGTAATCAACTTATGCTTCATCATACTCTTCCTCTTCTAAATATGTCTGACATGATGAGCATCTTTCTTCTTGTTATGTATCTGCATCTTCTTTGGCATTTTCTGAATCTGTGATGGGTGAAGAATATATTTCATGTAACTTATCCCAAAGTTCTTTGGTTGATGAACATTTACCAACCTTTTCTCTTACTGGTTTAGGTAATCCTTCCTAGATGAAATCCAATGCTATTTTGTTATTCTTCTTCAATTCCTTCTTGGTCGCAGTCTTTTCCCTTTTTGAACTATCATATCCTGTAACAACTGATAGCCAAATATAATGTCCCTATGCCTATAAAAATACTTTCATCCTTCTACTCCACATATCATACTTAAAACCATTCTAACCATTAAACATTGGTACTCCATTCTAAGAATAATCTATGATCTCCTTCCAGTGGTTAAATTGTTTCTTGAAGGAAGCTTGATTTGATACAAATTGTTGGATTACTGAGAGGGGGGGTGAATCAGTAATAGAGAAATATAATCCCTTTTTAACCATATAATCCAATTGTTATATCAATGAATCAATATCATCCAATAACTGCAGTGTAAATAATAAATTAACAAATGAACAATCATACACATACACAATACACCAATTTTTTACATGGAAACCCAAATGGGGAGAAAACCAAGGAATGATTTTCTTATATGTCTTGAAGAATTACATTCATTGGAAGCACCAAATTCCTTTGTTTTCTACCTAAAATTAGAAGGAGGCTCAAACCCCCTAGTTTCTCAGGCTACAACCTGAGGGAAGCTCCAACTCCCAAATTCTCTGGCTACAACCAGAAGGAGGCTACAACCCCCTATGTTCTCTGGCTACAACTAGATGGTGGCTACAACCACCTGTCCTTGCCCCATCCTCCCACCCTGAAGTAGAATTAGAGTGATGGATCCACTGTCACACTATCACTGTGAGATATACCACTGTAAACCTGTACCAATAAATCTAAACCATGCATCAACCATGCATCAACCTGTACCTCAACTTGTAATCAACCTGTACCATAAACAATTGCATCTAACCATGTACCAATTATGTACTAATCATGTTTCAACTACTCATCAACTATGAATCATCAATATGTACCAATATCATCAACTATACATCTCATGTATGTGCGCCAACTCTTCAACTACTTGTCTCAACCATGTACTCAACATGTACCACAACCAAAAGCCCTCATCAATTTAATCATCCAAATATGATTTGTAGATTTGTAATAGACCTGGTGTATATGATCACATTCCTGCAAACCTTCCTTAACTTTAAAAACAAGAGACTAGCATTTTCATCAAACTTTTCTTTAGTCTCACATGCCTAGTTTTGGATTAGTCAACAACCCTAACTTTAAGTAATCATAACTTTGCACCTGTAATGTATAAAGATCTGAAACTAATACAAAATGTTCTTTAATATTGTTTATTCAATTCCTCTAAGTTTCACTACTTGGAACCTCTCAGAAAAGGAGTTATAGGAAAAACGACATACCTTGTTGAATTCTGACTTATTCTAGAGAAAGACCTTGTAGAGCATGCCCCGGACAAACTATTTGATGAATTAATCTAAAACTATTACATAGAATACTACATACTATACCCTAACTAACACATTTGGTCTCATTGAATTTGGATCTGTTATGAAGAGGTTATGATGTTTTCACCTGAAACACCTGATTTTGACTAGTTTCAGGACTCACCAAAAACCCTATTTTCCACGGAGTGTAACTCCCAAAATACAACAACCCAAAAGATTAATTTTTTACCACAAATACTTGGATATTTTTATCACTTGCATAGAAATTTCACGGTCTGAATCATTATAGAAAAAAAAAGTTATAGCAGAAATGGTGAGATGACCTGTAAATAACATACTTTAGAAATCACCATCAAAAGAATTTATCCTTCCTTGCATTTCAGCCTTCTTTTCTTCACCTTCACTCATAATTCTAGTTTAGATATCCTTGGCTATCTTAGGCATATATAGATATTAAACATGCTCAAGTGTGATTCAAATGAGAGAGTCTTGCCTCTTATTTATACTCTCCAAGTAGCTTCCTTAAAAGCATCTTCTACATCACTTGGCCCACTTTCTTTATTTTAGGGTTGGGTCCACTTCTAATTTCTCCAATAAATTTATTATTGAAATAATATATTTTGTATTCACTTTGAATTATAATACACCCATCACTTCACTTTATTATTTACCTTTTAAAATCTCTTAAACCACTTTGACTACTTTGACCTTTTGGGGCTTCTAGATGACATATGAGGGTCCTCCAACTTTGTAAGGCCATAACTCTCAAACCTTGAGGAGTTATGTGACGTTCTACATACCACTAAAAATGGCATGACATGTAATATCCATATAAAATAGTATTATCTAAAAATATATCATAACTCATACCGTTACCCATCAAACAAACTTGGGTCCATTACCCAAACCTGGGGTCTACAACTTCTCATGGCCATAACTCTCTAACCGTGAGGAATTATGTGACGTTCCACATACCACTGGAAATGACATGAAAAGAACCATCCATGATATTTTCCCTAACAAATTCACTTTCCTTCATCTCATTATTCCACAATTAAGCATGGTTTGTCTTACTCCACAAAGCGTCTTCTCGTGAGGGCTTTCACCATAAGGGGACCACTTTGGAGTTCATCCATATTTACTTCTTATCAACCATGACAAAACAATAATGAGTCATATTTACATAAAAAAATATTGGTTCCACTACCTAAACCTTTGTGCTACGGGGCTTTCTTCAAGGGTTGACATCAATGACAACCAACCTTAGTCAACAGTATTTCACTCAGAAAGATCGAGTGACCAATACGAGATATTCTGGGTTAATTTCCCAGAAGAACTTTTCCACTAGATAGATATGCTCCAAGAAGCCCTGAAATTTCAAGAATGATTCAAGAAGACCTGCACTTATGATACAAAAAATATCTTTTCACTTCATCGGTTGGATCATCCGGTAATGTGAGCGCTCAATTTCTGGGTCAATACAACATTAGAAGGATACATTATCGAGTTTTCAGCTGAGAATCGTCAATATGTTTCATGGGAAGAAGAGGATTTCAAGAAAGATGCAAGGGGAAGATCGTTGAGAGAAATAACCCTATGGATTAAGGTTTTCTTGATGGAGGAGGGGATGTTGACTATGTCCATGACTGAGATGGAAGCGTAAACACCCTCGCTTGGGGGGGGTGAGTTTGGATGGATTTATGGCTTGAGAGAGGGGAGAGGGTTCTTTGAAAAATGTGGGAGAAGTAAGAAATGGATGCAAGGGATGAGAAAGCCTTGAAAAGAGCCGCCATAGTTGATAAGTGATGGTGCGATAAGATAAAGAAATAAGTAAAACAGTTTGAGAAGTTGCGGAAATAAGTCAGACCATGAGAAGTAGAGGAAGGACAGATGGAAGATTTGTGAAAGATGAGAAGACAGGAAAGATAGGCCAGTCAAATCTTAAATGAGAGAGAAGCACAGAGAGACATAATTCCCAAAGAGGGTGGAAAAGAATAAGAAGGTGTAGAAGCATGGGAAAGGGAAGCCGACATGAATCTTGAAGAAGAGAGAGAAGATTCATCCATGATGCCAAGAAATATCAAGAATCCGGTTGAAGAGACTGCTCCAGAGGATGAGAACCAGACCCCCCAGATCAAAGAAACCCACCCCAAAGATAGTGGCACCAACCCCGAATCACCCATACCCCAAGTGTATTCTATACAAGTGGTAAATTCTATACTACCTTCTTATGTTATTCTTGTTCCATTACAGTAAGTTAGTCAGTCACAACTGGGAAGCACAAATTCTAGGAGGATATTTGGATCCCCTGGTAGATCAAAACCAATATCGTTAGGTTTTATCTTGGTAGGAGCAGTAATATAAAAAAAATTTGGTAACAAGGGAGGTTCGATTGCTTGATACCCAAAATTTTGGGGTAAGGGAGACGAGGATATTGAGCAATGTTGGTTCTTATGTGAAGCAATCTGGAGGCCCAGAGTGACTCTAGATGGAAATAAATTGGTTGAGCTCTAGACTACCTTGAGAGGTCGTTCTCTCAAATGGTACATGAAGGTCATTGAGCCAGGAGTACTAGGAGTGCAAGGCCAAGCATTCACACTTGACCAAGTACGGAAAAAATTCATAGCAGAGTTTAAGTTGCCTCAATCAAAACAACAAGCTATGTCTGAGTTGCGTGAAATTCAGAAAAGGGAAGGTGGATCGGCCTAGGAATATAGCCAAAAGTTTAAAAATGCTATAGGGAGGTTAGCACATCCGATCCATGAGTAACATCAAAGAGAATGGTATATCCAGGGATTTCTACCTCTGACACAGATTTTGTTAATGCAACAACAGATAGCTACATTAACAGATGCTTTGGAACAATCAATGAAGATTGAATCCATGGTAGGATATATTGGGAGCCTAAGAGTGACCAGAACCCCAACAGATGCAAATTTGTCACAACTACAAAGACAAATATCAACTCTCACATAGAAGATTCAAGACTTGATGATACCCAGACTTGGACGACTGCAATTCTAGTGTATCAGATGTTACACAGAAGGACATATGGTGAACGAATCTCCACAGATGAGGGGAATGGGACCTCCTAAAAATCCAATGGGACCCTCACCAGGACCCACGAGTGGAGTTCGACAAGTATCCTCAAATTTACGATTCCATACCCCAAACCGGTATCATGCTTTTCCAGGTAATCAAGCAGCACCGTCAGTTGAGTATTGCGAGATTTGTTGAATCCATGGGCATGGGCCAAGAAAGTGCCCCATTATTCATAGGTATTAAACAGTAGCGAATATTATGCATTGTGATTTTTTCACATCTACCACACATGCTACTAATCAGTGTAGAGCATTGGATGCACTTGCAGACAGATTGGATCGAACATCATTAAGGGTGAATGAAACCCCTCAGGGACTGGGAAGAGGTAGAGGAGGTGGAGCAGGAGGAGACTTCAAAGGAGGAAGAACTGGGGGAAGAGGACCAAGTATATTCTACAATTGTGATGAGCAACACCACATGGCTAGATATTTTCCTCACCCGTGGCATCCATGGTGCTCTCACTACAGAAGCAATGGGCACGCAACTGAAGACTTACGAGAGATAATTGCAAAATGGAAAGATCGGGTACATCAATGAGGAACTAATATTATCAGTTTAGAGATAAAGAGAGTCATTAAAGGACAACTACAAAACTTTAATATCGTTACTCGACGAGGGGTAAAGTCTACACAAATGCTGATAATTTATCGCAGATACAAAAAGCAATGCTTAAGGAGGATAGGTATGATCCTATGAAACATAAGTTATTCTTTAAAAATGCAATAGAATTATTCCAGACTATCCCTGACCATGAGATGCAAGAAAAACCCCTTCATCCTATTGTTTACCCTAATATCGCGCAAGTCCCTGCTTCACCCCCTGCACCCTGAAACCATGAAGTCCCGATGAGACAACCTGAGCAGCCACAAAATGTAGTTGACCTTTGGTTTCATCTATTTTCTAATATTCTTGGGAATGACTAGTTGACAGAAAAGTTGTGGAATGCCTTGTACCTAGTCCTAGGAACTGAAGAATCTCCAAAAACTAGAATAAGGTCTAATATTCCCGAGAAGAATACTCAAAGAGTGCAAAGAAGGAAAATACGAATTGGAAAAGAGTTTATATTAGAAGCCCAGCTAGATGAGTTTGAGATTAAGGTTGTTATGATAGATCTAGGATCTAAGGTTAACATACTAGCTAAAAAGACTTGGGAAGCTCTAGGGAAACCCCAATTGACATATTCCCCAATCCAATTAAGAATGGCCTATCAGTACTATATTTTTCCAGTAGAAAGACTGGAGAATTTGGAAATAGATGTTGTAGGATTGAATACTATAGATGATTTTGAGATGATCGAAATCATGGGGGAAAAGGACCCTTATCCTACACTAATTGGTATTGATTGGGCTTATGATAAATATCAGTGATTGACCTAAATAAATACACTATGACATTCGAGGTAGATGGAATAAAAGTGATCCAACCCTTGGATCTGTATGTAGGCCCTCGATACATAGAGCCAACGGACAAAAATATGGAGGGATAAGACTTGGATCAATTGTACATTGTAATAGAAGGAACGAGAGAAGACTACATAAATCCTACAGTTTATGGATCAGTAATTTGGAGGAGCATACAATTGACGGATGAATATTTAGAACTGGCATTTGACAGTTGGTAGCAAGGTTCGTATGAAATATTTTCAAGAAGATGTGCAACTTTCAGAGAAACTAGATGGGTTGGAACCGAGGTCAGAGAACACCCGATATACGATGGAACCTTAGAACTTGACATATTTCTGGTCAGCATGGAAGAAAATATAGAGAAGGATCAAAGGAACTTGGTTTTGGACATAACCCTCTAGGACACCCCTACTAAATGGTGGACTAGTCACAAAGCCTTGATCAAGAACTGGGAGGATGTGAAGCAAGATATCCGATATAGATATCAATATAAGGAGTAGTTGGAATCAAATATGCGAACAAACTTCCAAGTTGTGCAATTGTTCAATGGATAGTGAGATCCTAAAGCACATATTGAACAATGTGTGAGATAGTGGCAAGTTGCAGAAATACAATCTCACTTATGGGTTCAAGTATTTACCCATTCGCTAGGTCTGATTCCTAAAGCTTGGTACATGCATGAAGAAACCAGAAGAAAAACCAACGACTAGAAAATGGTGCCAGATCAATTTTGCAAGGACTTGTCATTTACAAGTAAGTGCCATGAGCTTAAAGTAGTCTTGCAAAGAATTAAAGAATTCCTTTTTACCGATGCTAGGGAACAAAAAAAAGACCTAGTGGTATGTGTAAAGCATAGCCAAGCACTTCAGTATAAAATTCACCTAAACTCGAACAAGAGACCTATAGAATTCTATAAGATTGAGAAGGATTTGGAAAGCCTGGATGACTTAGAAGAATTGAGAAATTTAGTCATTAAGGAAACAAAAGAAAGAAGAAAAATCCAGAACATTATACCTATCCAGACTGGCGGTTCTTATAATTATCCATTGATGTTGAGTAAATTCAACATAGGAACTACAAAGAAACCTAAGATAGCTATGATAGGAGATTATCGGGATGAGCAAACTAGCCAAGAAATACATAGCCTACTGCGGGAGTATGATGACTTGTTCCCAAAGACATTTTCAGAGCTAAAAGGGATTAAAGGAGCTATGGGAGAGATTAAAATTGAAATAAAACCAGGATAAAAGCCTGTAAGGAATAGACCATAACCCTGGAGTGAAAGAGAAGGTTAAGAGGGAAATAAACAATATGTTTGAAGATGGACTTATTTTTCCAGTGGAAGAAGCAGAATGGGTTAGCCTGATAGTCATCCAGAGAAAGAAAGGCACGAAGGATATTTGGGTTTTTGTAGACTACATAAGCCTTAACCCTGCCTGTGTGCATGACCCTTTCCCAACACATTTTACTAATGAGGTTCTAGAACAGGTTGTGGGGAAAGAATCTTACTCATTTAAAGATGGATTTTTGGGGTATCACAAAGTGAGGATTGTTTAAGAAGGAAAAAATAAGACCACAGTCATAATAGAATGGGGGTCATTTTCATATAATGTGATTCCCTTCGGCCTAAAGAAATCCCCTGCAGTTTTTTCCCGGATTGTAATAACATCTTTCTGAGAATTTATTCACAAGTTTATAGAATTTTATATGGATGATTGGACAATATACAGTATGCTCAAAGAACATGTAGTGCTACTACATCTGATGTTTGATAGATGTAGGGAATTGAAAATATCTTTGAACCTTAGAAAGTGTATCTTTTGTGTGCCACATGGGAATTTGTTAGGTCACATAGTATGCCGAGAAGGAGCATTGGTAGACCTAGACAAAGTTGTGGTTGTTGATATTGTGGTAGTTGCGGGATGTATTTACCTCCACATGTAAACTTGACGAGACTAGAATATTCCGAGAAGCAAGAAGAAACCCTAATGAGTTGGCTAATAACCCTAGAAGACAGTTCAGCTCAAGAGGATAATTTGTATTAGGTTATTAGCCTCCAAGAGAAGAAATTGACCAGAAGAAATAATATATACTGAGTAAATAGGTACCCATAATGAGAAGTCGGCCCAGAGAGTTAGCAAGAATTAGTATAAATACAGGAGGTCAGTCTTCATTCTAGCAGGCATTCTCAGAATTACAGAGCTCACTTGTGCACATTGCAGTTAGCCAGTTTTGTGCGCAAGTTTGGAGGAGAGTTATCGTTGTAGCTACTGTAGTTAGCAGATTACGTTTTGTCTTGGACTATCTCTTGGTTATGGTTTGGACTATCTGATTATCTCTTGTTTGGTGCGCTATCCTTGGATAAAGGTGCACTACCCTTTGTTTGGATATCTAGACTAGGGTTTCTTCTGGAATGATTCTCTATCAAGGTTAAGGTGTTTGGAGGGTGGCTTCGCACTATGGTTGGGTGACAATAGTGATATTTTCGATGGTAAAATGAGAACTTCCATCATATTCTAATAGGTTATGGGCCCACACCTCCTTCATTCAGTCTAACCACTGGAAGGGAGCATAAGCATAAGGATATTAAGATTGTTGAAGAACTGTTGTTGGGGTTTCTAGAAGGAGCAGTCACCAAAGCATTGTCGCTAGGGTTACTAGCAGGTGCAGTTGTAGAAACCCTAACCCTCTCATTGAGGCACCTTAAGTGAAGAAATTGACCTAATTTTTAGATAGACCAGTGTGCCCTAGCCTAGTGCATATCTTGGTACTCTAAGAAAGATAAGATGTCAAGTTTGATTTTTTGGTCAAATCTAGGGTTGACCAAGTCAAAGAAGCCAAGACTTACTCTATGAAGTCAGAAAACAAGCCATATGGAGCTTCTAACTTCAGAGAGTGGAAGACAAGGATTGACCTCGTCCTTGCCAAGAATAAAGTGATGGATATTGTGAAAGGAAATATCGTGGAACCAGAGTTTGAAGAAGCTAAAGAGAAGGAACTACAGAACATTGCATTTATGGCGAAGTTAAAAGACAGTGACATCAATTCCATGAGTATCATAGTGGACTCTATAAAAGACCTCTTGATACCCTACATCTCCCATCTTGACTCATTGAAGAAGATGTATGATTCCCTAACAAACCTCTTCCCAGTCAGAAACATTGGACAAGTAATAAGTCTGAAGAATGAGCTCTATGACATGAAGATGAATGACGATGACAACATAACATCAGACTTTGTGAGAATCTCTCAGTTAAGAGATCAACTAAAAGCTATTGAAGAGATCATTTCAGAGAAGGAATTGGTAAGCATAGTACTCAACAGTCTTCCCAAGACATGGGATGCCTTTGTCGCAAGCATGAACACAAGGAAGGAGTATCCTACATTTGGAGAAATTTTGACTTGTTGTGCTCAAGAAGAATCAAGGATCAATGCAAAAGAGAAACCCCAAAATAAGTACGATGATCAAGCCTTCACAACAAGGTTCAAGGATTTTAGGAACAAAAGGAAGTTTGTCTCCAAGAAGAAAACAAATCAAGAGAAAAATATATCAAGGATACAATGCTTCAATTGTCAAAAGTATGGTCACTACAAGAATCATTGTCCTGAGTTAAAGAAAAGGAATGAAACAAACGAAGCATCAGTTTCCTAAGAAAGGGAACCCTCAAAGAAAGCCAAGTAGGACAAAACTTCTTCTTCTAAGACAATGTAACAATACTCTTCATAGTTCTTGTACATACCATGTTTTTCAGTACATATCTTGTATATCTATTTCTTAGAAGATAATATGTTCAAAGAAAAACTATACTTATGGAAGAAAAACAATATAAGGACTGCTATCACTATGACTATAAGACAAGCTACAAGATAAGTCGAAATCAGAAATAAACCTAGAAGAAGTAAAGACAAAAAGAAGTCAACAATCAAGAGGAAATTGGAAAAAGATTTGTAACACTTTGCAGAAGGCAATAAGGATGCAAACAGAAATGTGGACTCTCCTAGATGGAGGGAGCCAATTATATACTAACAAAATAAGAGCATGCATTCATACATGAAGCAAGGATTAGGAGGGAGCTAATCCTATGATCCATTAAAAATGATGAAGTATATATCCATGGTAGCATACATAAAAAGAAGTATGTGTTCAGTTTGAATTTAGAAGAAGACTTCTTCAAAAAGAAGCCTTAAAGTATCCCTGGTTGTCCATCCACATCTGTGATCCTATGATGAAATAAAGAAGTGGAATCCTCATAACACAGAATCTATAAGAAACTCCATGGACCCAAGAACTAAAGAGAAACATGAGGAAGAATATGTAGATTCCAAGAAAGAAAGAAAAGTCATAACAACCAGTCATTGTATTGAGAATAACAAGACTACCAGCCTGATATGAACTCACTAAAAGTAATCAAGCAGAGGAACTGAAAGTTGTGATGAAGAATAGTGTATGAAAAGATGAATGTAAGCATTGAGAGATCTAGAACTAGAGGTTCTCCCAAATGGAGGGAGAAGACTATGATGATTTCTTATTCCATTAAACCAGACATACCTCTACATGATCCATTATATCATCCACAATATCCATGGGATTGACAAAGACTATTTTCCATAATAATTGAACAAAGAGTGTATGAAGAGAAACCTCAAGGATTTGAGGTATACCAGAAAGTGACCCTTGTATGCAAATGAAAGAAGACAACTTGGTGGAGAACCTCCAATGCATAACAAACGAGTGGTGAAAACCTTTTATATTATATCATAATGATTACTCAGAACTTCAAAATGATGGATTTCCAATCCATGACAAAGATCTCATGATGATCGAAGAAGTGCCACTTGGATATGTTCCAGTTTGAGCCTTGCCACGATGTTATGAGATAGCAGGGAACAAAAGATGAATTCAATAATGATATATTATATTGTTCAGAGCTATATGAAGCTTTCAGAGAAAAACAATTTTCCAAAAAGACCAAAGTACATCAAGCATTACATTCTTCGTGATGAAGTCCAGAAAAGAGAAAGTGGTTCTCCAATATATATCTCCACAGATGAGCATATAAGAAAACATTTTGGTAAATCCTTTGTCCAAGATGAAAGAGTTTGCATACTCAAGCTGGAGCTCATGGAGTCGACTTCCTTATTGAAAAAGGAAGAGATGACCCCCAGGTTGGGAGGGAACACTGATGTGTTATTGATTTATGGACAATCATTTTTCATTTTGAGAAATGGTCCAGGATGAGAAGCTCCTTTCCATTTCAGAAAGTGGTTTGAGATTTTTGACTAACAGACATTTTCCAGTTCGAAAAATGGTCTAGATCGAATGTTCATTTTTGTAATGAAAATGTTTCAATGGATTTTTGATGTACCACAAACATTGATTTCCCATTGTGGTTAACATGGGGAATGGTCTAGGGTGGTCTCTCTTCTTGAGGGTTATTCAAGAAGATTGGCCCGCCTCGTTGGATAGTCATTCTTTCAAAGCTCACAGTTGTGAGCAGTTTTGAAGAATGGTCCATTTTGGAGGTTGGTACAAGACAGTCATTTCCTTATGAAATGGTCCAGACAGTCATTCCTTAGGGAATATTCATTCTCTTTTGGTTTCACTTTGTTTAGTACTGGAGGAATGGTCCAGGTTCATCAATTAGGGACAGACATTCCTTAGGGCAGACTCATTCTCTCTAGGTTGCACTTTGTTTAGTGACGGAGGAATGGCCCAGGGTGGGGAATGGTCCAAGCTCAGAAATAAGGACAATTATTCTTCCTTTCTTGAGAATAATAGTCCAAATATCTCATTATTGATGTTTTACCTTCTGAATGAAGATGCTCTTCTAGATCTCACAGATGTGAGAGGAAGAATGGCCCAGATGATTCAGTTTATATCATAATAATGTTTTTTGTGCAAGTTGATATCAAATGATTGTTATGGATACTGTATGTCTCTAGATAGTAGATGTATGCTACTGTGGTGGATGTGTTCCACTGATTGTGACTATACACCATTGATCAAGTATTTGTGTGCTATTTGGTGTGGTAGTGTACCGTTGGATTGTACTTGTGTACTACTATGGATAGACATAGTTGTGTTCTATTGAATGATATTATTCTGATTGCCTTGAAGACTATCAACAATGTTGGAAATGATTATCAGCTAGATGGATGATCAATGGACAGAGATATCCCATACGAAAAATGATCCAGGACATTTATTCTTCTAGGACGTATGTCTAGATTATAAGAATGGTTCTTGTGTCACTCTATGGAGTGAGTGACTTATCCATAATCATGTTTGATTACTCAGATGGAGTATGGTTTCGGGAGATGATGCAGTTGATGATATTTATAGTGATGGTGGTGCTCATTATCTAATTTTGAGATAGTATGTACGACTATGATGATGCTACTGATTCAATGGTATGTTTGTGCTCAAGACCATTGTCTTCAATACCTCCCTAGCTAGGAGGGAGTGTTGATATTGTGGTAGTTGCGGGAGGTATTTACCTCCATGTGTAAACCTAGTGAGAATAAAATATTCTGGAAAGCAAGAAGAAGACTTAATGAGTTGGCTAATAACCTTAGAAGACAAGTCGGCTCAAGAGGATAATTTGTATTAGGTTATTAGCCTCCAAGAGAAGAAGTCAACTAGAAGAAATAATATATACTGAGTAAATAGGTACCCAGAATGAGAAGTCGGCCCAGGTAGTTAGCCAGAATTAGTATAAATATAGGAGGCCAGTATTCATTCTGGAAGGCATCCTCAGAATTGCAGATCTCACTTGTGCGCATTGCAGTTAGCTAGTTTTGTGCACAAGTTTGGAGGAGAGCTGTCGTTGCAATTGCTATAGCTAGAAGATTACATTTTGGCTTGGACTATATTTTGTTTATGGTTTGGACTATCTGATCAACTCTTGTTTGGTGTTCTATCCTTGGAGAAAGGTGTGCTACCCTTTTTTTGGCTATCTAGCCTAGGGTTGTTTCTGGAATGATTCTTTGTCAAGGTTAAGGTGCTCGGAGGGTGGCTTCGGCCTATGGTTGGGTGAAAATAGTGATATTTCCGATGGTAAAACAAACACTTCCATCATATTCTAATAGTGTCTATTGTCAACATGTCTCCACCTATGAGAAATAAGAAGTTTCTCCCCATGTTGGGGCACATAGGGTACTATCGCAGGTTTATCAGAAGGTATGCAACCAATACTGCACCCCTAGAAAATCTACTAAAGAAGTCAGAAGTGATCTAGTGGACGCTAGAGTGTACTAACGTGTTCGATATCCTGAAGGAAAAGCTCAGCACAACACTTATTCTGATATTTCCGAACTGGGAAAAGAAATTTCATGTGCACGTAGATGCATCAGGTATTTCCCTGGGATCCATATTAGCGCAACTAGGAGATGGAGCCATGGATCATCCTATCTATTTGGCTAGAAGGAATTTATCACAAGCTCAGTGCAACTATACAACTACAGAAAGGAAGGGTCTAGCTATGATTTACACTTTGCAAAAGTTTATACATTACTTGTTAGGCTCTCATTTTAAGTTCTTTATTGATCATTCTATGTTAAAATATCTAGTTAACAAGCCTATTCTTGAAGGAAGAATTTGTCAATGGTTGTTATTGTTTCAATAATTTTCATTTGAAGTGATCATTAAACCTGGAAGATGCAACGTGGGGCCTGATAACCTGTCTAGATTAGAGTCAGAAGAAATTGGTGGAGCAATCGGTGATCATCTCCCAGATGCAAACCTGTTCCAGGTTGAGGCCATACCATAATACCTGGAAGACATATTAGTATTCTTAAGTACAGGGGTCCGCCCAAAAACATACTCTGCAAATTAGAAACATCATATGGTGGTTAGAGAAGTAGACTATCAATTGATTGAGGGGAAATTGTATAAGTTGGGCCTAGATAACATCCTTAGGAGATGTGTATTAGATCACAAAAGACAATACATATTGTGGGAGTGCCACAATGGAGTTGTGGGAAGCCATGTTGGAGGAAATGCCATTGAGAAAAAATTCCTCCAAGATGGATTGTGGTGGTCCATGCTCTTCAAATATGAAAAGGCATATGCTAGATCCTACGATGTTTGTCAATGAGTGGGAAATCCATCATGATGGGATGAATTTCCTTTTCATCCAGTGCAAGCTCTGTAAGCATTTGAGAAATGGGTGGTTGAATTCATTGGGTAGATCAACCCCACAACTAAGAATTCAAAGGCCATATATATTATTATCACAACTGATTACCTTACATGTTGGGCTGAGGAAACAACTATCTAGGATTGCTTGATCAATACAACTGCTAGGTTCATTTTTGAAAATATTATCACTCGGTTTGGATGTCCTAGGAGTCTGACCACCGATCAGGGTGGTCATTTTATCAGTAGTACAATAGCAAAGCTTACAATAGAGTTCTTTATCCAACATCATAAAAGTATCCCCTACCATTCGCAAGTCAATGGAACAGTGGAGGCATTTAACAAGATTATGGAGAGAGGATTAACAAAGGTTTGTTGTGCAAATAGGGAGGATTGGGATGACAGAGTCCCAACAGTTTTATGGGCTTACAAGACAACCAAAAAGAAACTCCACATGTATACTCCTTTTTAACTAGTATATGGGAAAGAGGTTGTGGTACCTACAGAATTCATTACCCCGAGTCTATACATTGCATAGATTACACACATGTCGGAGGATGAATCAATTGTGCAGAGGTTTATGGAATTGCAGGAACCACAAATATATTAATGACAATCATTGAATGTGATGGGTACCCCTTTGTGGTTGGAGGGAGAGCGAATCTAGATGAAATCATAGTCCATGTACCACATGAACCCAGTCCAATCATAGCCTTCATTACCACTACAGTAACCCATCTGAATTATGTTAAACCATAAAGCCGTGATACATGAAGATGCCATCGGTATTCGCTCCAAGATTCTCATCCGTTAAATGGTAAGGTATGGAGTCGGCCATGCCTGACCAACTTTCTCAATAAATGCCAAGATCACACAATAGATTTACCCCGTTAACCAGTCTCATCGGATAACTCATATCCAAGTTACGTCTATAGGGTTAATGATGAATAGCCTTTGCAGTTATTACAAAACTTACCATCTAAGCCCGAGTATATGGTTCTGTGAACTCAATGTAAGATGCATTATTTCCCAAAGAGAACTTAGTTCCCTGTGAATTCTGAATTGTGCTCAAGCTTGTGTAATCCCTCGGCCCTCAATCACGATCCCAAATCCCAGTTAGCCTGTTGAATTTGTTGACAGTTTAGAATCACCATGTCGAGAGATATAGGGAGAATAAGTGTAGTCTCTAAGGATGTAGTGTTGGAAAAGCCTTGTGACCCCCCAATCGAGATCATGGGTGATCTCAAAGAGAAGGTCGAGCAAATCAAGCTCCTCAACCACGACATGACAGACCAGGTTTTGTTCCCGCAGATGAACATTGATGTTTTATGGAGTGTTACTTAATATGAATTGGGAGGAATTTAGTTTATGCCAATGTTGGAGTTCATCAACCTTTTTAACTCTACGGTTATGAACCTCGGGGATTTGCTAGTTTTAGGAACCATTGGAGAAGTTGCGAGATGTACCAAGTTCCTCATTACTAGGTTACACGATAGAATCACATGGTTGGATAAAATATATCCAATTCATGCGGAAGACATCCATCATCTTACTCGACTATCCATCAAAGGAGAAGATGTGTCCAAAGGATTTCAGGGCCCCAACAAGAATGGAAAGAAAAAGGGGGAACCCAATATATATGAGCGATTCCATATGCAAAGGGGGCGGAGAACAGCCAAAATTGACCCCATCCTACCTGAGACAGTCAGGACCGCTTACTACGTAATTTCTAGCAAGGTCATGTGGTCGTATTACAAAGGAGAATGTACATTGGATGCCTTATCGGTAGCAGATTTTTGTGCCAATGGCACTGTATTCAACTAGTGAAGTTATTTACTAGAGGAAATCCTTGTCGCTTGTGAGGAAGAACAAGAGAAGGGGGGAAATTTCACTTACGACTACTTGTTGGTTGCGTTATCTATGTTGAATTCGACGCCACCTGCAGGAAGACCGTTATCGCCAACATATAAGGGGCAATTAGAAAATATGTTCAAGCCTTGCACTTAAGGTCAGACTCGGAGAACACTACTTCAACAACACATCATTCTCAAAATGGTACAACAGGTTGCTAGACACAACTCAGAGGTTGCACATTCCGCAGGAATTGCTCAACTTCAACCAGGGATGATTTTAAGGATGGAAATTTATTTTAAAATGTAGAAACCTTGGCAAACCTTACTAATCCTTCATATGCTAACTATAAAATGTTGGCGATATTGTTGTAAAAATATTCAAATTTCTAAGGATTTCATATAGTTTGTATAAAATTTTGGCTATTTTTAAGGTAACATAATTTTATCCTATAGAATTTAGGTGAATCATTTTTAGAATAGTGAATATTTTTTTGGGAAAAACCATGGAAAATTATCCCATGAGTGAAATTAATCCCCTAAATTCATCCATGACCTCAACACGTGGAACATTTCATTCATCAGGAACTGCCACCACACATTCATATGGCCAAGGAAGGACAAGCGGGAAGACTTCCACTCTCGAATGCTGCCATTTTACCTGGATGAGGAGGCCTTCGACAAGGAGGTTATGTCATGGCCCAGAGTCAAACACAACCTGTGCAATTCAGGGATGCACTATATTTTGTCGACAGATATTTTGAAGAAAAGGAGTCATGAAGCAGTGGTAGGACCGAGCTCGGGCCCAGAGGAACGGATGAAATAAGCCCCAATATAGACGGATTCAGACGAGGAGGAAGAGATGCATCCACTGGAGTGCAAAAAGAGAACATTACCCATGTTTCCACATCTCCCAGAGAAATATATGTTGATAGGTAACGATTTCAATGAAATTCTTAGCATTGCCTTCATTGGAAACCCATTATCTAAGAAACCTAGGACGGGGATATCCCCAAGTAAGGTTATGAATCCCCAACCAATATCATCCACCATTCCTCGCACTCTATCAGTGGCTCACGTAGGACACATTATTGATATCTAGGATGACTCTGAGCCTGACACCACCCCATCCACCACCATCATCACTGAACAACACTCATCACCACCACAACCCTAGTCGCCACCTCAAGAAATCAAATTCCCATCCCAAACCACCAACATGGAGCCCATGCGGTTGGACCCCCTAGAGATACCTAAGAAGAGACTAGAACTCACTGGTCCAAACCCTGAGCTAACCGAACAAAGACTAAAACTCATTGGGCCAAACCCCAAATCCTAGAGCCAATAGATCATACCCTTTGTGCCAATTCAAGACACTCTTTCTTCAATGGAGATGTAAATTGTACCAAAGCCGCAAGTCCTAAGTCCTCAACGCACCTTCTCAACAACCAAGGTTGAGGGTGTTATCGAAAAGAGCGCAACCCTATAAGCTGAGGTCCACAAAGAGGCAAAGGTACCAGAGGGTCAAAAGAAACCTAATATGGCATCAGGATAGAGTGAAACATCAGTGTAGGAACAAATGGAGATGGTACTCCAAAACCCAAAGCAGTGTGCATAAATGATGTAGCTCTGCCTGGACAGAACATAAGTACTAACTCTCCTGCCATCAAAGTTGAGGTTGAAACTTGCGCTAGGTCCATCGGAAGAGAAGGAGGTGGAGACACCTTTGGAGAATTCGATGGCCAATGGAATCCCACTATAGGTTAGAGTGCCTAGGGAGGCCACCCCTTCCTCTATTGACCTCGCACAGTGGCCAACAACACAGTTAGTCGAGATGATTAGAGCCTCAACTGATCAATTGGAGCAGAGGGTCCAATAGGATGAAAGGAATGCATAATTTGCAAGGGAGGAAGCACTCCTTTCCCAAGCACGCAGGACACAGGAGAAATACGCCAAGATCTAGGCAGAGCATAAATTGGAAAGAGTCCAAGAGAATCTTGTTGAAGCCTGGAAAGAGATAAGGAAGGAAGCACCTCAATTGTTCGATTACAGTGTCATAGGAGATCCTGAGCATCAAATCGAGCTACTCTAAGGAGCATGGTCACAGTTGGATATTCGCGCAGAGAACTTGGAAGCATAATTGTTGGAGAGCCAGTGCGAAGTAGAGAAATAACCTCGACTTTAGGAGAAGATGGAGAATGTAGTCCTAGAAGGGAATAATGCTCGAGCAGCACTACACAAGTGCATAGTTGAATGCACAAGGATATTTCATGAATTCAACGATTGGATGGGAATTATTACAAGGCACAACCAAACCATGGAGGATGTGCATGCAAGAATACAGTTGCTCAATGAAGAATTTTCAGTCACCATGGATCCGCTGGAG
>ML778885.1:30654-51168 GCA_009831015.1 Picea engelmannii
ACTGATGCTTTTGAATCTTCCTTCTTCCATTGGACGAAGTGAGGTGAGTTATGTATCAAAAGTTTCCAAAACTGTGACTTTTTTGCCTTTGAATTTAAAATGAATTATTACTTTCAAAAACATGGATTATATACAGTAAGTAATTACTGTGGCATGCGATATTTTTCTTGTGACAATTATAGCATTTATTTCAACAATTCTTTTGTTATCTTTTTCTTGTGACAATTATAACATCTATTTCAATAATGCTTTTGTTAGCTTCTTTCTATTTTTTGAATGGTATGAATATAATTTTTGTGATACATTAGGGAAAATACAATTGTTTGTTATTTGTATAAAAATAGATCTACTCAGTACAATTGTGGGTCAGTCAAAAAATCCAGACATTAAAATGACATTGAATAAAATTGGAATCATATTCACTTACACCCTATCTTCTTCTGCACAACCCACACATCATTAACTTTAGAATGACTCATAGGATGTCCCTTAAAATGTACCAATTCAACTTTGACCATGGTAAGGATTGCTAAAAACATTATCCAAAAAATGATACGAAGGTAATAAACTGCGCTCTGGTAAAAATAGGACAATGAAAGTAATCCCAACAAGCATACCCTGAAGTGGGTGAAGGGGGATGTCGAAAGGTATTATGCATACAAAAATAAAATTTATAAGAATTGAACTCGTAGAAAGTTGCGTCAAGAAGAGAATATCATACTTTGCATCAAGCTAAAATCAACAAACCGAAGAAAAATATGTGAATCAAAGATTGAAGAAAAAGATGTGAAATGTATACATACAGATCCAAACAAACTAAATCGTCTTTGAAATATATAGACACCTTAGTCATAGGTGACTGAGTCCTTGCACTTTGGGTTTGAGGGTTGGAGAGTGAACATTTCCATGGGGCATCGGTTGAGCTATAGGAACTGAATGTGATTACAGTTCCTTTCGAAGCAACTTGTGTGACCCTCCTCTGCCAATTTGGTGTTCTTCTCTCTTGAATTAGAATCTCTTCTATTTTGGTTTTGATTGTTAAATGTAGTTTTTGAGTGTCATAGTTTCCTTAATTTAGGGTTAGTTTGATAGGAGATCATTTTTTATACATAAACAATATCTCCCTGAAACAAGTTGACGAGTCTTTTCCCTTACTTGTTTGGTCCTTCTGCAGTCTATGTCGTTTACATTAGATTTAACGGTGGTTGAGATGGAGAAACGGCCCTAAAAAAATGCCCAATTTTCCACCTGCCCACGAAGCTCCCTTATGGGATTCATCAATTTAGATGTATACATAAAGTTAACTACAATTCTCCTATACTAGATTTTTGCTTACCATATCTTTCAAGTTTTGTTTTGTATTACATTTGATTTTTTACTGTACTCATACAATAGAGACAACATCAACAACATCGCTCAAAACAAATGTATAGAGTGATCAAATATAGCGTAGTTATAAAAAGACTGAATCTAAAACAAATGTATAAAGTGATCAAGTAAAGTGTTGTTATAATGGGACTGAATCTAAAACAAATGTATAAAGTGATCAAATAAAGTGTAGTTATAAAGGGACCCAATCTTAAAATGTATTGCACTTTCAAAAAGCATTTACAAAATTAGTTACCCTTTCCTACCATACCAATGAATATGTACATTAACAATATCACTAAAGGTATGTGGATGAGAAAGGAAGAGGAAATTTTCACGTATAGTTCACACAGAAGAGTGGGAGTGAGTGAGGAATTTGAATTGCTGCATATACAACTAATGTTATCATTTACTAAGTGAAATGTTAGGACAAATAGGGGAAGAGTGTTTTACGAAATATATTTCCACTGCATCAGTGGTTATCTCTTCCCTACAGTGATGAGCAATGCTTAAGTGGACTCTGTGAATACAATTTATGAAAATATTGGATTGAATGTTAGGAGATCCCCCCCTGTAGTGGAATGGTATGCATTGCTCCTATACCCAACATGACCACTCATCCGCTATGACCTTTACGTATGTGACCCTTTGCCATTTTGTGTGTAACGCTTCTCCCTTCCCCTTCTGCTTACACTTCTACTTAAAGGACTATCTTCCCACTATGGCATAAGCATATATTTTCCCACAGGAATGGTTCTCTCTCCCTTGAAGTAAAGGGTGACGCTTGACTGGACTCCCTTGATTACAATTCATGCTCATTCACCTTCATGGATACATTTGGAAAACTTGGACTGACTGTTAGCCAAAAGATGGGCGATCCTTTTGATTCCCCATTGATGGGTCAGATGACTGCAATACCTTATTTATATTTGGAAAGAGTAGACAATAGGAAGACAGGGATTTGTGATTGGTGCACATAAGGTGAATACAAATTATTTTTCCCAAATCTCTTTGAGAAGCAAGGTCTTCAACAATCTTATGCTCATCAAATGTTGTAGCTAAATTACCAATTCCAGGGAATTGGACTTGTTCTCAAGAATGATGCCAATTCTTGATGCCCAAACTTACCTCTGCAAATGTCAAGTCCAAACCCATATGATTGAGGCAAACCCAAGGCAACTTAGAAATGAGCTCTTGTCACAAACCCCACTTTTCTCTCTTTAGAGATGGTGCATTTCTAACTCAAGGGGAGTATCCTATTTGTTGTTCCCAATTTGAGTTAAACCTAGAAATTGTAATAGAATAAATTAGAAACACGTTGAATGGATAGAGTAAGAATGGATTCAATAGGCTAGTTGGATGCTAAAGACTGGTGCTTTCCCATTAAAATATGGAGTTCTATGTTAACATACAAGGCCTTGTCATGGATGATGAAGAAATTTAAAGTCATTCTAAATTAATGAGTGACTCTTACCAAAATGAATCAATGGAATTGTATATATCAATGTTATATGAGATCATTCTTGATCTGTAACTGTATGGCCTATGGTCAAAATGACTCACCAACACATATCTTAAATGAGAAATAATAAATATTGTAAAATATTACCTACCAAAATCGATCTGACTTCGACATATGGACAATCTTCTTTCCCTCTAGTTGAAACTCCAGTCAAACAATCAAACATTTGATTGAACCAAAAAACCTTTGAACCATCCAATTGAACCCTTGTGCCTTTACAAACCCCTCTTTTGTCCTTGTATTTGTATGTATTTGGAAGGCTAACAATCTTTGCAACGGTTTCCAAACAACTTCCCAAGATTCAATTATAGAAACCCTTTATTGTTTCAAATCCTATAGAACTTGAGAAGTAGGTTATCTTTGCGGTGCACACGTGGCAGTATATGATTTGATGAGATGCTTATGTGCCACCCTATAATTGCTTCTCATCTACCATAATGGCCATGAGTGGGCCTCCAACTTCTTTCTTAGGCATCCATAAGTCTCTTGTCTATTTTATGAGAAGGGTAGGGCTTAAGTTTCCCAGCCTCTACCTTTATTGCTTTGCACTCCACATTATTACTTAGGTGGAGTGTGAATGTAATGTCCCCCACCTCTTGATGAAGATGTTTGGGAAGACTTAGTGGTCTAGCCATCCCCACTAAACCATAGTCTCATGTAGCATATTTTTGGTTCTTGAATCGGCCTTCGAGGCCAAGGTATTACAGGCATGTCATGACTCAGTTGTGGCAGGACACCAAGGGATTGGCAAGACATACAGGCAAGTAAGGGAGAGTTTCTCATGGAAGGGACTCAAAGAGGATGTGTTGAATCCCGTCAAGGAGTGTACTACTTGTCAGGAGAATATGGATGAGAACACTCACTCAGGAGGACTGTTGCAACCCTTACCCATTCCAGAGCAAAAATGGGAGAGCATCTCCATGGACATCATCACAGGGTTGCCAAGGGCACAGGGTAAGGATTGCATTTTCGTAGTAGTGGACAGGTTGACAAAATTTTCACACTTTTTCTCCATTGCTACAGACTTCAGGCTACATGGTCTACCCAAAACCATTATCTGTGACAGTGATAGCCAATTTATGAGTACGTTTTGGCAGGAGTAATTTAGGCTGGTTGGTACGTCTTTGACCCCTAGCACTAATTATCATCTCCAAACAAAAGGGCAAACCAAAATAGTAAATAAATGGGTGGAAGGCTATCTCAGGAACTATGTAGCAGGGCAACAAAAGGCATGGGTTAAGTGGATACACTTGGGGGAATACTGTTAAAACACCACCCATCACATGTCCATAGGCATGACCCCATTCAAGGCGTTGTACAATTATGTTCCAATCTCTTTTGTAGAGATTGATTTTGGTGAAAACAGAGCCCCAATGGTAAAGGATTGGGTACAACAGAGTCAGGACATCCTCAGAGAATTGAAGGATCATCTACAGAGGGCACAGAATCAGCAGAAGGTCCAAGTAGACAAACATAGGTTAGAGTGTACTTTTGAGGTTGGTGACTTAGTCTACTTAAGGCTCCAACCATACAGACAGGTTTCTATAAAAATAAGGGGCGCATAAAAGCTCCAACCCCACTTCTTTGGGCCCTACAGGATCAACAGGAAGGTAGGGGCCATAGCTTATGAGCTGGAGCTCCCACAGGGTAGCAAGATACATAATGTTTTCCACATGTCCTGCCTGAAGAAGGACATCGGTCAACACATCACCCCACTAGAGGTGATGCCACCTCTAGATGAAGAGGGGCAGCTGGTTCTGGTACCAGAGGAGATATTTGATGTTTAGGAGAAGAAACTCTGGAGGAGAAGCATAAAAGAATACTTGATCAAATGGAAAGATTTGTCGATTGAGGATGCCATGTGGGAGAATGAACAAATGGTATGGGAGACAGGATTGGAATTGCTTTTGGACAAGAAATTTCTAGTAGGGGAGACTGCAATGTCCCCCACCTCTTGATGAAGAGGTTTGGGAAGACTTAGTGGTCTATCCATCCCCAATAGACTATAGTCTCATGTAGCATGGGGAAAATTCAGCCAAATCAATGTTATATTTTGAAGTTGACATAGAAAAAGGGAAAAAGGGAAAAAAGTAACTCAATGAAGAATTAAAACGATGGAGGTTGAGTTAGGAGTTGAACCTAGGGGTTAAACTAACTCAACAATGAAACAAAATGTAAGTATAAAGGAAAGGATAGTGCACACTCTTCATTCATCTTGAATAGTTGGTATTTGCTTGTTGAGCTCTTGAGCACACAGTTTTGAGGGTTTTGAGTTTACAAACCCTAGAGAACAACTCAGTGGTGAAAGATTCCACTCACCTTGTTCCAAGCTTGGTCTCGGGGATGAAATACTCCACCCACACCATTCTACACTCATCACAGGTTCCATCATCGATTCAAGAGGGCAGCAGGGTCGTACCAGTTAGGGTTTTCCAGCAGGGGCATACCATTACTTGAGAGGAAGTTCGATCCAGCATTGTGATAGGGCCTAGAGACATTCTAGCACTTGGGTTTTGCTTGCAGAACCTTGCTCATCAGTTTGGAGGCATTTTGGAGGTGTTACTTCGGCCAGATTGTTGGCTATAGTTTTGGGATGGTTTTTAGAGAAGGAGAGCATATTGGTGATTCAGATATTGTCAGATCTACGGTGTTATATCTCATATATGATTGTGAGACTTCTCCTAGTGACTTGTGGCAGCCTGATCTATCATCCTAGGGAGTTTTAGAAGTTTTGGAGGCTTTCTTCATCAAGTATGAGTTATTGGGCATTTTAGGACTTCGGGAGGGCACAATCTTGATGAGGGTTTGAGCAGCTGGAAGGGAAAGACTTGGTATTTTGGATTCATACTTCAAGGAGGGATTCCCCTTGTCTTGATCTATCTCTTGGTGAAGTTTGGCATCGTTTAGGGTTCTCCTTCAGCTGGGCCGAAATATTGGCCTTCTCATCCATCCAACAGGACATGCCAACAACTAGGGGGGTTGGACATAACCCTATCTCTTTTGTCTTTGGATCTTCATTTCATATTCATCCTTTGGAGGCTTATTTTGTATTATCGGGAGAATTTTGTAGCAACTCATATCTTCTATATTGTAGCCATCTGATGAGATTCCAAATCTACTTTTATATTGTATCAGGTTCTTGCTTTTCATAATAAAAAGGCCAGATCTTTGTTTTGGATTTCCATATATTATGTGTTGATTAGATCTTGCATATCTTTGTGATTTGTTTTGAATAACTGAATATAACCCTAAGGCCGAAATATTGAGGAACCAACCTGAATATACAAACAATCAAATAGTTAATTCAGTGGTTAGTTAGTGTTCCAAGAAAAAAAATTGGCTTGGGAACTTTACAGTGGTATCAGAGCTCCGATCCTCCCATCCTATGAGTATTAGTGCATGCATAAATTCAGTTGTATTTACATGGGCCAAAGGAAGAAACAGACGAGTAAAACAAAAGCTGAGATGGAGGGTTCAAGTGATGACAGTGAGCCACAGGGTTTGGCAATATTAGCACAGGAATTCCGTAAGTCCTAAGTCCATACATAGAGTACATTGGTCCACCACTTACAAGAAAACCAGGAGACCAACTGTAGGACATGCCGAAATATCTGAGACCTTGAGGAAGGTAGATGAAAAAAAGACTAGGATGGCAACAATGCTGATGGAAATAAGTCACAAGGGAAAAGTTCCTGAGGCATATGACAACAGGGAAACGAGTGGATCACATGGAGGGAACATGTATCATCCAGAGCATACTGCCTATCATCAGTCTGAGGGTAGCCATGGAGGGGGAGCACCACATGGATAGGCAGGTAGCAGGGCTACTCCTAGACCGTATTTGCCCACATTCACAGATGAACCCACACAACATGCACCCATAGATGAATTTTTTGAGAAGATGGTGTAATGCTCCAGGGAGTACAACAGTTTGAGTATAACTGTAATGATCCCAAGCCAATTTTTTGCTTGAAACCACTAACTACCACTATTGTGTTTATTGATTATTTGTTGTGCAGGTGGCTATTGATGTTTCGGCCTTAGGGTTTGTTCCAGTTATTTAGATAGTGTTCATACAAGATCTATTCAACATATGAAATATCACAATAATACTCAAAATATGGAAAACACAAGCATAGATCCGACCTTTATTATGAAAAGCATGAACTAGATACAATATAGAGCAGATTTGGAATAGTCCTCAGATGGCTCCACTAGATAATAAATATGAGTTGCTACAAAATTCTCCCTCTAATACAAAAGATGCCTCCAAAGGCTGAATACAATCTGAAGACCCAAGGTCCCAACAATAGGTGAACGTTCAACCCCCCTGGGATGTTGGCACATCCTGCTGGCTGAAAGGGACCAATATTTTGGCCTAGCTGAAGGAGATGCTCAAATCATGCCAAAATCCACCAAAATGTAGATCGAGACCAAGGAAACCCCTCCTGGAAGTCTAAAGCTCAAATACTCAATCCTTCTCCACCAATGGCTGAAAACCTAATGTAGTCTGCACCCTCTTAAAACCCTGAATAGCTCAATAAGTCATTATGAATGAAGGATGCCTCCAAAACCTCTGAAACTCTCTAGAATGGTAGATCAGGCTGTAGAAACCCCTTGGGAGAAGTTTCATGTCCAGATTCTAGGTAGAACTCCCTAGATCTGAGAAATACTGAATCACAAGACATCCTCCTTGCCTCAAGGCCATCCCAATTTGTAACTGAAGATCTGATGGTGATAAATCTTCAAGAAAACCTCCAAAATGATGGTCAAGCACCTGTAAATAGAAACCAAGTGCCGGAATTCCCCCAAGCTCTCCTGATTGACTGGATCAAACTCTTCTTCAAGATATGGTGTGCCCCTGCTGGAAATCCCTTAACAATACGGCCCTGTTGCTCTCCTGAATCGATAGGTGGATCTGTGATGAATGTAGAATGGTGTGGGTGGAGTGTTCCATCCCTGAGACCAAGCTTGGAACAAGGTGAGTGGGTCTTTCACCAGTGAGTTTCTCACAAGGGTTTGTAACTTCAAAACCCTCAAACTGTATGCTCAAGAGCAGTAACAAGCAAATACCAAAATCCAGAATGCCGCAGAAGTGTGCCCTAGCCTTCTCTTTATACTTTTTCTTCTATTTTCTTGTTGAGTTAACTTAACTCCTAGGGTTAACCCTAACTCCAACTCCAGCTCTTCTATTTCTTCATTGAGTTATATTTTAACTCTTTTTTCACCTTTTTATCAAGTCAACTTAAGAATATAACCTTAGTTTGGTTGACCTTTCCCCTCAATGTGAGACTATGTCCTAGTGGGGACACCTAGACCACTAAGTCTTCCAAACCTCTTCATCAAGAGGTGGGGGACATTACAGTCTCCCCTGCTTGAAATTGCTTATCCTCAAGAAATTCCAAACCTATCTCCCGTACCATCTGTTCATTCTCCCACGTGGCATCCTCAATGGGTAATTCTTTCCACCTGATCAAATACTCCTTAATGCTTCTCTTCTAGAGCCTTTTCTCTCGAACCTCCAGTATCTCTTTTGAAATCAACACAAGCTATCCTTATTCATCCATGGGAGGTAGTGTCTCAATGGGAATGATGTGTTGGCTGATGTCTTTATTTAGGCAGGATGCATGGAAGGCATTGTGTATTCGACTTCCCTGTGGAAGCTCTAACTCATAATCCATGGCCCCTATCCTTCTGTTGATCCTGTAGGGGCCAAAGAAGCGTGGATGTATCTTTTCTGCTCCACTTCCTTTTATAGAAGCTTGACTATAGGGTTGGAGTCTTAAATAGACTAAGTCACCAACCTCAAAAGTACTCTCCACTCTGTGCTTTTCTGCTTGGACCTTCTATTGGTTCTGTGCTCTCTGTAGATGATCCTTCAACTCTCGGAGGAGGTGTTGGCTCTGTTGTACCCAATCCTATACCATTGGTGCCTTGTTGTCCCCAAAGGAAATTTCCACAAAGGAGATTAGATCATAGTTGTATAAGGCTCTGAATGGTGTCATGCCTATGGATACATGATGGGTGGTGTTGTAGTAGTATTCTCCCAAGTGAAACCATCTAACCCATGTTTTTTGTTGTCCTGCTACGTAATTTCTGAGGTAGCCTTCCACCCATTTGTTGACTATTTTGGTCTGACTTTCTGTCCAAGGGTGATAGCTGGTGCTAAGGGTTAATGCCATGCCAACTAATCTAAACAACTCCTACCAAAACAAACTCATGAACCTGCTATCCCTATCACTGATAATGGTCTTTTGTAGGCCATGCAACCTAAAGACCTCTCTGAAAAATAGTTCAGCCACCTGTGTTGCACTGAAGTCTGTGGCTATGGAGAAGAAGTGTGCAAACTTCGTCAACCTATCCACTACTACAAAAATGCAATCCTTCCTCTGTGATCTAGGCAAGCTGGTGATGAAATCCATGGATATGCTTTCCCACTTGTGCTCTGGAATGGGCAAGGGTTGCAATAGTCCTGCTTGGTGAGTGTGCTCATCCTTGTTCTCTTGGAATGTAGTGCATTATTTGACATGCTTAATCACATATTCCTTGAGGCCCTTCCATGAGAACCTCTCTCTCACCTATATGTACATCTTACTAATCCCTTGGTGCCCTGCCACTGGTGAGTTATGACATGCATGTAATACCTTTTCTTTGAAATCCGATTCGGAAACCAAGAAAATTTGGCCCTTGTAATAGATGAGGTCCTTCACGACCCTGAAGTTATCATCATGTATCTTTCCATCCAATAGCTGACAAGCGAACTGATCCTTTGCATATTCCACCACCAAGTGGTCCTTCCAGTCAACTGACATACTTGTCATGGAAAAAATGGATGGCCTCCTAGATAATGAATCCGCTACTGCATGGTTCTTCCCTTTGACGAATTCAATGTCAAAGTCATAGGCCTGTATTTTTCTTACCCATTTTTGTTGCCTTTCATTCAAATCCTTTTGCTCCAATAGGTATTTAAGACTGTTATGGTCTGATTTGACCACAAACCATGCATCTACCAAATATTGTCGAAATTTGGCTAGTTCATGCATGATAGCTATCATTTCTTTGTAATAAATGTTTTAAAGCAGTTCAGGGACCCTGAATCTCCATCTCTCATAGGAAAGAGGGTGCCTATTCTGCATCAGTACGGCCCCTATACCTTACCCTGAGGCATCACACTCCAACGTGAAAGGTAGGCCGAAATCTGGAAGGGCTAGAACTGGGCATGTGCTCATTACCTTTTTCATTTTCTCTATCCTAGCTTGAGCTTCTTCACTCCATTTGAAGGCCCACTTTTTGGTTAAATCAGTCAAGGGTGCACACAGTCAAGAAAACCCCTTGACAAATTTCATGTAGTACGTGCATATGCCTGGGAATCCCCTTAAATCTATGAGTTTCTTAAGAGTAGGCCACTCCATAATGGTTGTTATTTTCTCCTGATGTACCTATAGCCCCTTTTCTCCTATGATGTGTCCCAAGTAGAGCACCTATGTCATCCCAAACTCACACTTGGATTCCTTAGCATACAATGAATGTTCCTCCATGATTGATAGGATTTCGTCCACATGCCAAAGGTGTTCCTCCCACTTCTTGTCGTAAATGATCATCAAAGAATACTAGCAAGTGTTTCCTTAGCTATCTGTTGAACACATGGTTCATGCAAGACTGAAACGTGGCTAGGGCATTGGTTAATCCGAAGGGAATTACCAAGAACTCATAATGGTCGTAATGACACCTGAAAGTTGTTTTTGAGATATCCTCCTCCCTCATCTTGATTTGATGGTAGCATGAACGAAGGTCAATCTTTCTGAAGTAGACAGCTCTATGTTGTTCATCAAGCAACTCATCAATCCTGGGTATAGGGTACTTGTTTTTCATCATCTTTATATTCAAGGCCCGGAAGTCAATGCACATCCTCATCGTCCCATCCTTCTTCTTGACCAAGACTATTGAAGAAGAAAAAGGGCTAGAGCTCAGCCTGATGTGTCCCATGTCTAGAATCTCCCTGATGGCCTTCTTTATCTCATATTTATACTTCTTTGGATGCCTATAGGGTGTAGTGATGACTATTTTAGCCCCTGCTTCTAGTTCAATGATGTGTTCAAACCCCCTATCTGGTGGCACACCTGGAGGAATCGGCCTAAACACCTTGTGGTGCCTGTCAAGGATCTCTTTGATCTCTGTGGTGTTGTGTACCTTACCCTTCTCATCCACATGTGCTGAAATATTACATTCAACTTCATACACAATTTCCTCTCTCCTGAAGATAGCTTCCATCCTCTTGGCGGTAACCACTCTAGCAGAGTTACCTGTCATGCCTCTGAGAACTACCTTTTTTCCTCCCTCCTCTATAAAATACATCTCCATGGTCTTGTAATTGGTGGTGATAGGCCCTAACGTGCTGAGCCACTGTACTCCTAGGATGATGTTAGTGTCTGGAAGGTCCATCACATAGATGTCTTGTATTAGATCATGCCTTCCCAAGGTGAGCTTCATACCTGGAATGTACCTGTCATAGAGCATAGTGCTACCACTTGCCACTTCTACCTTGAACCCTTCAAATTCTACTGTGGGTATATGTCTCCTCTTCAACAATGTTGCGTCAATGAAGTTGTGAGAGGATTCCCCATCAATCAATACGAACACTCTCTATCCCTGCAAGACCCCCCTCATCCTGAAGGTGTTGAATTTGGGCACCCCACTGATAGATGCCAAGGTGGCCTTCCCCCCAGCCATATTGTCCTATTCTAGAATCTCTTCCTCTGCTGCCTCTGTGGTTTTGGCCTCTATGTTCTGTATTTGACCAAAATCTTCCTCCTCCTCATTGTTTGAATTCACCTCAATGTAGTGCACCTGGCCACATCCCATGCACTTGTGTGATGGGTTCCATGGTTCTTTGCATGTGAAGCAGAGTTGCTTCCTCCTCAGTTCCCTCATGGTGTTGTCATCTATCCTGCCATGGCCCCTGTCAAACCCCCTTGGGTCACGTCCTCCCGAGTTCACAGGAGGTCTTTGGTCTCTTCCTCTGGTGTTAAGAGGTGGTCTAGGGATAAGTTTTGGTTTGGAAGCTATCCCTAGGTCCCTCGTCCTCCAAATGGAATCATGTAGATTGGTGGGCTTGATAGCCTTTACCCACCCCTTCAAGGGTTCCATCAACCCTTCAGTAAACAACATCATAAGTCTAGTTGATGAGATGTCTTGCACCATGACCGCAAGCCTCTGAAATTTTTCAATGTATACATCTGGTGCACATGTCTGTCCAAGCTGTGTGAGCTCCCTGAAATGTAGGTCTAGGTCCCCTGATCAAAATGGTCAATGAGCCTCTGAGTGAAGTTTGTGTATGCCATGATCTGATTGTGGCCTAGGGTGATCAATCCATGGTACCACCAATCATGAGCTTTGCCATCCAAGTGCATGGTGGCAAACTTGATGGCTTCCATCTCTCTCATGTGGTTAAGCTGTAGATAAGTATCCAGCTTCTGTACCCATGCCTGTGCTGTCATTTTGGCCGTGCCATCAAAGTATGGGATTTTTATCTCCACCATCCTATGTTCTAGCTCATAATTGATTTTGTGGTTCGGATTAGGTTTATTTATGAACTTAATCTGGCAGTATTGATCTAGGGACATCTGTCTCTGAATTCCCAAGTCTAGCTCATGGTACTCCTTGGTACATTGAACCATCTTCTCTAGAAAATCATCCACTTGTTCCCGCTATGATTGTCCATTTGTGAACGTGGGTAAGTATGGTCTAGGAGTAGCCCTGCTACCCATTTTCCCATGTGGGGTGCCCCCTCCATGACTCCCTTCAGACTGATGATAGGGAATTTGCTCAGGGTTATTCCTGGGAGCCTTCTCTGGGTTGTACCTGTTTCCACCCTGTGAACCACCAGTCTCTCTGTTTTCATATATCTCTGGACCTTTCCCCTTATGATTTATCTGTAGTAATAGATCGGCTATCCTAGTCTGGTTCTCGTCCACCTTCCTTAGGTTATCATCTACCTTTTTCAAGGTCTTAGTAATTTCGGCTTGTCCTCTGCGGGTTATTTCATAGTTCTCCTGTAGGTGAATGACCAGCTTACTTTCTGTTTGGTTTATGGATTTATTGAATTCTCTTGCCAAGTAAGCCAAGCCCTGGGGTTTACCTTCCTCACTTGAACCCTCCATTTCAGCCTCTGTTTCACTTGTCTGTTTCATCTTTCTGCCCATGTATATACCACTATATCAATGCATGTGCTAACCCTCACAGGATGAGAGGATTAGAGATCTGATACCACTATAATGATCCCAAGACAATTTTTTGCTTGAAACCACTAACTACCACTGTTGTGTTTATTGATTATCTGTTGTGCAGGTGGCTATTGATGTTTCAGCCTTAGGGTTTGTTCCAGTTATTTAGATAGTGTTCATAAGATCTATTCAACATATGAAAGATCACAATAATACTCAAGATATGGAAAACATAAGCATAGATCTGACCTTTATTATGAAAAGCATGAACTAGATACAATATAGAGCAGATCTGGAATAGTCCTCGGATGGCTTCACTAGATAATAAATATGAGCTGCTACAAAATGCTCCCGCTAATACAAAAGATGCCTCCAAAGGATGAATACAATCTAAAGACCCAAGGTGCCAACAATAGGTGAACGTTCAACCCCCCTGGGCTACTGGTACGTCCTATTGGTGCGTCCTGATGGCTGAAAGGGACCAATATTTCGGCTTAGCTGAAGGAGATGCTCAAATCGTGCCAAACTCCACCAAAATGTAGATCGGGACCAAGGAAACCCCTCTTGGAATTCTGAAGCTCAAATACTCAATCCTCCTCCACCACTGGCTGAAACCCTAATGCAGTTTGCGCCCTTCTAAAACCCTGAATAGCTCAATAAATCATTATGAATGAAGGACACCTCCAAAACCTCTGAAACTCTCTAGAATGGTAGATCCAGGGATGATTTTAAGGATGGAAATTTATTTTAAAATGTAGAAAACTTGGCGAATATTACTAATCCTTCATATGTCAATTATAAATGTTTGGTGATATTTTTTTTTAAATATTCAAATGTCTATGTATTTAATATAGTTTTTATAAAATTTTGGCGATTTTTAAGGTAAAATAATTTTATGCTATAGAATTTGAGCAAATCATTTTTAAAATAGCGAATCTTGTTTTTAAAAAAACCATGGAAAATTAGCCCATGAACGAAATTTAGCCGCTAAAATCATCCATGGGTAGATCGGGTTGTAGAAACCCGTTAGGAGAAGTTTCAGGTCCAGATTCTATGTAGAACTTCCTAGATCTGAGAAATACTGAATCACAAGACGTCCTCGCCTCAAGGCCATCCCAATATATAACTAAAGATATGATGGTGATAACTCTTCAAGAAAACCTCCAAAATGATGGTCAAGGACCTGCAGATAGAACCCAAGTGTCGAAATTCCCCCAATCTCTCCTAATTGGCTAGATCAAACTCTTCTTCAAGATATGGTGCACCCCTACTGGAAATCCTTGAACAGTATGACCCTGCTGCTCTCCTGAATCGATAGGTGGATCTATGATGGATGTAGAATGGTGTGGGTGGAGTATTTCATCCCCGAGACCAAGCTTGGAACAAGGTGAGGGGGTCTTTCACCACTGAGTTTCTCACAAGGGTTTGTAACAGCAAAACCCTCAAACGGTATGCTCAAGAGCAATAACAAGCAAATACCAAAATCCAGAATGCCCCAGAAGTGCGCCCTAGCCTTCTCTTTATACTTTTTCTTCTATTTTCTTGTTGAGTTAACTTAACTCCTAGGATTAACCCTAAATCCAACTCCAACTCTTCTATTTCTTCATTGAGTTATCTTTTAACTCTTTTTTCACCTTTTTATCAGGTCAACTTAAGAATATAACCTTAGTTTGGTTGACCTTTCCCCTCAGTGTGAGACTATGGCCTAGTGGGGACACCTAGACCACTAAGTCTTCCAAACCTCTTCATCAAGAGGTGGGGGACATTACAATAATAGTTTAAAGAAAAATGACTCTAGATCAATACTGTCAACTCAAATTCAGAAACAAACCTAAGCCGAACCACAGGAGAAACTATGATTTTGAGTGCAGGGCTAGGAAGATGGAGATCCACTACTTTGATTGGTCGACCAAGATGACTGCACAAGCATGGGTACAAAAACTAGATACTTATCTGCAGCTTAACCCCATGAAGGAGATGGAGACCATCAAGTTTTCCACCATGTACTTGGATGGAAAAGCTCATGATTGGTGGTATCATGGATTGACCACACTTGGCCACAATCAGATAGTGGCATACATAGATTTTACTTAGAAACTAATTGACAGGTTTGACCAGGGGGATCCTGAGCTACATTTCTGAGAGCTCACAGAGCCTAGACAGACAGAAGCACTAGAGGTGTACATTGAGGAATTCCAGAGGCTAGCATTCATGGTGCAGGATGTGTCATAGACCAGGCTCATGATTCTCTTCACTGAGGGGTTGATGGAACCCTTGAAGGGTTGGGTGAAGGATTTTAAGCCTACCAACCTGCAAGATGCTATCTAGAGGAGGAGAGACCTAGGACCAACTGCAAAACTGAAATTTGTGCCTAGACCACCTCTTAACACGGGAGGAAGAGAATAGAGACCTCCAATAAACCCAGGAGGGCGTGACCCAAGGGGGTTTGACAGGGGAACAGGTAGGATGGACGAGAATGCTAGAAGAGAACTAAGGAGGAAGAAACTATGCTACACATGCAAAGAGCCATGGAACCCATCCCACAAATGCATGGTCCATGGCCAAGTGCATTACATAGAGGTGACATCAGATAATGAAGAGGATGAGGATTTTTTCCACATCTAGAACATATAAGAGGACACCACTGAAACTACAAAGGAGGAGGCTATAGGTCATGGCAGTATGGTAGAGGAGAGAGTTACTTTGGCATCCATCAGTTGGGTGCCCAAGTACAACACCTTCAGAATGAGAGGAGTCTTGCAGGGGGAAAAGGTGTTAGTCTTGATTGATGGGGGAGCCTCTCACAACTTCATTGACTCGGCATTGCTACAAAGGAGGCACATACCCATGGTTGAATTTGAAGGATTCAAGGTGGAGGTAATAGGTTGAAGCACCATGCCTTGTAACAGGTACATTCCATGGATGAAGCTTACATTGGGTAGGCATGATTTGGTACAGGATGTTTATGTGATGGACCTTACAGACACCAACATAATCCTTGGATTGTAGTGGCTCATCACATTGGGGCCTATCACCACCAACTACAACACTATGGAGATATCTTTCACTGATGAGAGTGAAAGAAAGGTAGTCCTTAGAGGTATGATAGGCAATGTTATCCCTGATTTCTAGGGATAACTAGGAGATCATGTCTCGAGGCCCACAGGTTCTAGACATGGAGTACGGAGAGCAGGATTGACCTGAGCATGGCCATGGAGGGCCCATCTTTCTTCTCCTTCATCAGACTTGTCTTCTGAGCAGCAACAACATCCATCACCTTCGGCTTGGACTTGTATCAGAGAAGACTCTTGCTCCATGAGGTAATTGGTCTAGGTATCATGGTATATGTCATATTTGATCATTATAACCTTTAGATATATGCATCAAATGCCTTTTATTTCTGACAACTTCTTGGATCTTACATTAACCCACTTGACCATGGTTGGGGGGGTTGACAGGGTATCCTAGCAAGTTTGTACCCATAGGTTTTGGTTTGCCACCATGGGGAATTTTGAAGGGCCATCGTCTGCTCCCATCACATCATCACTTTTACATCTTATCTCCCACTCATCTGCCCCACTCCCCTAGTATAGGCATTAGGATGATCTATTTTTGGGGTTACACCTTATCTCGTGGGAAGAAGGGGCTAAAGGCCCAGAAGGTAAAACTAGTTGGTAAAAGATAAAAGCCAAAAATTAAACCTAGAGATGCCTCGCCCAGGGATCCCCGAGAAGGCAATAAAAATGCTCTCAACAAGAAATAAGAGGGACCCAAAGAAAACAACAAAACAAGACCTAGCCAAGAGGATAGGGGGTCTCATCAAGAGCTAGCCTATTATGTTCATGGGTACCTAGCAGTATGACATTGACATTATCTGGTCACCATGCCAGGGCAGTGACCTTTGGTTTCATGGCTAAGGGAAAGGGGGTCTCATCACGAGCTAGCCTTATCATCTCTGTAAAAGTGCTTGTGGGTAACATTGTCAGCTCTGGTCACCACGCAAATACAATTTCCTCTAGTTAGACCTTGAAATAAATAAGAAAAATCAATAAAGAAAAGAAATAATAAAGGCAATAAAGGGCTTGGAAAGAATTGCATCCATGACAGGTACAACTCACCTTCTACAAAGGCACCCACAGGTAATATCGTACATCCCTGTCTTTCACTCTACCTGTGTGTCCAGACATCCCTTGACCACATCATCTTGTGTTAGATGGCTTGGATGATACCCTCTTGGGACTTTCCTTTTCCTATGGATGCTAGCCCAATAGAGTATTTTGTCCTTTTCTTCGGCTTTGTATTGTAGGTCATTGTAATATCTTTGAGCTATTGAATGATATATCATGGGTTTTATGCATATATTTGATAAAATTAATGATGAAATGTGATTAACATTGCTATGATCCCTGTGACTAATGAGCCCATGGAGGGTGAAGTTTTTTATGTGCAGGACCATGCCCGATGGACAGGTACTAGTTGGACCAGTACACATGGGAAGATGATTAGTTCGGACCTCCATGGGGCTGAAGAGCCCATCAGATGGTTGTTGGTACCCCGTCAAGGGCAGAGACAGGGCAGTGATTGGATGAGCCTTTGCACATGAGAAGAAGAAGAACGTTCCACCCAGGACACTTTGGCTGAGCCCAGCCCAGGGGGGTTGACCCATTTTAGATGGAACATTTTCCTTTTGATGACCAGGACGTCACCCAGGATGTCTTGATGTCTCCTTGATTGTGTAGCAGTTTGACAGGATGACTGGAACGTGTGGCAGCTTGGAGGAGCCTAGGAAGGGCTAACGTTTGACTTCTAGATGTTGGACTAGCCCCAAAGGGCCTAACGTCTCCCTCAGAGGGGCTTGACATCTCACCTTTTACTCATTTATGTCTTTTACTTAGCAGTTAATATAAAAACAATATGATTTTGGTTATTAGCCTTGTCGACTATTTTTAATGACCTAATTTTAATTATGGGTCATGAGATATTATATATTGAGGATGTTTTTCCCTCATTTGAACATAACAACACAACTCACTCTCTTGTGAGGTCTGATTTTTGCGCCTTTGTTTAGTATTTGGTCTTTTAAAGCGAGGTGCACTTGTTGATGGAAATATTTTCTTGGCATATTTGGCATTTCTTATGAGGAAGGTTTACAACTAGAGTTTGCACATGCTTTTCTTCATGATATGTAAGTGTTTTTCCTACAAAACTTCTTGATTGAATGGTTGTAGGTTAGTATTCTTGCATTTACTCATAATTTTTTTGATTTTAAAACCCTAGGTGACAAGCACACAAGTAGGTCCTTGTCTCATGTCCCTTTAGAGAGAAATTTTCAGCCATTGAAGAAGGAAGAAAGAGCCTAGCCTTTGCTACACTCTTCTCACTTCTTCCCTTAAGCTATCTATGATTTTTAAAGGTTAAAAGGAGGGTGACGTCCTAGGCCTAGGTTATCTACACCTAGGGCCATCCATCTTCTAGGGTTTTAGTGATAGAGACTTGCCATTACAACACTCTCCCTCACCTAATCCTCTTGTTTTAGCTCTTCTAAATTTCTAGCCGTTTTGCCAAGTTTGACCTAAGGAAGGAGGAAAGAGCACGAGGCCTTGCTTAAGAAACACCGGAGTGAGCCTCTTTCCCCTAGGCTTTTGATTCTAGAGCCTTGCCATTGCAGCACTCTAGAACCCTTCCCTCTTGTCCTTAACCTTCATCCCTTCAATTTTGCGTCCTCTCCTTATTTGACTCCATATACCCTTAGGCACTGATCTTAGACACACAACGTTGAAGTGATAGTGTTCAAACCAACTCTCAAAACTTTAAATTTTGAAACCCTAACTAACTAAGCTAACCTTAACTAGGATGACGTCACAATTGGTTATTCCATCTTGACGCAACATCTTTGAATGATAAGCAATTAGATGATGACTGAAAGCATTTATTGAGTAAAAGTTTGATTAGATACATTGTTGATTACATCATCTCGATAGTTATTGATGAAATAATACTTTGCCATTGCTATATTGATAAAACATTGATCTCATTAATACTTGTTGTTTCATTTGCTTATATATTGATGTCAGATAATTACATGAAGTACTAACCCACTGATATATAGCTTGCATACATATTATCTTATTATTGTCTTTTTCCGGGAAGGTGTTCTCTTTTGGGCATACACTTATTTATTGACTGATTAGCCGGATTATCTTACCTTTGGTGGTAACCTATGAGGAGGAAACTTTGCCTTGATCTTTATACATTGGCCTCTTCAAAACCCCAGGTTGTCGGGGACGTCTCCCCTGGGTTAACTTCCCTAAATAGAAAGAACCTCCCCATTGAGGTGACATTGGGTGGGGAAGGTTCCTGTTACTCCAGTTTGGCCTCAATCCTCTAGCCTTTTGACCTAGCTACAAACTGTGCGATAACAGGCAACTCAGCCAAGGTAGTCACGACCAAGAGGATGGAGACCATTTTTAGGAGGGAAGAAATCGTGTATGCTGTTGATTGCAAGATTTCGGCACGTGTGGACAGGAAGGGGAAGATTCACTACACACCATATATTCACAAGATCATTGACAAACACAGTAAGGTATTTGGACCTATTCCACCAGGTGTGCCACCAGACAGGGGATTTGAGCATATCATTGAGTTGGAGGAAGGAGAAAAACTAGTCATCACCACACCTTACAAACACCCAAAGAAGTATAAGGACAAAATAGAAAAGGCAATCAAATATCCCTTGGACATGGGGCACATTAGACCAAGTTCTAGCCCTTCCGCCTCCTCAGCGGTGTTGGTCAAGAAGAAGGATGGAACCATGCGCATGTGCATTGACTTCAGGGAACTAAACAAGAAGACAATCAAAAACAGGTATCCCATTCTGAGGATTGATGAGCTATTGGAGGAGCTCCATGGGGATGTTTATTTCACTAAGATTGACTTGTGCTCTGGTTACCATCATATCAAAATGAGGGAGGAGAACATCCCAAAAACTGCTTCTAGGTGTCACTACGACTACTATGAGTTTTCAGTGATACCGTTTTGTCTAACCAATTCCCCAGCCACGTTCCAATCATGTATGAACCATGTCTTCAACAAATAGTTGAGGAAGCACCTCCTTGTATTCTTTGATGACTTGCTAATCTATAGCGAGACGTCGGAGGAACACCTACAACATGTCAACTAGTTCTTGACTATCATGGAGGAGCAATCATTGTATGCCAAGGAGTCCGAATGTGAATTTGGAATGACAGAGGTCCTCTAATTGGGACACATTATCGAAGATAAGGGAGTACAGGTACATCAGGAGAAGATTCAGGCCATAATGGAGTGGCCTACACCTAAGACCCTTATAGAGTTGATGGGATTTCTAGGCATTTGCACTTATTACAGAAAGTTCGTCAAAGG
>ML778885.1:86049-99819 GCA_009831015.1 Picea engelmannii
AACCCTTTGAGGTGGAATACTTCCAAGATGATAACATGCTTAACTTCTTCATTAATCTTAAGTGACACATTTTACCCTTGAAGTGGAATGCCTCCAAGACGATAACATGCTTAACTTGTTCATTAATGTATTTAGGAGTGGTCTGGCACATTTTATTTTATTCTTTATGATAATTTGTATTTTAATTTAATCATGTATGCTTCATAATTAATGATTAATGTGTTGTATAACTTGTATGTGTGAACAATGTTAATGGAGAGGTTTTCCGTGCTTTTTGCTTTTCTTTAGGTTTCTAGCACATTTTATTATTTATGGTAATTTGTATTTTATTTAAATCATGTATACTTCATAATTAATGTGTTGTATAACTTGTATGTGTGAACAATGTTAATGGTAAGGTTTTCCCTGATTTTCTTGTTTATTTTTATTAATTTCTAGGATGCACTTAATTAGAAGATTACTAGAATTTTGGAATCTGAGCTCTTATATATATTCTAATGCAATGTTGTGATATTTAACTCTCATATATATTTTAATGCAATGTTGTGATATTTAACTCTCATATATATTCTAATGCAATGTTGTGATATTTAAATGGAAAATGTTTCTATATCTGTGTGTATGATTCTATGTGTGAACAACATTAATGTGATTTTTTTTCTCTAAATTTATGGTTTCCTTTTCAAATTTGTTGCAACCTTTTAGTTTCCATGATGCATGTGATTTGAAATTTAGTAAAATATTGGTAAATTTTAGTAAAATATTGTTATGATATCCAACTCTCATATATATTCTAATGCAATGTTGTGATATCTAAATGGAAAATGTTTCTATGTCTGTGTATATGATTCTATGTGTGAACAACATTAATGTGATTTTTTTTTCCTCTAAATTTATGGTTTCCTTTTCAAATTTGCTACAACCTTTTAGTTTCCATGATGCATGTGATTTGAAATTTAGTAAAATATTGGTATGTTTATTATGGAGATCCATACTTATGTGAATGGAAGATAACTTTTTAGTTTCCACGATGCATGTGTTTTGAAATTTAGTAAAATATTGGTATGTTTATTATGGAGATCCATACTTATGTGAATGGAAGATAATTGTGATACTCATTAACAAAATACAGTGATAATAAATTTAACAAAACTGCAAGGTTGGGTTTTTGTATGTAGATGATGAGATGCTTAAAAACTTCATTAACTGTATTCAGGAGTAGTGATGTGCATTTTTATATTTATGTGAATTCATATATTTGATTTTATTGTAGAATTTTATAGGAATATGTATATGTTTATGTATGTTTGTGTGATCAATGATCAATGTGAGTTTTTGCATGTAGATGATGAGATGCTTAACAACTTCATTAATTGTACATATTCAGGAGTATTGATGTGCATTTTTATATTTATGTGAATTCATATATTTGATTTTATTGTAGAATTTTATAGGAATATTGGAAACTTCATGTGTGATCAATGATCAATGTGATTTTCTGTGTGAAACAACATTAATTTATATGTTTTCATTGTTTTTCTCCCTGCAATGCTGGGTGGTTTTTTCCAACTTCATTGCAACCTTTTAATTTCTAATGCATCTGATTTATAAATTAATAAAATATTGGAAAATTTTCTTTGGAGATTAATAGTTTTTTTAATGGAAATTCACTACAATGCTCATTATGTATATTCCTTGTTTTTAATATTTATTTTGATATGATTCTTTTGTTTCTTTTCTTTTTGACTATTAATTTTCAGTATGGGTGTAATTTGAAATTTTAGAAGAATATTGGAATCTATATTCTATTTTACCATTAGTTTCCAAGATGGATGTAATTTGAAATTTTAGAAGAATATCTGAATCTATATTCTATTTAAATGCAATGATATGCTATCCATATGAGATATGTTCATGTCTATGTGTACTTCATGATCAATGTATTCTTTGTGTAAGCAACATTAAGGGAGACCTTGTTTGAATGTTTTTTGTTTCTCTTTTCAAAGTAACAACTGTTCAATCTTTTTTTGGAAGCATGTGATTTGAAATTTTGTAGAATATCGAAATGTTGTATACTTCATGATCGATGTATTCCTTGTATAAGCAACATTAAGGGAGACTTTGTTTGTCTAATTTTTTTTTTTGTTTGTTTCTCTTTCAATCTTTTTTTTGGAAGCATGTGATTTGAAATTTTGTAGAATATTGAAATGTTCACTCTCTAATTCTATTGTTGTTTTATGTTTAGGGAAGCTAAATTTTATGTTCTTAATAAAATACAGTAATAATGAACACCACAAAACTATGAGATTGAGATTTCCATTGGTTTTTCTATTACTAATTATTTGTTGGAAATACTTTTAGATAGAATGTTGACCAGATCATGAGAGCCATAACTCTTCTAAAGAGTGGTGTGGTGCTTTTTATTCTTTATACCAAGTCCTTTTACATTAATAATGAACTAGACAAAAAGAATAAACATGACAAAACTGAGGTTTGCATTGTTTTTTTTTATTGCTAATTATTTGTTTGAAAATTCTTTTCCTATTAGAACCCTTGAGGTGGAACGTTGCTAAGATGGATATGCATAAGTTTTTCATTATTTTTTATTTAGAGTTGGTTTCTAATGACAATGACTTGTTAAAAGTATTTATTTTATTTTATTTAGAGTTTTGGTTTTTAATTACAATGACTTGTTCAAAGTATTTTTTCTATGCAAAACTCTTAGAGGTAGCATGTTTTCAAAGTATTTTTTCTATGCAAAACTCTTAGAGGTAGCATGTTGCCAAGATGATGAGAGCTAACTTTTTAAAATTGGCTTGCTGCATTTTCTTCTTTATTCTATATCTTCTTGTTAATTATTGCATATTCCTTATTTAAATCTTGTTCTAATTATATGTGTATGTCAATGAGTATGATTCATGTGTAATTGTTCTCTATTTGAGCAAGAGCAACATTAATGAATACATTTCCACTGATTTTTGGTCTCATTTTATTAATTTCATAGAGATGAATATTGGAATTCATACTCTCATGCAATGTTAATTCATAATATATTTATCTGTATGCTTTATTCTATTGTAAACAACATTAATGGAAATGTTTTTTCCTTCTAAATTTATGATTCCATTTTTCACATTTGTTTAGATGAATTTGATTGAAATTAATATTTACTCTAGAAATTTGTTATGGAAATTAACTATGATGCTCACCAACAATAAACAGAAATGGAGACTTTCCAGGAATTTTCTTGTTTGTTTTTACATGTCTTTGTAACTTCTAATTTAAAAGATGTTTGTAATTGGAAATTTTTATAGAAATTTTATGTGTAAGCAAGGGGTTCATGCTTTTGCAGTTGATCTTAATCTTTCACACCCAGTTGTGATACAAATAGTATTCTCTTTTGGTAGGTTTCTTGCTACTATTTTTAGAAGTTTATTCTCATTTTTGTGTATGTTATTATTTCTTAATTTACTTGCTTTCTAATTTTTGTATAAGTTGTTGTTTATAGCTTAGGCATAACTATGTTTGAAATTGAACCGTTTTTCATGTTTGAAATCATGATGCAGGAATATGTTTCTCTTCACGGTGAAACATAAATTGAGAAATGTACACAACAAATAGAAAAGGATAACTAAGGTGATCAGGTTCCCATATACATTGATTATCCTTCCATCTATGTGATGTATATTCCCATATACACTGATTATCCTTCCATCTATGTGATGTATAGTCCTTAAAGTCCGCCAATAAATTGAGCTCAGTTCTTACTTTCAAAGGAACAAGGATTGGCAAACAATCCATCAAGGTTTCGTCTGCAGAGCATGTAGTTACCAATTTTTTTCACTATAATAAAATTATTATAATCTTTTTGGACAATAAAAGTATTATAATCTTTTTAGACCTTGTAGGAGATATGTAGTATGCAATTTTAAACATGAAATTGATGATCAAATCATGTGTTTTTTCTAATGATATTATAATCTAATGATTTATTCTAATTCATCATGTGATTACAATCAGATTATAAATCATGTGCATTTTCTTCTTTATTCTAATTCTAATGATTGCATATTTCTTATCTATATATTCTTCTAATTATATGTGTATGCCAATGAGTATGATTCATGTGCAATTGTTCTCTATTTGAGCAACATTAATGAAGACATTTCCACTGATTTTGGTTTCATTTTATTAATTTCATAGAGATGAATATTGGAATCCATACTCTCATGCAATGTTAATCCATAATATTTTTATCTGTAAGTTTCATTCTATTTGTAAACAACATTAATGGAAATGTTTTTTCCCTTTAAATTTATGATTCAATTTTTCACGTTTGTTTAGATGAATTTGATTTGAAATTAATATTTAGTCTAGAAATTTGTTATGGAAATTAATTGTGATGCTCACCAACAATAAACAGAAATTGAGACTTTTCAGGAATTTTCTTGTTTCTTTTTACATTGCTTTGTAACTTCTAATTTAAAAGATGTTTGTAATTGGAAATTTTTATAGAAATTTTATGTGTAAGCAATGGGGTTCATGCTTTTGATTTGATCTTAATCTTTTACACCTAGTTGATACAAATAGTATTCTCTTTTGGTAGGTTCCTTGCTGCTATTTTTTGAAGTTTATTCTCATTTTTGTGTATGTTATTATTTCTTAATTTACTTGTTTTTTAATTTTTGTATAAGTTGTTGTTTATTGCTTAGGCATAACTATGTTTGAAATTGAACCGTTTTTATGTTTGAAATCATAACATAAGAATATGCTTCTCTTCATGCAAAATGGTGAAACATAAATTAAGAAATGTACACAACAAATAGAAAAGGATAACCAAGGTGATCAGGTTCCCATATACACTGATTATCCTTCCATCTATGTGATGTATAGTCCTTAAAGTCTGCCAATAAATTGAGCTCAGTTCTTACTTTCAAAGGAACATGGATTGCCAAACAGTCCATCAAGGTTTCGTCTGTAGAGCATGTAGGTACCAATATTTTGTCACTATAATAAAAGTATTATAATCTTTTTGGAACTTGTAGGAGATATGTAGTGTGCAATTTTAAACATGAAATTGATGATCAAATTGTTTTATAATATCACGGGGTTCAAAGTTTAAATTTTGTTTTATAAAAATTTATAATATAACCAGATTCAAAGTTTAAATTCTGTTTTATAAAAATATCTAGCCCAATCTTCAAGTCTAATTTATGCTCTTCAGATTATAACCAGGTTGAAGGTTTAAATTCTGTTTTATAATATAACCAGGTTCAAAGTTTAAATTCTATTTTATAAAAATTTATAATATAACAGTTTAAATTCAGTTTTATTTTTGGTTTAGTCTACAGAGCATGTAGGTACCAATTTTTTTCACTATAAAAAAAGTATTATAATCATTTTGGACCTGGTAGGAGATATGTAGTGTGCAATTTTAAACATGAAATTGATAATCAAATCATGTGCTTAATTTTTTTCACTATAATAAAAGTATTATAATCTTTTTGAATAGTATTATGTGTTTAATATTTTTCACTATAATAAAAGTATTATAATCTTTTTGGACCTTGTAGGAAATATGTAGTATGCAATTTTAAACATGAAATTGATGATCAAATCATGTGCTTGACATGTGATCACATCGTTAAAAAGTGTCCATGCTACATCGGAAGGATAATATTGGCTTTATCTGAGAGGACAAATGACTATAGTTGTATAGGACAAATGACTACAATTGTATATGTGCTTACGGATGAAATCATATGTGATGTATGATTGTTTATATCACATAAGCTTAAAATCCGATAAAACTAGGGTTTTGCTTCAACCAACGTATAGTCACAAATTAATAAAAAGAGCTTCTAGGTAATTTTAGTCATGTAAAAGTCTTAGCTTGTGTTTTGCCAAGAACAAGACTACACCTACATGCATAAAGCATTTCAAAAAATTTCCTAGGAACAAATATTTTGTCCAAATTGATGTAGATTTGGTGGCATATTAGTCCTCCAACAAACAAGATCACATTTTGCTACCATTTTTAAAATTTTACTATTGTTTCAATTAGAAGTGTTATAGCATGTTGCTTATGCTTTAGGTTTGTTGGTTTTCAGAATTTAACAGAGTTCTCATCACCCTTGTATGCTTTTCTTCTCTAGTTACTCTTGTATGCTTTTCTGTTCTCATCACCATTGCATGTTTTTCTGTACTATAATATAGCCATAATTGAAAGAGTGTTGGAAGCAAGAAAGGGTCATTGAACTAGATATTTTATCAAATTGGATAGAAAAACCAGTTTTAAAACCACATATAGGAAATTATATATAGGTTTAGTCATGAGAATTTATTGATTAAGGAGAGTAAACTTAGAATAGAGGATTAGTTAATCACTTTTGTTTCACAAATTCTTATAATTATAAATATATTATGTAATAAAACCACATATACAAAATTATATATAAGTTTAATAAAATTCTTGTTTATTATTATCTAAATGTTTTATCATTATCTAAAAGTAATTTTAGACGTTAACAAAATGGAGATGATGAGTTATCCTCTCCCAATAAACGTAATTGTACAACAAATCGCAAAGTCTCATGTTCTAACCCTTGCCCCAGTTCACACAAGTTGTGCCACTAACATAAACACAACACTCATAGCACAAGGTTTGCATGGACTGTTGCCCTAGTGAAAACCCAGATTTTATCTAAACAGAATTTTACCATGGCTGAAGCTCGTTGTTTTAAAAATTGTTTAAAATTTGCGAAGGTTGGATAAACAAATACATTGTCAGTTGAAACCCTCATCCATTGACATTAGATGTTTTAAATTTGGGCTTTGTTTGCACACATTTGTCTTCAGATTGTCTCAATCAAACTTTGCAAGTTGTCCAATGGAGGTGATTTTTTTTTTCTAGATGAATACAGGCTTTGAATTTGGTCTTCATTTGTCCACAGATTGTCTACAATCAAACTTTGCCAGCTGTCCAATGCAGGTGAGTTTTTCTTTTTTTTTATCTGGATGAAGGCTTTGCAAAATTTGGGGGTTTTCTGCATTTTTTGAAGTTTTGGTTTTTTTATGGGCTTTCAGTTATGCTTCTCTATATTCCAGTGATTTTCTCTAAAATCCACATCAAAAAAATAAGAGATAAAAATATGTAGAAAATACCAAGAGTTGTTGTAACATGTTCCAGAAAATTGTAAAATATATTGAATCTGTCGACAAAAACAGGAGCATCCAGTCCTAAAATATCTTGATAGTATGTGAGGGGCCCTCATGGCCATCCAGCCAATGGATGTATGTAATCATGCCTACTTTTTTCTGTAATGTTGTCTTTGATAGCAGGTCTTCTTCCTCCTTGTACTCTTGAAAGGTATGAGTGAAGATGAGCTTCTTGAAGTGACTTTGAAGTAGTTTGATTTTGTCCTTCTAGGCCAAAAGTGTGATAGTATGAAGCTTACCCTTGTGATTCAACCAATCAATGATAACTCTAGATTCAATGTGTTCAATGTTTAATTTGGAGACCAACTGAAGTGTAACCCAGGCACCCAATAGCTTTGTCCTTGTGTTGGTGCTCGGGCCATAACAGAAAGTCCATCTGTAAATAGTCTTTTTTATTCTTATCAGTCGACCTGCAATACTCAATGTTCCACTGTGTTGTGCTGCAAAACCACCCCATGGGTATATCCTCTAAGATAAGTGGACTAACTTTTATTCATTTTACTGAAATGACTGGGTGTATTGCTTTCCAATTTTGGTACAAGCCAAGAGATTTATAAGCAACAGTGCTAAATAGAGGATGGCTTATTGTCGAAAATTTTATTATTTCTAGCCAGCTAGATAAACCAATTTACCAGTGGAGGAAGTAGTTTGTAGTTGCGCTCGTTGGATGTCCAATGGTCAAAGCAGGTAGATATGGAAGTCCCATTCTAGGCAGTGCTTATGTGTTGGTCCAGAGTAATCCCGTTCCATACAAGGCGAGTGAAGTGGCACTTTGAAAATTGGTGTTGAATTGTTTCTTCATCCTTGTAGAAAAATTGACAGATGTTGGGGCCAACCCATCCTTTCCTTTGGAGGTTATCCCAGGTGGAAATTTTGTTTTCGACGGTTAACAAGGTGAAAAGCTTTATTTTTTGTGGTATTTTCCAGTTCCAGAGGCTCTTACGCCAACAAAAAATGTTGTTGTTCCAGAGTCTGTTTGTAATGGAATAATATAGATTTTTGACGGAGATGTGACCCGAACTGTCTCCTCCAGACCACATGAATTGATCCTCCACATCGTGAAGATGGATGCCTACGCAGGTAAGCTCCAAGAAATATGTATCCCACTTTGTAGCCAATTCTATTGGTAATTCCATATCAAGACCAGATTTCCAGCTTACAGTTGGGGTCCCGAGTTCATTATAATACCTGGCTTGGAATAAATATCTGGTGTTTTTTTAGTTTAGTTGTGAAATCAAATGAGGTGACATGTAAGAGGCTTGGTCGAGTCCTAAAATGTGATCCCTACCGATTATGATGGTATGGCCAGAACCCAGCTTCCAATAGAGCCAATTTGTGATCTAGTTTGTCGATTTCACTAAGTTCCTCCAAATCTGTGACGCAACCCTTGTGGGAGTGGTTTCAAATCATAGCCAAGTTGCGACGGAGGTGTAAGGCAAATATTTGTCCTTTATGACAGAATTCCAAATGCCTTTTGTAGTCAATACATGCTAGAGGGAGTTGGCAGCCAGATCTTTGTTGAATTGGAATATATTTCTAATCCCCCATCCTCCCTTGATTTTCGGTTTTGCCAATGTTTCCCAGTTGTAGAGGTGCAGCTTGTGATGTTCCTTGCTGCCCGACCAGAGGAAGTTGTAAGTTTTCTTAGCTTATCCAGGATCGGTGTAGAAGTGCCATCCAATACACTAGTTGTCCTTCTAGGGCAACTTTGATGAGAGTGTAGCGGTCTCCTATGGAGATCCATCTATTGCACCAGTGTCCTACATTTTTTCCCACCTTAGATATGAGCCAGTCCCAATCTCAAGCCTTATAATGTTCTGCTTAATGTAATAGCCAAGGTATTTGAAGCCTTGTGAGAGGTGGATGAAACTATAAGGAAAGATGTCCTTCAGTTGTTCCAAAGTTTGTTCTTGTATGTTGTCGTAATGGAACGTCGATTTGGACCAGTTGATTTGTAAGCCCATGGAACAGTAGAATATCTTCAAGAGTCCATTGATTTCCCTCCATTCATGTTGACTGTCATTGGTCATTATGAGAACGTCGTCGACAAAGAGGAGGTGCATAATTTTAACTAATCTTAAAACCTCGATCCCTGTAATCCTACCTTCTGCTTGGATTTTTTTGAGGAGGATGCTTAAACCTTCCATGACCATGATGAAAAAGAGCGGTGAAAGTGGGAAACCCTATCACTGGCCTCTGCCACTGTGGAAGGAGGATGGTTCGTCGTTTACCAGCACAGGGAAATTTGCACTTGTAACGCGGCTCATAATCCAATTTAATGTGGTGTGGTTGTATCATGTCTGGATCAAAATTAGTCTAAGAAAGTCCTAGTCTATGTAGTGGAAGGATTTTTTAAGATCTAGCTTGAGGATGAGAGCATGAGATTTTTTATGGTTAATGTTGTGTAAGAATTCTTGTGTGGTGCCAATAGCATCAAGTATTTGTCGGCCCTTGCGTGCTTGAGTTAGGCTCCCTCGTATGATCAACATTGTATTTTAAAAGAAATCGCACGCGTCGTTTTTTGGGTAGCACAAGCAAAATTCTATTAGATTGGCAAAATTTTTGTTTGTTTGTTTGTTCATTGTAAAGTGAAGCTCGATCTCCGATCTCCCGGTAACCCTGGTCGAACTAGAAAAATTCTATTGGATCAACAAAACTTTGTGTTTGTTTCTAGTTTCAAAGTGAATCCCAATCTTCGATTTTCTGGTGGGATCGACAAAATTAAATCAGATCGGCTAACCCTGGTGGGGGGGCAGCAAAGAAAAGGGATTGATCCTCCAATCTTGACAACAAAGTGAGGACATGAGTGTATTTTTTTGTTTGGTGTATTTTTGTTTTCGGTCTATAAAAAGGGCGTGATTTCATAGTTTAAACCAACAATTGGAGAAGGTGATGCTTCTTATGCAACTCCTTTGATATTAGTTTCATGTCTAAGAAGGACGTTGGATCTGGTGAATTGAGCTTGGCAATGTGACCCTATGCAAGAGTCGTCACATAGACCCAAAAACAATTAGTCGTTAGCACACAACACGTTGATAGTCAGAATTAGTTTCACAGATCTCACTGAGGATCTCCCTAATTTTGTGGGTGGTTTTCGAAGAACTAGGAGGGGACATGACTATTTGTTTATGGTGGTGGATATGTTTAGTAGGATGTTCCTTCTCATTCCTTTTAAAAATATCGGCAGGGTCCGCAACAAACATTTCTTTGAAAATTTCTAGGTGCACTTTGGGATATGAAAGGGTCTAATATAAAATAGAGATGGTAGATTTCTTAATTCCTTTTGGAATACACTTTGGGAGAGGATGGACATCAATTTGAAGAGATCCACAACTTTACATACATAGACATATATAAGGACCTGAAACAAAAATTTCCATCTAGGACCAAATTGAAGAGATCATGCATTTTAAAAAGACCAGCAGGGGGGCAAGATGCAACAAACATGTTCTTTGAAAATTTCTAGGTGCACTTTGGGATATGAAGGGGTCTGATCTAAAATAGAGATGGTAGATTTCTTAATGCCTTTTGGACTACACTTTGGGAGAGGATGGACAGCTAGGGGAAAGATGCAACAAACATGTTCTTTGAAAATTTCTAGGTGCACTTTGGGATATGAAGGGGTTTGATCTAAAATAGAGATGGTAGATTTCTTAATGCCTTTTGGACTATACTTTGGGAGAGGATGGACACCAATTTGAAGATATCCACAACTTTCCATCCGTAGACATGTCTAAGGACATTAAACAAAAATTTCCATCTAGGACCAAATTGAAGAGATCAACAACTTTCCATCCATAGACATAAGTAGTGAACATGACATTGGTTCAAATTTTGAGGGGTTACAATCAGAAGCACCTAAGGACTGACATTAGTTCAAATTTTGAGGGGTTACAATTAGAAGCACCTAAGGACCTCAAACAAAAATTTTATTTGTGTTCAACGCTCTTATATCGAACCAGTGCACACCTCCACCAATAATTCCCACTTTGAAACTTGCTTTGGATATCTATCACCTTCATCTCTAGATGTTATATATAGATGGCAATGATGATCAAGGGAAGGTGGCGTAGGTGAATCACTGAAGGTTTAAATATTCATTGATAATATTAGACATATTCATTTGCAATTATATGAGACATTGAAGTAGTTGTTGGAAAAATACAAGGCCCAACATGACTAATGTAAAATTGTAAAGATATTCAAGGTAGGAGATAGAGTCATGAAGAAAGGATACAAGGTCCTAGTATGAAGATCTAGGCTCTCTGGTATGGTCATTTTGAAGTTTTGGATAAGGTATTTGATAATGCCTATAGAGTCATTCTACCTCCATATGTGCTCATTTATTTAGTAGAAAATATGGAAAATTTGAAACTCTATGAGACTTCCATGTTAGACTAGAATAAAGATGGGCAAGTCTTACCAACCGTAGAGGACTTAGAGCCAAAAGCTTAGGAAGAGGTAGTAGAGGATACAATTTTTCAAAAGAAATCCAAAGCAATTGAATGTGGGTAGCATGAGCTCTAGCAAGGTGGGTTGTTAGGAGAACTTATAGTGAAGGCTAAATCATACACTACGGATAAAGTAGAGGGAAATTTTCCTAACCTCCTTGAGTAAGAGATTTTGGGAACCAAAATCCTCCAAGAATGGGGAGGTAGTCTTTTATTAGAGATATATGGCTCACTATGTTTATAAAGTCACTTTATGACTTTAGAATATGTCAATGTTCATTTTTTGTGTAAAACAATCTATCCCACATCATACCACATTTATAGGTTGAAATGATTTGTTTAATAAACAATGATATATAAGGAGGTAAACTCCTTTGTAAAAAGTGCACCAGATACTCATTGATAATACATGTGGTGTTATTGTGAGTATCTTTCTTTGATATTAGTTATGTGACTCAAACCCATTTAGATTTTCCTCTTTTAGTGATCTAGATCATTTCATAATATGGTATCAGAGCAGGAAACCAAGAGTCCTTGGCTTTTGAAAGACAAGGTTTCCACAAAGTGCCAAAGTGTCACAATTCAAAGAGATGCAACCACAAATTTCTTTCCAATTCTCCATTTTACCTAGATCATATATGTTTTCTCTAAGATCCAAGTAACTTGGGACTTCTACCAAGGGGAAGGAGTATAATGCAACTTAGAAATAACATTGGAATTCATTGTTTTCCTACCAAATAGTTGTCAAGTGGAACTTGATGTCATCGTAGGGCTTGAGAAACGTCTTTAGGGTTTTAACCATTTTTTATGGAAAATTTTGTTGAGAATGGACAACAATGGTGTTGAGGCTACAAAATAAGTTACAGTGATTGTGGATTCCTCTTGTATAGAATGAATTTTGATGAAGATTGTGATCTGCCTTTGTGTTCATATTGCCAATTGCTAAGGGAGTTTGGGTAGATAGAAGTTGGGGCCACCTATTTTGTTGACGATGAATGGGTGGAGAGGTTATCATAGAATCCTTCGGAATCATAGAGGATGGGGTTGCTGGTTCTCGAAATAAAGATGCACACTCAATTATTTGGATTATTTGGTTGGTTTTTCTCATATTGGGTTTCCCAGGGTATATCTTGTGCTAATTTTCTAGATGGTGTGTTAATTTCTCTATCTTATTTCATTTTAGTCTTAGAATATTTTAGTAATGTGTGTGCTAAATCTTAGTATTAAGTAAAACATTGTACCACAATGTTATCGAGTGGATGTCACATCGACTCCCATTACTCACATTTTGTAGAGCTAGTCATGTCTGGAATCACAAGAAGATTCTAAATATTTGAAAATCATAATCAAGAGTTGAGGCATGCAAAAACCTTAATCAAAACTCTCGATGGCTAAAGACTGAGCAAAAAGGAAGGGAAGGGGTTCCATTATTTTTGTATTGATTATTGTTCCATAGTTGAACAAAGCAAGGACGTGGGATATTGGAGCAAAAAAAAGAACTAGAAGACCCTATAACAAGTATATACACCATAGTGTCAATGGATACTATAGTGAGTCTCTTTTCTTTGCATTTGCATTGCATATTTGAGAAGAAAGGAGAGGCATAGTCTCTACCTTTCGACCAAGTTTGCTCATGTTGGGTTTCCTAGTCTTGTGGATGTTTTCTAAATGTTGTGTTAATGAATTTATCTTCTTTCATTTTAGTATTAGCTTACTTTAATAATTTATGTGCTAAATCTTATTCATGGGTAAAGCATTGGATTATAAAGAGTTCATAGAAATTTGTAGGATATGTTTTGAAAAAAAAAATAATTGAATATCCACAACTGTTTATAGATCAATGAATAGATAGCATAATCATCCATCTTGGTCTTCTAGGTGTTAGAAAAATAGGACCGCGGAGCAATAAAATAAAACAAATGCGGAAACAAAACATAGAAGATAGACAATACAAGAGAGACACAGATTTACGTGGTTCACCCAGTGTGGGCTACGTCCACCAGAGAAATTGTCAGGTCCTTTCTTTATTATTATCCAGCAAAATGAAGGGATACAACCTACAGCAAAACCCGTTGTAACTTCCTTTTCTTTCTCTCACAGT
>ML778885.1:103759-162261 GCA_009831015.1 Picea engelmannii
TTAAATTTCTCGACCCTAAACTTTCCATCTTCCGACATTGCTCCCACTCGAACCAGGAACCCTCTTTTCCTGCGAGTTACCTTACGCTCCGATACCAGTTGTTAGAAAAACAGGACCGTGGAGCAATAAAATAAAACAAATGCGGAAACAAAACATAGAAGATACACAATACAAGAGAGACATAGATTTATGTGGTTCACCCAGTGTGGGCTACGTCCACCAGAGAAATTTCCAGGTCCTTTCCTTATTATTATCCAGCAAAATGAAAGGATACAACCTACAGCAAAACCCGTTGTAACTTCCTCTTCTTTCTCTCACAGTCTCCTCTCTCAGAATACAATACTCGCCAACATACATAGTCACAATACATTTCCCTCATAAAAGAGGGTTGCCTTCTAGGGAAAAAAACCCTAACATAATCTCTATCGTTAGATCTGCGACCTTATAATGAACGGTCCAGATTTACAATAAAATTACAATATACTTTTACAAGGCAATTTTTGCTTCGGGGGCTTCACCCCCGAACCCCCACTAGGGGCCCGCTTGCCCCCAGCTGGGGGGATAGCCCCCCCATACCCTGCAAAGGGGGTACCCCCCCTCTGCACTCCCCTGAGTGGAAGAGTGTACATACTTCTGGGGTGTAAATACTTCATGGGGTATAAACATGGCTGAAAGTAAAAGACCTCTAAATCAGGAAGATAATCAGACTCCACAACCAACACTAGGTTTATGTCAGTTTAATATTATTCATATATATAGAGAAAGGTTGGAACGATACTACATTATACAATACTTCACTTGCTTTGTAGCTTCTGGTCCCAATGGAGCAATGATACGGTAATGGATATTATTAAAACAACCATACGAAACATCGATATGAAAACGAATATAGTAATAAAATCAAGTTACATTTTACAATCAAGTTCCATATGCAAAATGTGACAACTAAAACAAATTTTTTTGAATCCCAAACAATAGCTACACTCTAATGGATGGTGCCTTGGAAAATAGTGGGGATTTGAGGTTGAACCCATCTTAAAAGTAATCTTTCACATATTTGCAGTCCCACATAATATTCATGTTTCCTGCCTCTCACACACAAAGAACTTGTTATCAATGAATTCACATTTAGCTAATTGAGCCTTTATTGGTGGCCCCTAATAAATAACAAGCTAGGAAAAAAGATTAAGAAGATTTTGATTATACAAGCACTATGCAATTTTTCAATCCATCTCCCTTTGGGATATATCGAAGTCCATATATAATTCAAATTAGGGGCTAAGGGAAACCTATTTTGAAGCAAATGATAGATGAAGAGGCATACCAAATGACCAATCTCATTCTCTCCAAATTAGGGCCCTACATTTGAATGTTCATTTTATATTGCTACTTTAGGGATCTCTTTTGGCAGCCCTAACGTTGTCTGAGGTACAACTTAACTTGAGATACAAAGGGCTAGTGCATAATTGCGGCTTAATTTGTCGGAGTTGAGCATGCTACAAGTGGTATACTAGAGCCATAATAAACTAACAAGACCTTTTTCATTGTGATTGTTCAATTAGTCGACCATGGAACAACTAACTCTCTTGTACAATAGATCTACTTCAATGCAAGTGTCGGGTAACTATGGCATGGACAATCAACTGATTGTAGTGGACTTGGGCTACAACATAATACATGGCCCTCTTCTCATATTCATGGAAACCATGCCGAGCCTTAGATTGAATTGATTGATTGGTAAAATGACACATGGGATCACTTTGTCTTGGCATTTGTATGTGGAACCTATCGTGTATGCTATTTAGGCTTTGTGCTTCCATCAATTGCACATTTATTATGGATCTTTATGGTTTGTTGCTACATTATTTTTCAACTTTTGTATGATAGTGGAATTGGTATATGGGTTGTGATGAGACCAAGGATATATTGCCTTGGTTTTGTATGTGAATGAGTTTGTGTTTTTGGAGGTTCATGGCATAATAGTTTTCCAATTTATTGTATTTTGGAGGTCATCAACAATGTGTTCGCCATAACTCTCCAATGAAGCCCCCATTTTTTGTCTTGTTTTAGGTGTTGAGAAGAGCATTACGTTCTCTTTCCAATGATTGGTTGGACGCCAAAATTGATGCATTTTTGGGATTCTAGTTTTTTTCATGGGATGGATGAATTAAGAGAATTGATTCCTCACTTGTACATGGGTACCTATCATGGCCTTGTTTGTTGGAACCCATATTGATGATTGTTGTCCATGATGGCCTTTATTTTTGGTACCTCTTTTTTTTCACCTTGAATAGTGGATTTTGGGCCACTCATGCAAATATTCTTAGAGTGTCACCAGTCGAATACCTCCATGACCAACCTTGTTTTGCAGGCCTTGGAACTAGCTACTTTGGAGTGTTTCTTGCATAGTTGTTCAACATTGTTGTCACCTTCAATTAGTACCTCCATACTTTTGCAATAATCTGTGACATTCATTGCCATCGTTTACAACCCCTAGTTCAATGTTGTGGAAGACAGTGTGTAATGCTTCATTGGGTGATTCTTTATGCTTCATTGTTTTGTTCAACATCAACTATGTTTTAAGAGTGAGCCTCATATCAAGCATCGATTCCTATTTTGACTTGTTGGTTGCAACGGCTAGCGATCCATGCACTCCGATGAGATAGATTGGTCTCCATAAGGAAACCCATTTCAGAATATCGATCTCTTTGCTTGAGAAGTTTGAAATTTGTTTTTTGGATTTTTACATGGATCTTTGATGGCATTGACATCTTGAGGTTACCTAGCGCTATATAGAGCTTTGGACATACTTCATGTTTGGACCTTTTAGTGTCTATGGGCTACATTGCTCGGTTGATGCTTTTTGCTTTTGTTTGAAGCCTTTGTTTTGGTTACTCACTAGCACCTACTTTTTTGAAGCATTTATGTGGTGGTTGTCAGTGTTTACCATTCTCGAGCTTTTKCAACTAAACATTTTTTGTTTCAGAATTCAATCAAGTTCATTAAGGTTACTTTGCTCTCCTCTTCAGAGTTTTGGTCATACTTATTGATTGGAGATTTAAGCCTCTACAAGTCTCATKCTCTTGCCATTCAATTCATCATTGTGAGACCTTGAGTTTCAGCTCCAATGCCATTTTCAACATTGATATTTTCTCTCTTTTGGAGAAGGGTTTTTACCTATGGGTTTTTCTCCTTTTTCTCTACTTGTGAGAGTCTATTTTGTACTTCGGTGCCTAACAAGGTCGTGTTGCTAGGACCCAATTTTTTCTTATGTTTACTCCCTACCTTTCACTTAAGGGGTGGTGTTAGTGTTCTTATTAGCGTTATTTTCCAATTTTTCAATAAAGCCAACTATTGTTAGTTGTAAGCTTACATTGGCATCTCTTTTTGCCTCGTTGTGACTGTTATATTTTGTTAATGTTGGGCCTTTTCCAATTGTTATATACAATGGGAATCCTCTTGTATTATAGATATACAAATCTATTTTTTCTATTGTTATTTTGTTCTATGGAGTTTAGACTTATTTACGATCTGGATTAGACTAGGATTTTTACAACCTCTTCTAGCTTTATGCCTCTTCTTCTTGTAGAGAGGAGTTAAAAATATATTCCTCTATAAAATTCTTTACCTCTTCTAACTTTATCCTTACAACATTAACATCCCTTTTTCTTGAACATTATACTATTCTTCCCCATTCTTAAATGAATTTAGTAGTTTCTCATACAGAAAAATCCCAGAGTCCAACCTCTTTCCCTTGGGTCCGGGAAAATATTCCGAACACTATGAACCAAAATACAAAAGTCCTCAACTTATAAATGTGAGGTGTTAAGCCTGAAGCAAGAGAAAGTCAGATCACCCTTGCTTTGTCCAAAATAAACTATACTACAGATAGGGCAGTGCTCCAAATCAATTGCATTGAACAAAACATATGTAGGTCAGTGACTCCTTGCATAAGTGAGTCCTTCTCTGAAGCTATAAGATCTATCCAATTGGACCTACAGATGTTTCCTATCTTTCCTTAAATTAAACCGAGTGTACCATCATATATAATCCAAATTTCCCTTTTTCTAATTTGGATTGAAAAATGGTAAAGTTTCCTTACACCTATTCTAAGCTTGCTTCTTGCTACTGCCAACAAAGAAGTCATTACCTTTGCCATTTCCAATCCACTCTACCCTATTAAAGCCCTCGTCAGTTATCCAATATGTGTTTGGAAGTGAAGAGGCGAGAGGCCTGTGAATAATTTGGGGACATAAATGGAGAAAAAGCTACTATTTTGTTCTTAAATCATCCTAGTCACCTAGACACACCAGTTAGAGGATCCTAGGATCTTAAGGCAAGATTCATCCCTCCTCTTGATGATGAATTGTCGACCAAAAAGGGCCAGTCCAACAAGAATTTATTCAACATATTAATTCAAAACTGCAGATTTAACCTCCTGGAGAAAGACAACAGAACCAAATAAAGTGTTTCCTCGCAGATTTAGCCTCGTTGAGAAAAATGACGCATCAAATAAATTCTTTATTATTTAAAAAAATATTCTCTAACATAACAAAATGAAACAAAATTACGAGGTAAACTTCACCCAATTGTTTTGGTCCAAGTATGTTGGAAGCTAATTATACATTCTCTAACAAATGGAAGTTGAAAAGTAGGTGCGATATGAGAGTGTTCTAGAAGTAGGGGAATGGAAATTTCCTAGAAAAATTTTGTCTTCAAGATCATTCTAAAAATTAAGAATTTAGAATTTGGAAGAGTGTGTTCCAAATTAAATGGAATTTTATTTTTCATTTTAGGCCTATTCTCCTTTTAGTGTTAATGTACATGTATTTTTTCAATTTTTTTTTTCTTTCAAATTTTAAAACAAAACTTTACTTACGGAATTTGGGAAAAATTTTAAAATTCTTGGGAAACTATCTACTTTAAATCATATTTTCACGCGTAGGTAATCCATGAATTATTTAGGTATGAGAGTGTCTTAGGAAAAGAGCATGTGCATTATGATGCTAGCAGGGGCATATGGCAGACACCATAGAAAATGAAGTCAAATTGTGACACAATGCACATTTTAATCGCATGGAAATTAAAATTTAGTTTAAATGGTCATAATTGATAAGCATATATATATATATATATATATATATATATATATATATATATATATATATATATATATATATATATTGACTGGTAAAGTCTACAGAGGTATACATTCCATACCCCCCTCTGGATTTGAACTTGTAACCTCTTATGAGAAAACACATGTTCTTAACCATTAGGCCCAAATATAGATAATGTAGTAGATCTCACTTTTATTTTTGACAAGTAATATTTTTTTATTATTTTTTTGAATCCTACCAATTAATATTTGATTCACATTTTATACACCTTTGTGTTTTGGCCAACTTAGACGAGTCATCCATGACTATCCCACATATTTTTTTATAATTTTTTGGTTCTATAGTTTTTATGTTATTTCTTTTTCTCAAAGTTCCTTTGAAACTATGGGAAAAAAATTGAAGTATAATTTTTTAAGGTGAATCAATGAAGATGGGTAACACCTTTTAGTGAATCATGGATATGAATATTTGACATTTTCCAATCCTTATGAATGTAAGTACAATAAAAAAATAATTTGTAGTGAGTTGTGTTGTCTTTCTAACAATATTTTTTTCAAAAAATATTAGTCATTTAATTTTTAGAATTTGCATTTAATTAAATGTATTTTCTTGTAAATTTCTAGAAAAGTTAACAAGTGTTTTTTGCTCCCCTCAATTAATTCAATGTTATATATATATATATATATATATATATAAACCATGATCTACACATAATGTAATATATATCACTTTTCTTTTTGACAAATTATGTATTTTTATTATTTTTTGAATGTGACCAATTAATATTTGAATCACATTTTATACATCTGTGTTTTCATGAACTTTTTTCCAACTATTTATATAAATTGAAAAAACAAATGTACTCTTTTTGGTTCTATAGTTTTTATGTTATTTTTTTTTTCTAAGAGTTCCTTTGAAACTATGGAAAAAATTGAAGTATAATTTTGTAAAGAAAATAAATAAAAAATATAATACAAAATTGAAACTATGAAAATAAGGCATCAATTATGACACCCAAGATGAAAGAGATGAAGGGGTTTCAACCCTTGGAAGTTGCAGTTGTAGAAAATCCTGCAACAACGAGGTTGGATTTTTGGATTTTAAATCTTAGACTGGTCAATTTAGCTCAATTGAGGGTTTTTATAAAGATTGATCAAGGGCTTAATGAAGATTTTCAAAACACATGGATTGAGGTTTTTGTGGGTTAACAAAAATAGCTCGATTGAGCTAAAGGCCTTTGCGACTAAAAGTAAAAAGGATAAAAACTAGAAGACCTTTATTGAACGTTTAAAATTAGCTTCATCAAGGCTATGGAAAGCACTTTTTTCATGCTCTCCCTTGCCAAAAAGTGTTACCCAACGTCATGGGTTCACCTGCCATTAAGATTGAGTTTTCTAGTCAATGGTAAGGCTCAAGGTAGTGGAGTTGTCCATGAACGAGGGTAGAATGCTAAGGATCTATATTTCAATTTGTACATGAATTTTGTTTTATGTTAATGAGAATGAGTAGTTTTTTGTCTGTTTAATTTTGTTATCTATTTCTCTACTATGTTTGTGTATTTTCAAATTATTTAAGTCTAAAACGACATCTTTGTTCTAAGTTGAGAAGTTGTAAATTTATACGCCTAGTCATCAAAGATTTGCGTGAATGTTGGCCCATTCCACCTTGAAATATGCCATTTTGTATTAGAAAGTGAGATAGAAAGCTCTAGTATAGAGAATTGAGCAAAAAGGTCATTGAAGATGACATGATGTCATGAGTTAGCAAAAATGGTGAGAAGACATGAAACAACAACCATGAATAGAGAATTATAAGCATTGAGGAAGAATAGAAGAGTTCCAAAACAAACAATAAAATAAAAAGTTCAAAGGGAGTCGCCCAAAACCAATGCGAGATGTTGAATGTAAGTCGGTTAGATTGTTGGAAAGAAAAATTTGAGGTTTTATGTTTTGATGGAGGCTTAAAGGTAGAATCGTTAATTGATTGGCCAAGTTAAATGGGCAAATTTTGACTTTGAAAGGATGGAAGATCATCAGAGAATGAAGCTCATATGTATGAAGTTGAAATTAGACATTGTGATTTACTGGGAGTTTGTGCAATGTAAATGATTTTAAAAGGACTAAGGAAAGATTTATAATTGGAGAAAGATGGTTATGAATTCTAAGAAATATTTTTGCATGTAGTTCATGAGTAGAGTTTGAGTTTGCTCAAAAAAAAATGTTGAACCTCATACAAATGAATTATAGTGTAAAAGAGTACACCAAGGATTTATACGAAATTTCCATTTTGGTTGGACACGAGGAGAATGAGAACCAACATGTTTCAAAGTATGTGAATGGTTTAATGTTTTTCAATTCAATATTAGATGACTTTATAATGAAAAAATTCAATATAATATGCATATTGGATGGTGCTAAAGTTAGAAGAGAAGTTAGGGCATGAGGATAATAGAAGAAGTTTTAGTAGAAAAAGAGGTGGTCATGGTCATAGAGGTTGCAATTCAACACCAAAGTTTGAGAAGATAGAAAAAAATAATGCACTACGTAGACTTTGTGAAGCTTTTAGATGATAAAGAAGATTACTTAGTTCTAGTAGGAAAAATATATATTGTTATGCATGTTGTGGTAAAGTACATACGACTTTGTAGTGTAAAAACGAGTAGAATACTCAATTATTATAAAGAGAGACATAAAGGATTGATAGAAAGCAACAACGACAACTTGGAGAAACTTGATATGAGGCAAAAATGAATCATCGTGCCATAGAAACTAGATGAAGACACATAATTGGGAAATGAGAAAGTAATTGCATAAATAAAATATAGCAAACACATTCAAGGGAGTAAGAGCTTTAAATACAACACACAACAAACAAATTAATCCATTTATTATATTCATTTTAAAGCACAAATGCTAACATTGGAAAAGGCAAAGCATGTTTTACATAATCAACATGTAAATAAAAAAGTTTATTTTCTAAAAGTAATAAAGTTGATCCCAGTAAATATTATTGCTAACATTTCTTGATGATTTTTACTTGGACATAAAACCTATTTGAACAAGAAAATCTGCATCAAAATCCCCCCCTAATATTTAATTTGGTAGGGTAAGTAATGAGGATTTGTGCTTACAACATCTTAAACATGACGAGGAGTTAACAAGGTTGCAATGGAGCTTCCTTGTTTTGGTCCATAGCCTCCATGAAATTAAAAATCTTCATAGGAAAAGGAAAAGAACAATTTCCAAAATAAATGATAGAAAATATGGCAAAGAGTCTTATGAAGGTTGAGTGATCTGACAAAGATATGATGAAGTATCGAAGATCAACAAGAATGCATTGAAAAAGGAATCAAGAAACCTAGAAATGAACTTGTTGAGGATGGATGAAAGGCTCAACGAGTGTTTCAACATACACCAAGATTGTCTTCCCATCATAAAATGTCTTCCACCCCCAAACATGTAAATAATGAACATCATAAAGGCACCATTGATGCTATTAAAATGCAGAGACTATTGTTGAAGTGAATTAAACAAAATGATCAATGAGGAACGTGTGGCACCCACATTGTTGGTGAAACAAATTGATATGAAGCCCTTAAATAAGAGTTCAATTTATCTCCATCACCAATCATCAACCCAACCAGGATAAACCTTGATAGTGGGCACTAATTCAAGATTTTTCCATCTATACCTCTTCACTTTCGATCTATCATATGAGAAAATATCATACCATTGAGTATGGCAATAGAAATTTTCCTACCTAGATAGAGATTTAGAATGAGTCCTCTCACTAGGAAAGGTGATGGCCAATTTTCTTCTTGATGAACAAAAGGTTTGGATAGTTGAAGAATAGATGAAACTTCAAAGTGATGGATTCAAGTTTTTTCATAGCATCAATAGACAAATATTTTTGGAAGGAAAGGAAAAAAAAACTACTTTTTTCATCGAAGGTAGACTTATCTCTTTATATCTTCATTCAAATTTCTAGTGTAGGCATTGGTTGGATGCATAATTAAATTCTACATCTAATGAGTACCCACTTTGCATACTTTTGATAAACCTTTAATGAGAAAAACTGGAAATATACAAAATAAACATTTTTCATGTATTTCCAGTTTTTCTCAATTTGTAGTATTTTTTCGATCACTTTGTTATAGGGTTTCTTAAATTAAAATGTCACTTCACAATGATTCAAGTTCCATTGCAATTATTTCACATGGACATGCAAATACACATACTCATGTACAACTCCATGAGTAATTGCAAGCGTTATGGAGACATGTGTGTTAAGATGTGCTTGTTTAACCATAAACAATATCACAATATTGTCACCCAACCATAGCCATGTAGCCACCCTCAAACACCAGAAACTTCACAGATAGAATAATTATGGAAGCAGTACCAGACCCAACAGATAACCAAGAGATAGTGCACCTTTCTCCAAAGGTAGTGCATCAAACAGAAAGTCCAAAAACTGTAAACGAAGACCAGCTCCCAACTACAACCATTGCAGGTGCACTCCTACTCTAGACTTGTGCACTACTTATCTTGAGTGTGAGAGTGTGTGACCAAATGAGCTCAAGCGCCCTCTATTTATAGTGCTCTTTGTCACCTGTCCAGGTCGACTTCTTCTTTTAGAGGCTAATACTTCAATATTAATTCTTTTGTTGAGTCAACTTGTCTTATAGGGTTTCTACACATCTGTTTAGGGTTTCTCTAGCTTCCAGAATATTCTAATCTAGTGAGAGGTTACACATGGAGGTTGATACCTCCCGCAGCTAACATAATATCAACACTCCCTCCTAGCTAGGGAGGTATTAACAAGTAGAATCGTCATATCCACACAAGCTATCCCATGATCACGTAGATAAAGTCACGAGCAACATCACCACTATCAGTATCATTTGATAGCATCATGGTATCAAAAGTATATCATCAACTGCATCATCTCTCGAGGCCATACTCCATCTGAGTAATCTAACATGATGTTGAATAAGTCGTGTTGAACTCAGTGCACTCAATAGACTATCACAAGGACCATTCTTCTAATCTGGACATATATCCTAGAAGAATGATTGTCCCAACAAATGTTTGGATCAATAGGTGCATCATTCACAACCTTGTAATAAAGGTTTGGATCAACATAGCTCTTGGAAAATCCAATTCTCGTCAAGTAACTATCAATTTGTGCATACTAATCTCTTGGAGCTTGCTTGAATCCATACAAGCTCTTCTTTAATCTACATACATGGGTATCTCTCGGGTGTACCTAAAAACCTCGAGGTTTATCTATGTATACTTCTTCTTCAATTACTCTATTGAGAGAAGTAGTGTTTACATCCATCTAATGTAAACTCCAATCCATGGATGCTGCAAGAGATATGATGGCTCTGATAGAGGTATATCTAGAAAATGGAGAAAACGACTCATCAGTATTCTCCCTCTGATTGGGAGAACCCTCTAGACACAAATCTTTCCTTGTATTGATCGATACTCCCATCTACTGCATGCTTTATCTTGTAAACCCATTTTGAAGTTACTATCGACTTTCCTGCAGGTCTAGGCACAATTTCCCATACATCATTTTTCATGATGGATTGATATTCTTCCATCATAGCTTTCTTCCATTCATTCTTCTTGACTTCTTCCTCAAAAGTGGAACATTTTGCATTGACAAGACTTCTCATGAGTGTCGCTTAACTAGAGAATCTTTTGGGCCTCTTTCTTTCCCTGAAGGTGCCACTGGGAGATTTATGTCTTTATGTTTCTTGTAAGGTGGATTCTAGCCATGCTGGTCATTTTCAGTTCTTGGGTACAACCACTGGTTCTACAAGTTCAAGTGGTTGGTTTGGTTCTTCATTGGGATGTTCTGGTGAACATGTACTTTCTTCCTTGGGGTATTCATATTCTTCTTCATCATTGTAGTCTATGAGATCTTATATAGATTTCTTGAAGGCAATATTCTCATCAAAAGTTACGTCCCTGCTGATTTCAATATTCTATTGACCTAGGACATAGATTTTGTAAGCTTTTGATGTATCACTATATCCAACAAATATGCCCTTATTTCTTGAAGGTTCCAACTTCTTCCATTTGAACTTGGGAACATGGATATAGACAGGACACCCAAAGATCCTTAAGTGTTACACACAAGGCTTCTTTCCTGAGAAGGCTTCTTCTGGAGTCACGTTCTTCAATGTACGATGAGGACTTCTATTCTGAATATATATAGCTGTCATAGCTTCTTCTCCCCATAGAAAGATGGATAGATTTTGGTCATTCATCATTGCCTTAATAGATTCTTCAATGAAATTATTCTTTCTTCTGCTACACCATTATGTTGAGGATTATGTGTGATAATTAACTCCCTTCTAATCCCAACTGCTTTACAAAAGGCAACGAGTTCCTTGGAGGTGTATTCTCCTCCATTATCATATATTAGCATCTTGTTCTTCTTATTTGTCAAGTTTTCTACTTCAGCCTTGAATTCTTAGAACTTGCCAAATACTTCATCTTTTTTCTTTATCAGATACATCTAAGTCTTTCTTGAGAATTCATCTATGAACGTTACATAGTGAAGAGAGCCTCCTAGAGACTTCATTGGCATAGGGCCACATACATTTGAGTGTATTAGATCCAAGATCTCCTTGGATCTATTCTCACTTGTAACATACCCAGCCCCTAAGTATCGTTTCTAGGGATGGGGCATCAAAATTTCGCTTACTCTCGCCGTCTCGAGTCATCTCTCCAAGATGATTCATCCTCTTCCACTCACCCGTAGCTTTCAAACGACTATCACCGATCTCTAATCCAATCTCTGCCTCGCAAGATATGACCTCCCGAAGTTCTTTAGGCGTTATTAGTTGAGGGCCACATGGGTCCAACTCGTTCATACCAACTTCAAGTTCCTACCTCGTGTAGGGAAGTTTCACCCACCATCCAAACCAACGACGCAAATTAATACTCATCTAACATACAAGCTAGAGGAGAAACGACATTTGGCGTTGAACACCCCTTTTCTCTTTTCCACGCATGTCCTTCGGAGTCCTGAATTCTTGGACTTCCGAAATGTTTCCATGTAGCTCTGGTCTTTGACCCTTTCAACTTATCCTCGACACCACACTCCAAATCTCCATAATCCCAAAGTCTTGGATTCTCGAAGGGTCCACTCTCTTACTTGGTGTCATACTAGATATGAGGGAAAATACAGGTGGGTCCCTCATACTCCTCCCACCAAATGGACTAAGCGGTGAGTGCCAGGTGTGATACGCGACAAGGCAGAGGTGACACGGGGCCCCTTCAGTGAGTGATATATTAATGGGCTTGTAGGGTTTACAGAATGCACGAATCCAAGTGACACATGGCATGTTAATCATGGGTCCACGTCACCCTCGATGACGTCCCTGGGCCACATCACTCCAGACCAATAGCCTTCCAAGCCCTTCAATATCACAGTCAAGGTGTTTCCATGTAACCCCTAGATCGATGACCTTTGTTACTTCATAACTTCAACGTTCGGGAGTTTTGCGATGCAAACTCATCTTTTGTCCCGGAGTTGGTTAGCATCGGTTTCACCACAGCCTAGATCTTATGATCAAGAAAAGTCCTGAAGCATCCTCGGATCACCGAATCTCGTTACTTCAAGCTTTGGATCTTATCGACACACCACACCTCAAATTCCTCATAGTGCAAAGTCTCTCGACTAAAGGATGTGGTGCCACTCATCCCCTGTATGTCGACAACTGAGATTTACTCCGACGTTTGCAACTTTGGGAGTCTTCTCACCTTGAAGACTCTCGTCCAACTTCCTTCGGAGTGTCAAGCCTTCGGACCCTGAAATCTCCTGCCACGTGGCCTCCACAATAACACTATAACTCGACACGTGGATCCCCATGTGCTCTCGATGTTACACACACATTCCCTCGATCGAACGGTCGAGAGGGGTCCCAAAGGATCCATAGATCCACGGTCGAAATTACTTCGTGACTCCTACCTTCGGGGATTTTGACATTAAAACAACCCTGTCCTTCCGAAGTGCTCAATGTCGGACTAACTACATCGTAGATCTGAAGGTTGGGATAGTTCTCAGGCATCCTCAGATCTACGACCCAGATTAACTTTGGGCTCTGGGACTTCAAAGGATTCATCTCCCTTTCGACGAATACCAAAATTCATCGAAATCATGAAGATTGAAGGAGTCAAGGAGTTAATGCATGTTCTCTTTCTCTAAATCCAACAGTCATGATAGACCTTGTATCCTCCCAAACGAATCTCGTCAGGTCATCTTCCAAACGAAAGGAACTCCTCCCTTTCAAGAACTAAATCTCTGCAGACTCTTTTTTGGTCAGGTCCTTTCCAAACTCTTGGTCTTAGTTACATGCCTTCAATAATCTTGGACAACAAGCATATAAATCACAATTTCATGTGAAATCATTTTATTGTTGTGCAAAATTCAAGAGGAAAATTTTCATAATCTAGCACAATACTTATTTGTGCAATACGTGGATTTGCATCCACATGGTTGTATTTTTACGTGGCTCATTGTTTTTCCAGGACATACACATTATGTGCATGATCCCAATCAATAGGGTATGAGAATCCTCACGTCCCATCTTCCTTGTGGTCACTCACCCTCCAGGCCCAGGCTCAGGCATCCCCTTCTCTGTTATACAGTTCCTCAGGTGATCCATCTTGCCTTGCCAAGTTTTTCTCGCACAAGCATATTTTTTAAAGACTTCATTGAGCCTTACAATCAAGGCATCCCTTAGACTTTCTCTACCGAGGCATCCCTCCGACTTGTGTTACCACAACACAACATGTTCTAAGGTGATCAAGGATTACCAGAGGGTCTCTTGTCCCAATCAGTAGCCTCTTTCATGCTTTCCATATAGATAGCCTTCACATGTCCTCCCTATAAATATATTTTTTGTTTCACCTGTATCACTGGTATACAAAAATTATGAGAAATTATCATCAATTTAAAATTTAGAATTTTCTTGCAAATCTGTTACCCACATATTTCCAAATTCCACATTTATTTTCAAACTTGTTCCACACAGGAACCAAATTCACAAGTATGGGACTTTCCTTCCCATAGAATTTTAGCTCAGCGGGCAATTGGTCTTCCTTATGGGCTTACAACACTACCATATCCAGGACCCTTTTCTTCCTGCAATTTCAACATTCTTCATCCAAACAAATTGTTAGTTTTCATGCACATTATATTTTCAAAACTATGAATACTAATATTCCAAGTCATTTTCATCCATTCAAGGGTACATATAAAAAGGAAATATCATTATTTACGTATGCATCCTTTCAACATATTAAATTTTCCAAATACAATTCAAATATCAAATGATTTTAATCAATGTGCCAATATTCATGGTCACATTCATACCCAATGCACCCTTGCATTGATTTCAAGTTTGACACACTTTATGACAAGCACTTTTCCATGGTGTGTTGGAGCTTAACCAACCTCTTCACCATATGGATTATTCATTCTCGTTCATTATTGCAACAGGATTGTGCTTCCTTCTATAGGTTGATCATGATCCCAACTCAACACATATGAAACTACAAGTTGCTTTTGAATGCACCCAAGTATTATTCCTTCATTAGTAACTAGGGTGCCAACACTCATGGCCACCCAAATTTTCTTTTCTTTAACACTACACAATTAAAGTGGAGTATTGGAAGGTCCTTCTTCCTAAATGGAAAATCCATTGTTTTACTTCTTATGCAAACATGCATTTCCTCAATGCATCTTGTGTAATGTGTTAACTACAAGCACCTTTATTTTCGATCTCCCTAGACTAGTCATTGTACCCATGGTACTCCTTACTCTTGCACGTTCTTGCAAGGATTATATCCCATCCTTGACTAGCATAGACTCCCTCTATCTATCGTTCAAATTCATCCTTCCCGAATCTTACCCCGCTTGGGTAGTAATGGCATACAACAACCACTCAAAGGAAAAATTATTTGCCTAACTTTAAGATAATGAAAACTTTTCAGAAGGGTTCTTACCAAATTCCTTCATACGTTATATGGATACCACATAGGTATGAACATTTTTATACTTGTTTAGGTTGTTAGATCCTTCCCTAATATTACCTCACCAGTGGTTCTTTAGAGGGACTTTTAAATCCTCTTCAACAACCTTTCAATAGCAGCCTTCTTGCATTTATCCTTTATTAGAGGTTATTTACCATTGGCATATGTCCTTTTCCAATAGCTCCAAKAATTTCTTATGCATGGAATACATCATCATCATATATATATATATATATAGTCATCATGTAAAACAAAAATGCATGTGTCATAGCTTCTAAATCAATAAGATGTTTTCAGATATGTCCTAGCATATCTTTATGCGCGTCATCACACTATCATATATATATATATATATAGTCATCATGTAAAACAAAAATGCATGTGTCATAGATTTTAAATCAATAAGACATTTTCATATATGTCCTAGCATATCTTTATGCACTTCATCACACTATCATAAATGTTTCCATGAATGAAACACAAACAATTTTCAATTGTTTCTATAGTCATACAACCATAATCACTATGATGTCAAAACACTTACCTGCATTAGTAAATCAATCTCTCTTACCAGTGAAATAGAATAAACAACAAGGAAAGGGTCAAGGAACTCTTCCTTGGTCCAACTCCTTCTACACAACCCTGGACATTCATTCAAACTGAGTTATTTTCCAAGGCCTCACCACCTTTACTTTATATGGCTCAACCAATCCCATTCATTCAAACTTACTTGTCTATTTATTTTCCTTTCTCCAACTGTACTTGTCTCCACAGTTGTTCTTTTAAGCCTATGACTCTTGTTAAACAATTCAGAGTTCTTAGGGTGAGAAAAGTGTTCCTCCTTTTCTCCTTTGCTTATGCAATCTAATTCTTATTGTGATCTTCCTGCTCTTTTCCTTGAGCAGCCTTGGTTAGGCTTATCCTAAATCTTAGGATACATCAACATGATTTAATAGAAAACCTTTTGTTCATACTGAATCATGACCTTGTGCATGTTTCACATTATCATTCAGTTATCAGAATGGTCTACATTCGTTTGTTTGTTTTCCACTCACATATTTTGTTTTAGAATGTAATCCAAGATTCTTATATAAATAGGATTGTATTCCACTGCTCAATTCTCAACAGTCATTAAGGTTGTGACTATGTTCTCCTGAAAGAGTCCTCACACAGTTCATTCACAAGGAACTCCTTCAACATGCAACTTCCTTAGTGCATATCCTTCATTATCTATGATAGCTTCAACCTTGAGTTAGATTCATCTTTACCACTTTAGTTGTTTACCAAATACTCCATAAGGAATATAACCGTGCATTCCTATGATGTATTCCAAATACACATTAAAAGCATGTCCTTTATATGTTTAGCTTGCTTTCAGACTATGCTTCCATGCACTTAATTAAAAACTTTAGCATGTTTTGGGTGTGTACGCACCACATGCACCCTTTATAGTTCCATTTCCATGTCAATTGAAAATTATTTAGTTCATGATTGTTCACAGTCATATACATGTGGTCTTCAAAATAGTTTTCAGGTTGTCTTTTATCATGACAACCGAGAGTCCTTGCTCATTTATTCTTTCATCTACTTAGACTAGCTTTTCCTAAGGGAATGGAACTCACTCCCCTCAAGCTATTATTCAAAACAAGACTTTCACGGCTCATCAGAATAGATTCAGCCATGCATCCATGGTATTCATTCAATCTTGGCAAGTGAAAGTATTGCCTTACATTTCACTGATCCAGGCAGTCATATCGTGCATGTAGTATACATATATTCTTACATCATACATGTGTATCACTCACACATTTAACATTACTCAAATCTATTTGGTCTTAATATCAATCTTCATATCAAGGAACCTCACATTGCATTAAATCCATGCACTCAAGCATATACTCACATAGCCCAAACATTCATCATGCAAGTTCATTGCTTGTACCCCTTTATATGTCCTCCACGGACATATCAAACTTCCAGATCCTTCTCCCAAGGATCTTACTATCATTCTCATGACAAGCTCCATAGAGATACTCAACATTGAGCTTCCCTCTCGGTTGGGAACTTGTAGTCATTCACATGACATCCACCTAGCAGTTTAACGGACATAGTCATAACTATGTTTCCCTTTCTACACGATAACAGCTAGCAAGAAAACACTCTTGCCTCAACTTCCATGAAAACATTTCCCACTCATAAATACAATCTAGGCAATTATAACCATGCCCAAGGTAACAAAACTGCCAATCTAGCTTCCAACTGGTCTTGTTCAACAGACCTTCTGATCAAGGAAATCCTTTTCTAGATTTCCCTCACTATGGTCCAACTATATCTATATGGCTACCATCCACCACGAGATGTCAATATGATCCACTGGGCATCTAGAAGTGCCCCAACACTTCCTTTACCACATTCAGGTTCAACATTTAATTATTTGTTTTACCTCATTTATAACAAATTTTAATGTCTAATAACATTTGGACTATTTCCTTACATCCCAAATAAAACTTTGAAGTATGTTACTTACTAAGTATTCTAGTTCAGAACTCCAGAGTATCTTTAGATCATAATCATTCTTAACCATTACACCTAGAATCCTTCCTTTTGTTCAGCAACAACCAGGGATGGAGGTCACTCTCCTCCTCCCACAAGAATTCTAGCATATTAGTTTCCTATCCACCAAGCAAGGGAGACTGTTGTAATTTCTCACTCAATCACCCCATATTTCTACATCTTTGTTTATCATCTTGATTATAAAAACATTGTCCAACAATTCTTGTACCCATAAACAAAATTTGTTGCTCAATTCCTTTCGAAACCCGAGAGTTGCACATGCTCTCCCTTTTCAAAGAACAGTCACCAAACTCATTCCTTTTGCATAGACACATGCTTAAGTTAATAGGGATACACACTCCCATAGCACAACCATGAGCTTTTGAACTTGTTCTAGTCACTTCATTTCTACCTTCATGAAGGTTGTCCTCAATCTATAGGGTTCCTTTTTACTTGCTTACTGGGTTATTCCAACAACAATTTCCCTTCATTATAGGTCAAGTAAATTGACCTTACCACTTCCATCAATCCCTTGATCATGAGGTATCATACACATATGCAGGGTTTAATCTTTCATTAAAGAAGTAATTATTACTGTTATGGATCCTTTCAATCCATTCACATCTAAGTCTTACTATTAATGTCCATCAGCATAATCCCACTCCTATAGAATTGGCCATCATTTCCGAAAATAAATGGTAGGATTCCTCTGCCAAAGACTAGCATGATTCAATGTCATTGGGTAAAATCCCAACTGAATTTTAATTTTCATCCTTCTACTCAAGGAAATCATGCAGATAATTTTCGTTCGACAGTAATATTCTCAACATGCTCATCTTATCCTTGGTAGCCTAATCTTATGATTGTACAATAGCACGCACAATTGCAAAGTGAAGTCAACTTCTTTATTTGGAAACATTAGCAATATACAGTGCAGATTTCCAAAACATCTATCAACAATAGAAGGCTTCATTCCTTTCTTTAGTAGAGGTTTAACTAAGCCTCTTACGAATGGGCAAGACAAGGTGTCACCCCTAAAAGTTCTCTAATACTATTTTTATACGATTTGTGCATGAGCCAAAGCAGGCCAAGTGTTGTTGCCATGTTCTAATACCAATTTGTAACACACATGACCCCTAAGTACCATTTCTAGGGATGGGGCATCAAAATTTTGCTTACTCTCATCATCTCAAGTCATCTCTCTGAGATGATTCATCCTCTTCCACTCACCTGTAGCTTTCTAAAGACTATCACCAGTGTCTAATCCAACCTCTAGTTCACAAGATATGACCTCCTAAAGTTCTTCGGGTATTATTAGTTGAGGGCCACATGGCATCCACATGGGTCCAACTCGTTCATACCAACTTCAAGTTCCTACCTCCCGTAGGGAAGTTCCATCCACCATCCAAACCAATGATGTGAATTAATCCTCATCTAACGCATAGGATAGAGGAGAGTTTTTCGTTCGACACTTCAGATCTAAACATCCCGTTTCTCTTATGCATGCATGTTCTTCAGAGTCCCAAATTCTCAGACTTATGAAATGCTACCACGTAGCGTCGACCTTCAGTCCTTTCAACTTATCCTCAACACCACAGTCAAAACCTTCAGAGTCCCAAAGTCTTGGACTTCTGAAGGGTCCACTCTCGCACGTGGTTTCTTACTAGATACGAGGGAAAATACAAGTGGGTCCCTCATACTCCTCCCACCAAATGGACTAAGTGGTGAGTGCCAAGTGTGATACACGGCAAGGCAGAGGTGACATGAGGCCCCTTCAGTGAGTGACACGTGTCATGTATTAATGGGCCTATAGGGTCTACAGAACGCATGAATCTAGGTGATATGTGGCATGTTAATTGTGGGTCCACATCACCCTCGATGGCATCACTAGGCCATGTCACTCTAGACCAATAGCCTTCCAAGCCCTTCAATCTCAAGGTCAAGTTGTGTCCACGTAACCCCTGGATCAATGACCTTCGTTACTTTGTAACTTCGGCGTTCGGGATTTTTGCAATGCAAACTCCTCTTTTCTCCCAGTTTTGGTTAGTGTCGGGCTCACCACAACCTAGATTTGATGGTCAGGAGAAGTCCCGAAGTGTCCTCAGATTGAAGGCTCTTGTCACTTCGGGCTTTAGAGCTTATCGACACACCACACCTCAAATCCCCTAGAGTGCCAAGTCTCCAGACTAAAGGATTTGGCGCCACGCGTCCCCTGTATGTTGACGACTGAGATTTACTCCGTCGTTTGCGACTTCAGGAGTCTTCACACCTTGAAGACTCTCGTCCAACTTCGTATGGAGTGTCAATCCTCTGAACCTTGAAATCTCCTTCCACGTGGCCTCCACACATGGCAACGTCGTCACTCGACACGTGGATAACCACATGCTCTCGATGTGACACACACATTCCCTCGATTGAACCACTGAGAGGGGTCCCAAAGGATCCATAGACCCACGGTCCACACTACTTCGTGACTCCGACCTTCATGGGTTTTGACATTACAACACCCTTGTCTTCATGAAGCGGTCAACGTCGGGCTGACTACATCGTAGATCAGACGGTTGGGATAGTTCACGTGCATCCTTATATCTACGACCTAGATTAACTTCAGGCTTCGGGACTTTGGAGGATCCGTCTCCCTTACGAAAAATACCAAAATTCATCGAACTTGCGAAGACTGAAGGAGTCGAGGAGTTAACGTCTGCACTCCTTCTCCAAATCTAATGGTCGTGACAGACCTTGTATCCTCCCGAATAGATCTCATCTGCTCATCTTCCAAACGAAAGGAACTCCTCCCTTTCAAGAACTAAATCGTGCCATCTTTCCTGAGCTTCGTCAGCTTTACAGTACTTAGGATCTGGTGCCCGCTTTGTGCTCTTTCTCCTGAGCTTTTATACTCAGACGAGCATATGTTCACTCCTTGCACCGAGATTTCATAAGAGAAACAATGGAAACTTATATAACATCAAAGGTTCATTCATTCGACCATGAAATACATGCATAGGCATATAACTCTGAAAATAGATAACATAATATTACCCAATTAACTCAGAGATAAGAAAACTCAGATATTCAAAACATGCATTTCAATCTAAGTGCACAGGGTAAATGAGACACTTATCTATTACAATTTATAGTTGACCAACTGATTGTGGGTGTTAGCCTCTCCACCCAACCATAAGCTTAGAGGCATTCATTCTTAGCACTCTGGACACCCTCGTGCCAAGCCATGATATCACCAGGGAAATTCCTATAAATCTCTTAGAAATTCTCTTTCTCTATCACCGCCTCTGCGAGGTTTATCATATGCCTCCTCGATGTCAATCTCCCAGCCCTCTTCTCTGAGGGGTTCTCTTTTTGTTATCTCTAGTCACCAGAACCACTCAACCCTTCACCGCTTCACTTCTCTTCTTGAGAGATTCTCATGTGCCTTCCTTCTGCATGTGTCTCTTCTTGTATGCCTTTGTGTGTGTTCTTGCATGCCTTTCTCCTCCCCAGGAAGGTTTTGGACCTGTCATGTTCCTTTTATCAGAAGGAAACTCGGGTCAGTCTGGGCCTGCAGGAAAAACTGCACCCCTGTGGTACTTCGAGCTGAAAATTTATTATCCCTTCAACCAAACCTTCTATGACTCCATTCATTGGGGTAGTTGATTGTTCAACCACCAATCCCTTTCTTATTAACTAATCTCTCCTTGGGATCAGGATGAGGCTGACTATTTCAGCAAGGAGAGAATTTGGGGTCATTTTGTCATAATGAACCCTCTCCATGGTTTCCTCACTCTTTCCTCTAGTGATATCATGGCCAGTACTTTGAGGCTTCACCCCCCACAGTCAGTGATTGGAAATATAAACAATAACACATTTACATTGTTCCCATGCCATAGCATGGTAATCATAAATAATGATTAATTACAAGCTGGGGGAAACATGGGTGTTACAATCTCACTACTTGGGAATGGCTTCTTAATATTCTTCCCAGACGCATATCCTCTACAAATACCTTCATGTATTGATTGTAGTTCTGGTATGCCTACAACCATATGTTTTAGAGATGGAAATGGTTGATAATGAAGGTGAGCATACCTTCTATACCATTACTCAATAGGATTGAGTTCATCATGTACAAGAGCTTGAGCATTTTGACCTAGGAGTTTATACAATCTTCCTTCACGTATCCCAATAACTCTACCATCTTCTATTTTTGAATCTTTAGACCATACAAAAACTTTTCCATCGACAAATAACTATTATATCTCCTTAGTCTTCCAAGCAAGAAATAAATATTGTTAGCACTAGAAGTCACCTTCATATTGCATAAAAGGTAAGCCTAGTACCCATAAGTTTATACAGTAAATGTAAATGAGTTTTAGGTGATCAAATGGAGAGGACTCAATTATAATAACGTTCTAACTCGGAAATATGGACTAGCATGCATAAGCAATTGAGGTCTGGAATCAACTTCAGTCGGTAAGTTGGATTAAGGGTGAATAAAGGGAAGACTTTGGTGAGGTGATGCAGGAGCATCGCCAACACATCAAGTGAGTCAGCGCGGAAGCGGAGGATAGTTGGACAAGCCAGCATAAATTTTGAAAATGCTTTGGAACTGTTGCGCAGATCTTAAATGAGTCATTTAAGATAAGGCGCACTTGTATATTGTAATGTACCTTGGGTGGATAGCTCTCGTCCTTTAGTAGATAGACGACATTTAATATAGTTAATGCTGGTAGATAGGAATTTAATTTTAGATTTGATAGCTTTAGAGTCCAAGAGGGAAACCGGATATAGACACCCTCATTGTATTATTGTAGCATTAGCCTGAGCATAGAATAGAAGCAGGAGGAGAACAAGAGCATGCAGAGAGCTGTATAAAGAACACCCATGTACTGATATTTGAATTAATAGAAGAAGCTTTGATTCAAATTCATGGTTTGTGTTATTCTCTGTGTATTGATGTTAATATGCTCATGAATGTTTGCTTCCTATCATACATCTGCTTTTATATTTTGTGTATGTGATTTTATGTATGAATTGAAGTCTGAGAGGGTGAAAGGATGAGTTTCAATTGTTTCTTTAATTGAGCCAGAGAATTCCTGCAAGGAGTGCAATCGAATTGTCCGCAAGGAGTGCATTGACAGAAGAGTTCAATTAGAGATAGCTTTTGTTCTCATTTCCTCGAAGGTACAGTTAGGCACAGTGTCGTGTAAGGAGTGCGCAGGCTAGGTAAAAGTCTCAGGGTTGCGAACCTGAGTGAAGTGTTAAAAGACTGCTGCTGCAGGAGTGCGCAGAGTTGAGGAACTTCAACACTCAGTGAGGTTGAAGTGTTGCCGCAAGGAGTGCGTGCAAGAGGTTTCCAAGAAGACTTGAGGGTCGTGAAAAAGCTCAGGAGGTATAGAACCTTGAGTAATTACCAGGGAAAGCATAGGGAGTTGGTGCCTTGAAAGATTGCAAGAAGCGTAGCAGGCTTGCGAGAAGGCGGGAGTTTCGTGGAGAGCAACACAATCGTTTCGCAGAATCATCAAAGGGAGAACGGATGGTCGAAATCCTCTGAGGAGATTTTGTGAAGTGTCGAGTGTTGTTGGATCTTGCGGAGGTGCAAGGAGGTTACGGCGAGAACGTTCGAAGGTTTAAAGCTCAGGAGGGGCAGAGACGTCGATCCGAGTCACAAGGACCGTCGGATCTACACGTGATATCGTGTATCGGGGATTCGCGAGTCGAAGCTCCGAATTGTTGCAACGAGAATTGCGATATCACGATCTGTGATATCCCAACGAGCCCAGAATCGTTCATTGTTGAGGATGTGTGTCAGTAGATCCAAGGAAGTCGGGATTCGGAGAATCGGGGGTTTCGAGAACAGAGAAATCTTGTCGCTCGGAATTGCGAAATGCGATATCCCGACGGAAGAGTTGTGTGGGCCATAGCAGGAGTTAGTGGAGTACAGGTGGCGTACCATATCGAGGATAGGAAAAAGAAAAGTCCCAAATCCATTGACATCAGGATTCGCGATCCCGCGAATCACGAAATCCCGATAGAAGTGACGGGAGTTAAGGTGACAACTCGCACGTGCGTCGGAGTTTCGTCACATCAGGTATTAGGAGTCGGTAAATCAAAGTGCATGATATTGTGAGTAGCAAAACCGCAATAAGAGAAGTCCCGATAGATATGGGAAGAAGTCACCGTTGACTGGCCATCGGGTCTCGGGGATTTGAGGGCCCAGTGATAGACAGTGAACTTGCGAAGCCGCGAGTTCTGATCCTCTGATAAGTAAAGAAAGGGGATTGCGTGAAGAGATCTGTGGGAGTAGATTTCCCGATAGGGAAATAGAAGGACCAGTTAGTGTTCTCCGGGCCAAGGAAAGAGAAGATCCTGTGAGAGCGGGTGCGCCTGCGGGTGTGGTTGCGTCAGAGTGGTATCAGAGCCCAGAAAGATTCTTTGCTTTCTGTAGCAGAGAAGAGAAGTCACCATGCCGCCAAGGAGAGAAAGACAATCACCTGATCCAGAGGATAGGGAGGTGACAAGAAGAGGCAGGCAGGTAGCAAATCCATAAATGGAGAGACAGATGCGTGATCTCCGAGCTAGACTTGAAGACATGGAGACAGTGCAAAGACGCACAGCTAGTCCAGGGGATCTTAGTGATTCTGAGAGTGAGATAGAAGTTGAACATGATGAGGAAGTTGCAGCCGAATATGTAGCCAATGAACGTCTAATCAAAGCTATTGCTAGGATGGGTGCAAAAGCGAAGATGGACATTCTAGTTTACGAGGGAAATCTGGATGCAGAAGAGCTTCTAGACTGGATTAGAGCTCTTGACACTTACTTCGACTATGAAGATATCGAAGAGGACAAGAAAGTCAGGCATGCTGTCACGCGCTTGAAAGGACATGCAGCATTGTGGTGGGACGAGCTACAAGTTAACAGATGTTGCAAGGGCAAGCAGAAAATCAAAAGCTGGGATAGGATGATCGCAAAGATGAAGGCGAAATTCATCCTGAGAGACTATCAAATTACTCTGTTCAGGAGGATGCAAAACCTAAGACAGAAGCTGATGATAGTGAAAGAATATACGGAGGAATTCTATCGACTGAACATCAGGGAAGGTCATCGGGAGAGCGATGATGAGAAGGTTGCTAGATACCTGAATGGTCTGAGATACGACATTCAGGATGAATTGAGTATGGCGACCATTCGAACCGTGGAGGATGCCTATCAGATGGCTTTGAAAGCTGATGAAAAGCTGAGCCGTAAGCAAGGTCAAAGAGGTCAAGGCTGGAGCCAGCCCAGAGGCAGGGCAGTTGCCCAAGATAAATACTAGAAACCCAAGGAGGAGTGGAAGAAGCCTCAGGGTAAAGTTGAGAAAGGTGGAACCTCACAGAGAGGGCCATATGTTGAACAGCGAGGGCAGCATAATGAACAGAGAGGAGATTATGCTGACAACAACACTTTTCCTCGTACCAGAGGTAGAGGAAGAGGAAGAGGAAGAGGAAGAGGAGGAGTAATCACATGCTTTACATGTGGAAAGAATGGGCACAAGTCTTATGAGTGTCCAGAGAAAAAGAAGGACATTGGAGAATCTCACATCACCGAGGCGCAGAGGCGGGATGTTGAGGCCGAAGATGCAGAAGGCGGAAGATCTCTTATGATGCAAAAAGTCCTTTTGACACCTGAGAAAGAGGTGGAAAGTTCAGTCCAAAGGACCATAGTTTTCAGAACAGCTTGCAAGACCAAGGACAGGGTGTGCAAGGTCATTGTTGATAGTGGTAGCACGGATAATCTCGTATCTACGAAGATGGTAGAGAAGCTGGAGCTAGAGACGACTAATCATCCAAGCCCATATCGAGTTTCGTGGCTACAGAAGGGACACCAGGTAACTATTACTAAACAATGCTTGGTTGAATTCAAGATAGGAGGATATAATGATAAGATTTTATGTGATGTCATTCCTATGGATGTATGTCATCTATTGTTGGGTAGACCATGGCAATATGACAGAAATGTGATTCATGATGGGAGAATGAACACATATACCCTGGAGAAAAATGGGAGAACTCATATGTTGCTTCTGATAAAAGATAAGGAGGTGAAGTCGGAAGTGAACAACACAGTACTTCTCATGAGTGGGAAGGAACTTCTTACAGAGGTTAAGAAGAAGGAAGATCCACAATTCTTTGTGGTCAGGAAGCCGAGGATTGTTCTGACTAGCACAAGAATGGATGATTTAACAGATGAGGTTCAGGAACTGCTGGAAGAGTTCACTGACATCATAGTGGACGAATTACCTCATTCGTTGCCACCGATGAGGAGGGTGAGTCATCACATAGACCTCATACCAGGAGCCAGTTTGTCGAATAAAGCCGTGTACAGGTTGACGCCGCAAAAAAATGAAGAGGTCAAGAAGCAGGTCTAGGAGTTGTTGGACAAAGGATTGGTTAGGGAAATTTTGAGCCCATGTGTTGTTCCGACAGTACTCAATCCAAAAAAATACGGAGGATGGAGGATGTGTACTGACTCAAGAGCGATCAACAAAATAACCATCAGGTACAGATTTCCATTGCCAAGAACGGATGATCTGATGGATTGCTTGAGTGGGGCAAGGTACTTTTCAAAGATTGATTTGAAGAGCGGATACCATCAGATTCGCATGAGGAAAGGTGATGAGTGGAAGACAGCCTTCAAAACCAACGAAGGACTGTATGAATGGCTAGTCATGCCATTTGGCTTGACGAATGCACTGAGTACCTTTATGAGGTTGATGAACGAAGTCCTGAGGGAGTTCATCGGGAAGTTCGTCATTGTGTATTTGGATGACATACTGATTTACAGTAAGTCAGTGGCAGAACACTTGAACCATTTGGCTACAGTGATGAAGAGACTACAGCAGGAGAAGTTGTTGATTAACATGAGGAAATCTTCATTTATGAAGACAGAACTCATTTACTTGGGTTTTGTTATATCGGCGAATGAGTTGAGGATGGATCCAAGTAAGGTGGAAGTGATCAAGAATTGGCCATCACCGAGAAATATTTTTGAGGTGAGAAGTTTTCATGGTTTAGCTAGTTTCTACCAGAAATTCATCAGGAATTTCAGTGGGATTAGTGCAGCAATGATGGATACAGTGAAGAAGTGGCATAAGTCTTTTCACTGGACAGCAGTGGCTGAGAAGAGCTTCAATCTTTTGAAGCAAAAGATCATGGAACAACCAATCTTGGTGTTGCCAGATTTCCAAAAGACATTCCAAGTAAAATGTGATGCAAGCGGTTTTTCCATTGGAGCGGTCTTAAGTCAAGAAGATAGGCCAGTTGCATATTTCAGCGAGAAGYTGGATGAGGCRAAACTAAAGTACTCCACRTATGATAAAGAATTTTATGCTATCATACAGGCATTGAAGAAGTGGAGGCATTACTTGATCCCAAAAGAATTTGTATTGTACAGTGATAACCATGCATTGCAGTTTGTGACTCAACAGGAGAAGTTGAATCAGAAACATGCCAAATGGGTAGAGTATATGCAGAATTTCACATTTGTGATTAAGCATATTTCGGGTACTGCTAACAAAGTGGCTGATGCTTTGAGCAGGAAGTGTTTGTTGCTGTAGGAATTCCGAGTCAAAACATTGGGTTTTGAAAATATTAGGGATATGTACGCAGGAGATGCAGATTTTGCAGAGGCGTATGAAGCAACTGAGAATCCAGTTCTCAGAGACAGAAGCCAATGGATGGACTACATGATCCAGGAAGGGTTGTTGTTCAGAGGTAATCAAATATGTATTCTGAATTGCTCCATGAGGGAGAACTTATTGAAAGAGAATCACAGTGGTGGATTAGCAGGACACTTTGGCCATGACAAGACATTCGCGAAGTTGAATGAGTCATACTTTTGGCCGGGAATGCGAGCAGATGTCAAGAGATTCGTTGACAGATGCATGGTTTTCCAGCATTCGAAGGGGAGGAAGCAGAATGCAGGATTTTATCAGCCATTGCCCATACCAGAAAGACCATGGGAAGCGATAAGTATGGATTTCATATTGGGATTGCCAAGGACACAAAGAGGTGTTGAATCAATCTTTGTGGTAGTGGATAGGTTTTCTAAAATGGCACACTTCATCCCATGCCAGAAAACCAGCGATGCGACTCACACTGCGAATCTGTTTTTCAAGGAGGTCATTCAACTTCATGGATTGCCGAAAAGTATAGTTTTGGACCGAGACACCAAATTCATAGGGCATTTTTGGAGGACCTTATGGAAGAAGCTGGGAACTAATTTGGCATTTAGTTCAGCTTATCATCCTCAGATGGATGGACAAACAGAAGTGGTGAACAGAAGTCTGGGAGACTTGCTGAGAAGCTTGGTGATGGAGCACCATAGCAGTTGGGACAATGTATTGCCACAGGCAGAGTTTTCATACAATGATTCAGTGAATCAGAGCACAAGGAAAATTCCATTTCAGGTTGTCTATGGGATGTAGCCGAGAGGAATTTCTGAACTAAGGGATTCAGAACAGACTGCTACTAGCAGCACTAGTGCAGAAGAATTCGCTGAGGCGATGAAGGAACTTCACAGCAGAGTGAAGGAGCGATTGTTGAAATCAAGCCAGAAGTACAAGCGCAAAGCAGATCAGCATCGAAGACAACTTCAGTTTGAAGTTGGTGATCTAGTTCTAGCACACTTAAGGAAAGAAAGGTTCCCTAGAGGAACATACAATAAGTTAAAAATGAAGAAAATCAGGCCATGTAAGGTCTTAAGAAAATTCGGGGAAAATGCTTATGAGATTGAGTTGTCGGATGGCATCGGAATATCTCTGATATTCAATATTGCAGATTTATACCCATACAGGACTGGAGAAGCAAAAACTGGAGATAGGTTGCCAGTGATCCAACGGATGAAACAGATGCCAGTTGCAGAGAAGCTGCAGATGGAATGCATACTGGACAAGAGAGTAGGTAAGAAGACCAGGTGGAAAAAATACTTTGAGTATCTGGTCAAGTGGAAGAATCATCCAGTTGAAGATGCCAGCTGGGAGACTGAAGCTGAGATACAGAAGCATGGACAGACCGTGCAGAAGCTCATGGACAGGAGCCCATGAAAGTTTTCAAGCCGAGGAGTATGATGCAGGAGCATCGCCAACACATCAAGCGAGCCAGCGTGGAAGCGGAGGACAGCTGGACAAGCCAGCACAAATTTTGAAAATGCTTTGGAACTGTTGCGCAGATCTTAAATGAGTCATTTAAGATAAGGTGCACTTGTATATTGTAATGGACCTTGGGCGGATAGCTCTCGTCCTTTAGTAGATAGACGACATTTAATATAGTTAATGTTGGTAGATAGGAATTTAATTTTAGATTTGATAGCTTTAGAGTCCAAGAGGGAAACCATATCGAGGATCGGGAAAAGGAAAGTCCCGAATCCATTGACATCAAGATTCGCGATCCCGCAAATCCCAAAATCCCGATAGAAGTGACGGGAGTTAAGATGACAACTCGCACGTGCGTCAGAGTTTCATCATGTCGGGTATCGGGAGTTAGTAAATCAAAGTGCACGATATCGCGAGTAGTGAAACCGCGATAAGAGAAGTCCCGATAGATACGGGAAGAAGTCGGCGTTGACTGGCCATCGGGTCTCAGGGATTTGAGGGCCCAGTGATAGACAATGAACTTGCGAAGCCGCGAGTTTCGATCCTCTGATAAGTAAAGAAAGGGGATCGCGTGAAGAGATCTGTGGGAGCAGATTTCCCGATAGGGAAATAGAAGGACCAGTTAGTGTTCTTCGGGCCAAGGAAAGAGAAGATCCTGTGAGAGCGGGCGCGCCTGCGAGTGCGGTTGCATCATGAGGACAGTGTAGAGGTTTATCGTGGATATCAGGTCTTCCGACAACCCAACGAGGAAACACTTAAACACAAGATCCTCTTGAATTCAAATCTCAAAGAAACTGAAAGAAAATATAACAACACTATAATCAAACATTCATCATAATACAATCAAAACAATCCATGTGAATCAGTGAATCATGAACTCTTTCAGTATCGGAGACAAATAAGATGGAGCAAGAAAGATGACTTAGATTAACCAAGATGTCTCAAAAAAAAATACATAACCAGAGAACCAGTGTTCTTCATAAAAATATTACAATAGCTGGGAGCCTAGCTCAATCATTCGATCTTAACAAAATACTAAAACTGCCTATATATACTTAGAAATGTTGCAACCACCATGAGTGTGATCGGACCACTGCATTAACATTTTCAGTCGGTGCCTCTGTCAGATTGTGCAGGCCTCCTCATGTCAGATTCAAACCAGGCGTAGTTATGTGCTTTACAAGAAAATATGTCCATAAGGAAGCTTTGGATTGACAGTTTGCCTTCACGATCGCTCTCAACCTGCTTTCCATTTATGGAGTGAGTTGAAGTTTCAACCACCACTCTCATTTCCATTAAATGCCTTCATCAGGATCGGGATGAGGCCTGACACCCATGAATGTTCCAGGCAGTGCCCACAACTTCTTCGAGTCAATCCCGGCACCTCGAGGCCACGTGGATCTTCTTTTGTGACCAAATACGGGTTCTTTCATACTTTCAAACTTCAAACTATATTTGCCCCAAGAAAAACCTTTGGAGCTAAGCATATGATGATGCGTGGCTACTGGATTAGAATGGCCAAGATCCACTCCGGGCTCTAAGAAAATCCAAACTCAAATCCTGCTTACCTTCTGTGCTTTTACCTGAAGTTGTCGATCTACCGACGCACATCCTCTTAAATCAACGATTATGCTCCTGCTTCAGGACTTTGACCCCTTCAACTAGATCAATGACCCTTCTTCTCCCTCCTTGATCAACGATTGAGATCTCCTTCGGGTCTTCGAGACTTCGGGCACTTCAAGACTTTGCAATGTTTAACTCCCACAATTCTCTAGAGTGTCGAACTCCAAAGTGAGGGATTTGCCTCCACGCGTCCTCAGATTTTGATCGCTCAGATTATTTTGGGAGTTCAGGCTTCGACACTTTGGGAATTCCACACACTTCACTTCAAAACTCCCGAAGCTTATTTCCCCGAACACTTGGATCAACTGCCACCTATCCCTTTAAAAATCAATGACTCATGCTCTCTTCGGGCCTTTTTCTTCGGTGCTATACTTCGTGCAACTTTTAGAATTCTGAACGCCCGCAAGGCGCTAATCTGAACTTCACATGGAATTCCTGCCATTGAAAGTTGAACCTGCCCTTTTTCTTGATTCGGGTCCAAAACAGACCGCTCTGAGTGTCGCGCTTTGAGCCCACTGTTGCGGCATGTGTAAACAAAGACTTGGACGACTGGATAGGGTCTTAGGAAGACAACAGGACGAGTGATTGAAACAAAAGGAGATGGGTGTTCATCTTTAGAGGAAAATAGAAAGACTTCAAGCTGAGACTTTTTCAGGTAAGAAATCAAGGAAAAACAGGCTTTTTAAACAAAAAGGGGTGAACAAACCGACTTTACCAGTCAAAGGGGAAACTTTAAGACTTGGTCTGCGAAAAGGAGAGAGACAGGGAAAAATTACAAACTTACGTAGAAACCACAAACCCACGGGACTCTAACAAGTTCATGTGATAACATTTGGCTCCACAGGGGATGCCATGCTCCCTGCGAGCTGCCAAGAACAAGTAGTTCTAGTGCCTTAGCTGTTGGGTTATGGAGTCAAGCTCAAAACATTTCGCCGAAGGCCAACATGTACAGTATTCTACTCATAAAAAGGAAAACAAACACACATGCTCCAAAAAGAGCTTATTTATGTGCAGTCCTGGGCTAACTGATTTTTACAAAGCGTTAGGTGAAAGCAAACTTCCACCATAACCACCCAGACTGTTCAGTAATATAATTCTTCTCTTTACTGTAAATAATCCATAAAAGGTAAGGGAAGTATGAAAACATAAAGAAAACATGTATTGTAACACTGGAAATACCTCTAAATGATGATAATATGAACAATTTTGCAGGCTCCAATGCTTTTGGAAAACATAGTTCCATATATAACCCCACAGGGTCACAAAATTTATAATCAAGAAAGCTTGACTGGTAAGAAATTACCTCCTAATCTTCATGGTTACTCACCCGTCGTTTGATTTTCTCATAGTGTACAGGTGGGTAGAGGAATGATGCGGGTTGGTTGATCCCAGGTGATACTTGCTCATCTACAAGCTCAAGACAGGAGATAAATTGCACCTTTAGCTCCTCCATTTCTCCTTTTCCTGCTCCGATAACATCTGCTAGCTGAGATCAAGAAGCCTCTTCATGTATATCCATGGATGGCTCTATCTCTCTATCATGTTGCTCTTGGTAGGAGCTTTCACTTTCATAAGAAGATTGGTATCCTATGCTTTATGCTTCTGAATACTCTTACGGGATAGGTGAGCGCAGAACTCTTTTATCTTGCAAAGAGAAAAGAGCAATATCTTGATTCTTTTCTTCAACCATTTCTTCTTTTAAATCTGAGACAACAGGTGTACTAGGGGCGGAAAATAATTCATCCATAGTTATGCCATCATCAGTGCTATCATCAATCATATCTGGAAGGACTTATTCTTGAGAAATAGAGAGAGAAAAAATTTCATCAGTATTTGCAGAATACTCACTTTTATCCTCACTTTCTCTCTCAATCAGATCTTTACCGGACTCATCACACAAGGAACACTCTATCATCTGCAAGATGTGGAGTGCTAACTTCTTACAACAACCATCAAAAATAAGATGAGCTGGGTAAATCTTCTCGTAATTCGAATTAAAATTATCGTGAAAATCCTTCAAGGAATGGATACTAGCAGCAGCGAGAGATTGACACCATTCACGAGCATCTTCCTCTAAATAAAATTTGAACATCTTGATCCAGACATCCTCGTGAAAGAAGCCATGTTCAAGCATGCATATATGAAATTTTAGTAATTGATCATCGGGATGTTCATTTTTGCTTCCTCTAAATCTTAGAAGATAATCATCCCATTCATTTATAGTTGGCACTGGATGTGGATAACCAACTATGGATGAGAAATTGAAGGGGGAAAATCTCTTGGCCAGGATAGCCTCCATAGCCTTTTGATTTGTCTCCCTTCATAGGAGTCACCAACAAATTCTACACAGTGGATTCGCCATGGTGAAAGATAATCAATCAGAATAATGTGTCCAGCTTTAGTTCACCATGTAAAACTGGATCTCTGCAATGCTAGTCTTCCCAGGGAGATTTTCAATCTGGGACGGCAGCTAAAATCCTTCTCGATAAATCTTTCCCTTCTTAATAATCCTCTCAGGGTCAGCTTCAGGTGTATTCAGAGGCAGCTATGGAGTAGACCTCGTGTGTCTGCCTCTGGAGGCCACAACTGAAACAGTGGAGTCAAAACAATGGAGTCGCCAGGTGCAAGCGCAATCTTCAATGGTTCTGATATCTGATGAACCTTAAGAAACATAAGCTCTTTGTCATTCTATCCCAGGGAAATGTCTTCAATTCATTCTCTGACAACAGCCCTAGAAATGTTAGTACTAGAAGTCACCTTCAGATTGCATAGAAGGTAAGCCCAATACCCATCAGTTTACACAGTAAATGTAAATGAGTTTTAGGTGATCAAATGGAGAGGACTCAATGATAATAACGTTCTAACTCAGAAATCTGGACTAGCATGCATAAGCAATTGAGGTCTAGAATCAACTTCAGTCAGTAAGTTGGAGTAAGGGTGAATAGAGGGAAGACTTTGGTGAGGAGGGTGTAGAGGTCTATTGTGGACATCAGGTCTTCCAACAACCTAAGGAGGAAAAACTTAAACGCAAAATCCTCTTGAATTCAAATCTCAAAGAAACTGAAAGAAATTATAACAACACTATAATCAAGAATTCATCATAATACAGTCACAACAATCTATGTGAATCAGTAAATCATGAACTCTCTCGGTATCAAAAGCAAATAAGTAGGAGCAAGAAAGCTGACTTAGATTAACCAAGATGTCTCAAAAACAAATACATAACCAGAGAACCTATGTTCTTCATAAAAATATTACAATATCTGGGAGCCTAGCTCAACCATTCGACCTTAACAAAATACTAAAACTGCCTATGTATACTTAGAAATGTTGCAACCACCACGAGTGTGATCGGACCACTACATTAACGTTTTCAGTCGGCGCCTGCTCTGTCAGATTGTGCATGCCTCCTCATGTCAGATGCGAACCAAGTGCAATTATGTGCTTTACAGGAAAATATGTCCATAAGGAAGCTTCGGATTGATAGTTTTCCTTCATGACCACTCTCAACCTGCTTTCCATTTATGGAGTGAGTTGAAGTTTCAACCACCACTCCCATTTCCATTAACTACCTTCATTGGGATCGAGACGAGGCCTAACACCCATGAATGTTCCAGGCGGTGCCCACGACTTCTTCGAGTCAATCCCGACGCCTCGAGGCCATGTAGATCTTCTTCTGTGACCAAATACGGGCGCTTTCGGCCTTTCAAACTTCAAAATATATTTTCCCCGAGCAAAACCTCCAGAACTAAGGATCTGATGACGCGTGGCTCCTAGATTAGGACGGCCAAGATTCACTTCGGGGCTCCAGGAAAATCCAAACTCAAATCTCGCTTACCTTCTATGCTTTTACCCAAAGATGTCGATCTACTGACGCGTGTCCTCTTCAATCAACAGTTCTGCTCCTGTTTTGGGACTTTGACCCCTTCAACCAGATCAATGGCCCTTCTGCTCCCTCCTCGATCAACGATCGGGATCTCCTTCGGGTCTTCGGGACTTCGGGCACTTCGAGACTTTGCAATGTTTAACTCCCACAATTCTCTGGAGCACCGAACTCCAAAGCGAGAGATCTGCCTCCACGCGTCCTCAGCTTTTGATGTCTCAAATTATTTCGGGAGTTCGCGCTTCGGCACTTCAGGAATTCCACACACTTCTCACTTCGAAACTCCCGAAGCTGTTTTCCCCGAACACTTGGATCAACTGCCACCTGTCCCTTTAAAAATCAACGGCTCATGCTCTATTCGGGCCTTTTGCTCTAGCTCTATACTTCACGCAACATTTAGGATTCCAAACGCCCGCGAGACGCTAATATGAACTCCACATGGAATTCCTGTTGTTGAAAGTTGAACCTGCCTTTTTACTTGATTTGGGTCCAGAACGAACCACTCTGAGTGCCGTGCTTTCAGCCCGCGGTTGCGGCCTATGTAAACAAAGACTTGGAAGACTGGATAGGGGCTTGGGAAAACAACAGGACGAGTGATTGAAACAAAAGGAGATGGGTGTTCATCTTTAGAGGAAAACAGAAAGGCTTCGGGCCGAGACTTTTTCAGGTAAGACATCAAGGAAAACCCGGCTTTTTAAACAAAAAGGGGCAAACAAAACCGACTTTACCAGTCGAAGGGGAAACTTTAAGACTTGGTTTGCAAAAAGGAGAGAGATAGGGAAAAATTACAGACTTGGGTAGAAACCAGAAACCCATAGGACTCTGACAAGTTCATGTGATAACAGATACTAAATTCTTTTTCAAACCAGGAACATATAAAACATTGTTAAGATGAACATTGTTACTTGATTCCATTTTGATAGAAGCTTTTCCCAATCCTTTGACTGCATACAAGTTATTGTCTCCAAGTTTCACTTTATGAGAGTTTTCATTTTCCTTTATGCTTGAGATATTTTCACGATCACCAATCATATGTCTTGAAGCTCCATTGTCCATCAACCACATGTCATCTTCAAAAGATCCTGTAAGAGCTAAGTAGTAGAAGAAATATGTTTCTTCGTGCTTAGATTTCTTTGAAGGTTCTTCATCACTGGAAACTTACACATGGTGTATTTCCTTTCTCTTTTTTACTAGTTTAGGACAATCCCTTTTGTAGTAACCATAATCATGGCATCCATAACATTGTACCTTTGGCATATCTCTCTTTTGATTGAATTTCTTTCTTGAACCAAATATTTTGTTACCTCCATGTCTCTTGAACTTTGTTGCATAGGCTTGAGCATCCTCTTCCTTTTGAGATCTTCCTTTTGAGTTTATGCTTGTCTATTCTTGTGAGCAATAGGTCCAAAGTTCTTCAAGCGTTTGAAACTCCTTCCTTGTGTTCATGCTTGCAACAAATGCATCCCATGATCTAGAGAGACCATTAAGTGCAATATTCACAATTTCCTTTTCTGGAATAACTTCTTCAATGGCTTGTAGTTGATCTCTCAACTGAGAAATTCTTACAAAGTCTAAGGATACAATGTCATCCTTAGTCATCTTTGTGTCACAAAGCTCATTCTCCAGACTCGTCACTTGTCCAATATTTTTTACTGCAAAGAGGTTAGTTAGGGCATCAAACATCTTCTTTGATGAATCAAGCTTTGATATGTAGGGTATCAAGTGATATTTTACAAATTAATCCTTTGGAAGAAAGAATCTGATTATATGGGCATCCATTGTGAATTTTTTAACAGGTGGTTTTCTACAAGATGCTACACAAGGTTTATTTCATCTATGCAAATCCCATGTCTTCCGTCCGAAAAACACTGTGAAACGATTTGAGGGTGAAGCTCTCTGCCCCCACCACTAAAATCAAAGCATGTTTCTTTTTTATTACTCATCATAGTTTATCACTTTAAGAAGGATTTGTGGACATGCATTAAATGCATAATGACGAATACATGTAACTCCAATTATGTTATCGTTTTTTTGACCCTTTTTTCAGATGTTTATGGATTCTTTCTCTCTCTGAGCCAACTGTTAAGAGTAGTCAAGATTGAGAGAACGTGATTGAATAGTTGACATATTTCTAATTCATCGTGGTTCTTTCAGTGTCCTTTCCAATTGGTTGTAAGTTTATCCTCAATTTCATTTGGTCGTTACACTATTTTTGTATTGTATAGTATTTATGTCGTTACACTATTGGTTGTCTTGGATGACGACAAATGTATAGTTTTTGTATTGTGCCTCGGCTACATGCTTACTTATTTAAGCAAATGCAAGGCAAATATTTATTCACGATATCTTCATTTTATTGTTTTACCTATAAATTTTAAAAAAATCACAATCCCAAAATAAATTGGGGTGCATTTTATTTAAAAACAATATCCAATGTTGAGGAAATCAAGACGAATTCATCCTTGAAGTCGAAGAGGACAAAATCTTACATAACTAGAAGGTTAAAGAAATCCAAGAAATTTCACTAAACTTAGATCTAAAGGTTTAAGATACGGAGGAAACTTCACTTGACCTATATCAGGGGCATACAGAGTTGGGAGCCTCAAAAATTTTAATAATGCATTTTTTGGATCATTAAAATTTCTAATCACAAACATTTTAGATAATATAATACATTTATATGTTTTTTTATAAAATGAGTACATGTTATATATAGGGTGGTTTAAGTTCTTTTACTATGTGAAAGTTTATTTTGTTTTTCAAACTAATTTTACAATGCTATTTGTCAAAGATTTTTTTTAAAAGAAATATCATTTCATATTTTAAAAATTGATTATAGAATGTCATTTCTCATCACTTTGTTGTGTATAATTGAACCATTGCGTGACATTAAAGCATCAAACATCTTCCTTAAAGTGGGTTTTTTTAGTCATTATATTTTTAGATGATATTTGGTTGCAACTTTTCCCGTTTCTATGCTTTGACAATTGGCTCCTTTTTGTAGTTGAGTAATTACTCGTCAACAGAGGGAGTCCTATATTGCAAGCCTCACTTTGATCAATCTTTTAGAGAGAGCAGCAACTTTAACAAGGACTCTTAGTTCTGTAAGAGATATATCTTGAGAATCCTAGGAATGTAATGGATGATGTATATGATTTTTCTTATCATTGATAACCACCAAGATAAATTTATTGTAGCTTTATTTTTTGTTCAAACATGCCCCCTCTCTTTAGATAGAAAGAACAAACAAAGATAGTATTTAATGTTTTGATAGGTTATGCTTACATTTAAAAGAAAACATTCGATTAATATGGTATGGTCTTAAACGATATTTTTTATTATACTTAGTAGAGAATAATTATATTTAAACTTGTTTTTATATTTAATTAACACTTTTTATCTTTAAATAATTTCCACATATAAATCTAAATACAATATAGTGCGATGGTCTTAGACTTGGTATAATATTTCCGTTAGTGTTATGTTAGAGATTCGTGTTTTTTTTTTTATATGCCAATATCAATTGTAACGTGTGTGTGTGTGTGTGTGTGTGTGTGTGTGTGTGTGTGTGTGTGTGTGTGTGTGGCCTACTTTTAAAATGTGTTAGTCTTTAAATTTGTTAGAATATACTCTCTCTTTCAAAATGCACATGCCTTGATTCATGGTAGAAGGTCATCATCAAAATAGTTGTCCACTTCTCAAATAACATAATTCTAATTGTAATATCTTTATGGTTCTCATTAGAAACATTTCTATGAAAACCTTCCTTGATTTACTTTAGCATTCCCATTCTCCCTTTTAGGGGGTATGTTAGTCTGGAAAATGTTTTGCTTTGAAAAAACTAATAACTTATTGTTATTTTGACTAAAGACTAATCATTATCGTCTTGAATGACTTAACATTTATCATCCTTAATGATTTAACTCTTTAAAAGGATCAACTTAACTTGAGGCATATTTATATTGAAGCACTCTTTGCATTCCTAAAATAATAGGAGCTACAATTTAATTATGCATTTAACCACAATCTAATACTAGGATACTTGTGGAATTGCATCAAACAATGATAACATCCATCTCTTTATAATGGACTTGGTTTCAACATCTTTTGTCAACTTAAAGTAATATGTAGATAGATATGAAACAAATTTATTTCAATCGTTATTTTGATTTTCTAATATTGTCCATGATAGAGATGCGACAAATTTATTTAAATCGTTATTTTGATCTTCTAATATTGTCCATGCACACTCAAGGTGGTAATTTATGGAAAACAAAAATGGTAAGGCCATCAACTTGAAAAAGAAAAAAAAATGAGGACACTTGAAAATGTTAATTATTTGAAATATGAAATCGAAGCTTGATTAAAAAGAACTTAGTTAGGTCAAGGCATCAAAGAAGGTTCCTAAAATTACTAAACCTAATTATTCTTAATTACCTCATTGTCTGGCTGGAAGAGGAGATTTTTCTTGATCAATATGTGCTATAACAACCAAATGAACTTATAATCGAAGCAATTGTTGCATAGAATTCTCAAAATATTCAACCACTTTAATTTGTATATCTCAAGCGAGACCTTTGTTTGTTGCTAATTTCCTTCCCTTAATTTCCATAGAAATCGCTCCTCAACACCCATGACATCTAAAACCCTAATCAAAATTGTATATTCATGAGCTAGGCCACCTCTTGAATCCAAAAATAGTGGCTACAATAACTATATTATAAAAACACCTATCTAGTTGACCAATCCATTGTAATTATGATTATCTAGCTAAAACACCAAAGTCCATTCTATTACCTTGTTGAGATTACAAATGATCTATCCAGATAAAACCATCATTATTGTAATTATGATTATCTAGCTAAAACACCACAAGTCCATTCTATTACTTTATTGGGATTACAAATGATCTATCTAGATAAAACCATCATTCCTTAGTTGAGATTTCAGTAAATAGTACGTAAAAACTCAAATGAATGAATTTCAATCCTAAGGACCCTACCCAAAAGAAAGAAATCAATTCTTTGGTTGAAGTTTAAAATGGAATGGGAAGCAAGGTCTGAATAGACACAGGAGAGGAGATTAACTCGTGAGGAAGGTAAGGGAACATCAATGAGGGAAGAAAGTGATGGTAGTAATTAATGCAATTAATTGTAGTACACAAATGTATTTTGATTGATGCAACTACCATGATGACACCTTCGGATGAAATGAGAAGATCCTACACCTACGTTCTACTATGCTCAACCTAGGTGTTATTTATTAATTAATGAAACTCAGAGCATGTGATAGGTGTAATTTAAACATAAATTATTTTAAACAATTTGTGTTAGTGTTAGAGGGAAGTTGTTTAAGCTAAATTCCATTAATTACGCCTAAGATAGTTCTATCCATGGAAAAGATAGTCATGTTGAAACTTATCTATGTATCCTATGTCCGCAATTTCTTGTAAGAAGCACCCCACTATTGTTGGGAGATATATTTTTGGGAGGAGGTGACCAACCATTTTAGTTGTTGGTTGTGGCATCGCTTGTGCTTAATTTGATAAATTTGTGTACTAGTAAGACAAATGCAAAAAACAAGCAAAATTGTTGATTTCAGAGAACCATAACTTTCAACTCTGAATTCAGAATGAGGCATGAGTATTGTCATTATAAATTTGATTTCGAGGATATTATGTTTAAAGGATCACAATTTGGATTAGCATATTAGTGTTCTTCATAAATTGAGACGAATAAGGACATGTAACCTAATTAATGAAAATTTTGCATTATGCATAATTTCTAAAAGTAATGGTTGCTTGCACATTTTGTAGAGTTAGGGGCACAGGTAGAATAGATCAAGCTCATTTGAGAAGCAAAGATACGAAGAATGCATAGAGAGCCTACAACATGAAGAAGTGAAATGGTTCCATATAATCTTAGGCAATAAAGAGACAGAGTCCAATGGGCATATAAGCAAAGTGGAGCCAGTAGAGTTGGTTGAAACTATGAAGAGTTTGGGGTTGGAAGTGCAAAGCTATAGGGTTGGTAATGAAAGGTTGATAAGAGCCCAAGAAGAGAAAAAACAAATTAAGAATCAGTTGCTAGAACAAGACATGCATCATAACACAGATCTCATGCTAGCAGGGATGATTACAGAGGATCTAGGAACTCAAGAAGTGCTAGTAGACATCATCATCCAATTAGACATTTAGCTAGGAGAGAACATGTGTTTTATGAATCAAAGAGTAATCCAAGTATGTCTCATGTCAAGCATCAAAGGAGAAGGCCTAAGTTAGATAGTTTGCAAGGAGAACTAAGGAAGCTCAAACCACCAATATTTGATAGAGAGTATACTAAATAAAGCCATTTAGTATAATATTATTGTATAATATGAAAAATTTAGTAGTTTGAATTCAATGATAACATTGAGATTAATTTTAGTAGTTTGACTTCAAACATAACATCAAGATTAAATTTGAGGCCCATATGACATCAAATATGAAACTGTTTAGCTCTCAACATAAAAATCCCATTCAACATCAAATATGAAACCGCTTAGCTCCTAGTGTAAGTTTTACATGTCAATATATGATTCGATTAAGTAATCCTCGCAAATCCTTCAAGAGATCAAAACATTATACACACAGTTGAGGCATGGTATAGACCTTCTTGTTTCAACCATGGAAGCTAATTTCGATAACCATGCTTGTTACTATAAGAAAGTACTACATCGAACATTGTTGGATTAAGATGCAATGAGAGATCAAGGTAATACCATTTCTTGAAATTAGCGATTGGTGCTACAACCATTATGGTAGTTATTCTCTTAACCCTACAATGATGAAATATTCATGAGGAAAAAACACATTCCTCACAAGGAAGATTACAAATATAGTTACAGTGATAGATACATTGTTTATTATGAGGTGTGGTTCACTCATATAAGCACCTTGTTTGTTATGTGGTGTGGTTCACGTGAATAAGAAAGCACTCTTTGGTCACCCCACACATTAAAAACTTATCACCGGTCGAGAACACTTTGATCACCGCACATACAATGTGATGTAATGTAATGCAATGAACCCTCGAGAAGTTGATGATTGGAAATTGGAAATTTAAAGAAAACTGAGGTCCTATGAGGCTGCCAACTAAGGTATGTCTTTGACTTTGAAATTGACTTTAAGTTTCAATCTTCAAAACTGTCCTTTTTTGTTTTAGGACAACAAATATTTTAGTAACTTTCTTCCCATAGATTGTGTAGGTTGAGTGTTCTTTGAGGTGCCCTTGCAAGTCTTTTCATAACCCAAAGTTAGCACTTGCAATATAACTCAAAACAAGTAACACTTCCTCATGATCTTAACAACACAGTTAAGGTGATCTACACTCTAAGCATGCATGAAATAAACACGGGTATTTTTGGTAAACATGACCCTGGATAAAAACCCCCAGGGGAAAACCAATTTGGAATGGAACTATATATAAGTGGTGTCTAAAGCATGAGATACAACAAGTGCATGAAACAAATGAACCTGATACATAGGCAACCCCTCTCAAGCTGCTATACAAGTCCAAGAAAGTGAATGCACCCAAGCATGGTGCACCATTCTCCTTTGTTTCCCAATCCCACTCTAGCCCTATGCCCTTGCTACCCAAAGCCTTGTAGAAGAAACCCTTGCACACAAATCTGCCCTTGTGTTCTACCTCTCAAACAAGACACTCCAATCAACAATATGACAAGTAGAAGACCTCCCTACTAGGTGTGCACTCTCCTCCAAGCAAGCATGAACACCACAAATAAATGGAAGCCAAATCCTCCTAGAGCCCTCCATGAAAGGAAGCTCCCTTGTTGCCCTCTGCTTCCATTCCCATCTCCATTTCTCTCATCTTTCTCTCCAAGTGAACAAAAGAGTGAATGAACCTAAAAAGATCAATGGCTAGGATCACTCCAAGACATATCTAATCCATGGTTGAGATCTCTCAAAAATAATCTCAACTCAAAACCCACTTTGGGTTAAGTTTCCATAGTTCACTTTATGTCCCCCAATTCACCCACAAAGTGAATTAATATTCACTTTTCACTCAAGTGACAAATTTCACCCTTTTGACTTAGGAAAATGTCAAATTGAAATTAGACATAAAGTATAAGGTAAAATGGGTCAGATATTTCTCTCTTGTGGTTAGAGACCCACAACCACAAGGGGACCACTTCCCAAGATACACCAAAACTCAACACGTCCTCTTACCGAGGAAAGTGTTTCTCACCAATCAATCTGGTCCCAGTTGTGGACTTCCTTGCCTCCTGGAAAGGCCTAGGTGAGTATGGATGTACCCTCTGTCTCTGATTTGCTTGACCTGTCCTGACACTGATCTGCTTAACCTGCCCTGACACTGATTTGTCAACCTGCCCTGATCTCTAGATGGAAATCCATCTCCACCTACCTGAGATCACCTAGATCTTGGCATCTCACCAAATATCTCTCCCTCAACATCTCACCAAAAGTCTCTAGGTATTTGAATCTCACCGAGATCCTCTCTTTGGTCTCTCACCAATGTCCTATACTCATGACATGCAATATGAGTCACATCTCTTGCTATTTCACCAAGAGTCTCTAGGTCTTGGCATCTCACCAAGATCCTCAACCTTGGTCTCTCGCTAAGGATTTCTACCTCTTGGCATATTGCCAACGGTCACTACTCCTTGCATCCCACCAAGAGTCTCTCTCTTGGAATATCACCAAGATTCTGTCTCTTGGCATCTCACCAAGAGTATCTGGATCTTGGCATCTCACCAAGATATTCAACTTGGCCTCTCACCAAGTGACTTCCACTTGAAGTGGATCCTGAAGATGATCCGCCCATCTCCATGGCCAAGTGAGGCTCAAGCCTCAATGGTTCCCTACTCCTCCTCATCAATCTATGATGCTCTGAAGCCCCTGCACCAACCCTCTATCTTGGAAACTTTGATATTGAAGTTGTCCCGGGTGGACCAATCACCCCTGAAGATGGTGTCCTTGAAAACTGAGTCTGAGCTCCCTTTGAATCAATACTATGAGTAAGTTGGTCCTCCTCAATTATGTCTCCCCACCTGACATTGGATGGTGTATCAACTGACAAATAACTAACGAATGCACACTCTCTCTCAAATTGTGCATCGAACTCCTCCTCCTCAATTGTTGTTGCAGAACCACCCTGATGCCTCTTCTTCTTTCTCTTGGGACACTGTCCAACTTAGTGCCCCATCTCACCACAAGTAAAGCACCTCACTTTGTTTATGTCCTTCTTTTTCCCACTGCCAGTCTCTGGTGGATGGATCTCTCCCTTGGGACTCTGTCTCGCACCCTCTTCGATCAGTTTCTTTCCCTTTAACCAAAGAGCAAGATCCTCATCCTCCCTAGGCATATGTTGTTGTCCTCAAGACCCAGAGATGCACCTCAACTCCTCCTATACAAAATCGTCCCAAAGCCTCTCTCAAGTAGGCATGGCCTCTCGGGCAACGATGCCTCGTACAAATTAACCCCAAGGTTTGGAAAATTTGTTCAAAGTTGTCCTCACCAAAAATTATGGATCCATAATCTCTCTGACCGCTGCTAACTCATATCTGATTTGAGTGAATCTGCCTAAGTATGATGTTATTGTCTAGAAATCAAGCATCTGAATGCTCCTAAGCTTCTCCTACAGAACCATCTTTTGGTTCTAGTTAGGACTCTAGTAAAGCTTGCACAAGGGTGCTCATATCTCAAATGCATAGTCTTTACCAGTCATATGGGGAATAATGTGGTCCCTCACCGCATCACAAATAGTCCTCTTCGCCTTGATGTTATCCTTCCTGAAATATACATCCAACAATGGTGATGGTGCAGGTGCAGGTGCAGGAGGAATCACCACGAGAACTTGAAATATATCCCATAGTTCAAGGTCCTCCAAGACGAAAGTGATCCTGGTCTTCTAAGGGGACCATTTTCTAGCTTTGTCTAGTCTATCCTTTGCTGCATCTGGGACACTGACATGGTTGTCCACTAAAATTCAACATTGAAGCTCACACTGATGCGAAAATTGCAAAAGAACTCAGCCTCGCCACTTGACACACAAGCGAAAGTAAGGTTGTCCAAACGTGTCCACAAAATAGTCCTCCAACTATCCAAAAAATATTCTCACAAGTTGTCCACTAACTCTGCCAACAATTTGTTCAAAATCTTCCAACAAGCTGTCACAAAATTGCCCACAAAATGCTCTAGAAATCAACAAAACTTTGCCAACAAGGCTCTGATACCATGAAGAAAACTGAGGTCCTATGAGGTTGCCAACTAAGGTTTGTCTTTGACCTTGAAATTGGCTCTAAGTTTCAATCTTCAAAACTTTCCTTTGTTGTTTTAGGACAACAAACAGTTTAGTAACTTTTTTCCCATAGTTTTTGTAGGTTAAGTGTTCTTTAAGGTGCCCTTGCAAGTGTTTTCGTAACTCAAAGTTAACACATGCAATATAACTCAAAACAAGTAACACTTCCTCCTAATATTAACAACACAAGTAAGTCGATCTACACTCTAAGCATGCATGAAATGAATACAGGTATTTTTGGTCAACATGACCTGGGTTAACACCCCCCCCCCGGTGGGAAAACTAGTTTGGAATGGAAGTATATATAAGTGGTATCTAAAGCATGATATACAACAAGTACATGAAACAAATGAACCCAATACAAAGGCATCCCCTCTCAATCTATTATGCAAGTCCAAGAAGGTGAATGCGCCCAAGCATGGTGCGCCCTTCTCCTTTGTTGCTCAATCCCACTCTAGCCTTATCCCCTTGCTGCTCAAAGCCTTGTAGAAGAAACCCTTGCACACAAATATGTCCTCATGTTCTACCTCACCAATAAGACACTCCAATCAACAATCTGACAAGTAGAAGACCTCCCTGCCAGGTGTGCGCCCTCCTCCTATAGTTTACCCTCCTCCAAGCCATCATGAACACCACAAACAAATGGAAGCCAAAGCCTCCTAGAGCCCTCCATTAAAGGAGGCGCCATTTTTTCCCTCTTCCTTTGCTTCCATTCCCTTCTCCATTGTTCTCCTCTTCCTCTCCAAGTGAACAAAAGAGTGAATGAGCCTCCTTTTTCCCTATGTGCCCCTCTTAAGGAATCATAAGGAAACCAAAAAAGATCAATGGCTAGGATCATTCCAAGCCATATCTAATCCATGGTTGAGATCTCTCAAAAAGAATCTCAACTCAAAACCCACTTTGGGTTAAGTTTCCATAGTTCACTTTATGTCCTCGAATTCACCCACAAAGTGAATTAATAGTCACTTTTCACTCAAGTGACAAATTTCACCCTTTTGACTTAGGAAAATCTCAAAGTGAAATTAGACATAAAGTATAAGGCACAATGGGTAAAATATTTCCCTCTTGTGGTTAGAGACCCACAACCACAAGGGAACCACTTGTCGAGGTACACCAAAACTCAATAGTGTGGTTCACTCATATAAGCACCTTGTTTGTAATGTGGTGTGGTTCACGTGAAGAAGCAAGCACTCCTTGGCCTCCCTACTCATTAAAAACTTATCACCGGTCGAGAACACTTCAATCACCGCACATATAATGTGATGTAATGTAATGTAGTGAACCCTCGAGAAGTCGACGATTGGAAATTTGGATGTACAACAACATTTATTGTTGTGTTAGAGAACCCTTTGGAGAAGAAAGGATTGAGAGGCTTCGATGAGGGATGAATAGGTAATAAATTGAATTGATTCCAAAAATGGCAATTCTTTATGAAATGATAGCGATTTGATTTAACCAAATCCGGGTTATCTAAAACACGTATTGATGTGCGCTCCTTTCATACTCACGTGTATGTAGCATGTGTATTAATGAGTCATCCTCGAGGAAGGGTGATGCCAATATATAACTACTATTACCTAACTAACATGGAACTCCCTAACATGACTTGGATTAAGCATTAACATGGTTCTTTCCTTGACATGACATGGATTAGGCATTAGCATGGTTCTTAGATGACAAAAAATGATGTGGATTTTTAGTTGATTATTAGATTCGATAACCATCCCTTAGATGAAAACCACAACTCAGAAAATGTTGAACATAACCATACTAGTGACATAGTTCCAAATTCATTAAAATAAAACATAGAAAGTATAAAGTTTATCTATAATCTTTACCAGAATATTTTTCCAAACCATAATAGAATTTTTTTTTGTTTGTTTGTTAATGTGGTCGAACCTGTTGGCATCGGGATTAACCTGTGGCTTGAGAAACCGTGACTCAGGGGCATCTAAGTCGTCAAAATCACTCAAGGATCGCACCCGGCCTGAGCCACACCAACCCTTAACATGGTTGGATTTTTTGTCCCCGCAGGTTTCGAACCGGTGACTTTTCAACACGGAGTGGCTTAACAACACACTCCATCACCAACTTTCCTACACCTCGGGGACAAACCATAATAGAATATTAACAAAGAGAAAAAAAAATAATAATATATTATTCTTACAAGGAAAGACAAGGGGAACACATGCTTCAACGTGACAACCCTTTTCTCATATATCTATTTTCTTCAAGAAATTAAAAAAAAAAACGGATAAAAGAAGAAAGCAAGGGGTAATGAGTGAGTGGAGGCCTTCAAGTGGTGTATATAGCGTGTGATTTAGGCTGGGATTTTTATAGAGTATTCATAAGTTCTAGATGTAGGGAGATTAAGCATGACTGGAGTAGAATTTCCCTAATTTCTTCCGTCTGAACTTTTGTGCATTTCTTCTTCCATCTCCTCCTTTCCCTAATTTCTTCCGTCTGAACTTTTGTGCATTTCTTCTTCCATCTCCTCCTTTCAATTTTGAAGATTTGAAGTAATCCACAACATTACTTTGTAATTTTTATTATGTTGTTGATGTGATGTCATGTAGTCCCTTTATTGAATGTATATATAAATATCTTCTAATTATGTCTTAAACAGCTCAATAATAGAGAAATTTCGAATGATTCCTTTTACAAATTCTTAGGCTTTTCCTCCTCATGCTAATTCTCGTTAACTTTGTGTGTATTAGTCTATTTTTGAATGCCCATTATGTGTTTTACTATCGATGTATTTGTATGTTAGTGTTTATAGTTCATGGTCAACGTCTTCTTTGTATGAATAACATTAATGAAAATTGCTTCCATTGATTATCTGATTTTTTTTTATAATTTATTTTTTCTATAACATTTAATTTCTTTTACAAAAAAATTTCTATAACATTCAATTTTTTTAATAATTTATTTTGTGTATAACATTTAATTCTATGTTATCCGTCTAAAAAATTCGAGGACATTGAGTTTTTCCTCCAATATTTTTTAAAGTGATAAAAACCCCTCAGAGGGGGAATGGTGACAAAATGATAAGAATGTTGACCACTTGTTTTGCATATACATTTTAGAAATGTGGTAACAATGCATTGTCTACTATTTTAATGGTTTTAGAATAATATTTCATATATATAATATATATAATGAAAGAGAAATTCGAAAAGCATAGATAATAGAAACCTTAGAATTCTCTTCATCTCTTCTCCAACCTTGCAGTGTATGTTATTTGACATAATATGTTATGAAGTTATTGGATTATGCTTTATGAAGTTATTGGATTATGCTTTATAGTCATGGTTGAACACGACTTTTCTTCATGCTTGTGAATAAACATGTAATGCTTTTTGAAATTTTTAATTTTATTGCCTTTAGTTCGAGACCTGAAAATTGAAAATTATTTAAAGGATTTGTTTTTGTTATTTTGACTAAATCTAGTTAGATAGTTGTAACTTAATGTATTAAAAGTATTAGTTTGATTTAATCTAAGATAACAAAGTCCTACTAAAATTGTTCATATGTTAAAATTGTTCATATGATAAAGATTTAAGTTTAGGATATGCATTTTCATTATATCGACTATAGCAATGTTTTTTTTTCATCTGTTAAAAATTTAAGTGTAGGATTTACATTTTTATCTTATCTATTATACTTACTATTGAATATATAGTTTGAGTGGATCTAATGGTTAAAAACATGTGTTTCTTCCTAAAAAGTCACAAGTTCAAATCGTTAGGCAGAAAGGATTCCTTCTTCCACAAACAATTATTATTATTATTTACTCAATTATTTTTTATTATATCAATTTTAAATGATTTGTTTGTTTTAATTGTTTTAGAGTAGAGTATATTTTTGTGTATGCCTTTTCTCATATTCACTTATATTTATATTTGTTGAAAGGATTTTGTAATGTCTTCATATATGTATTTTATTAAATGAGGTGTTTTTTTAATTGTTTAGAGTAGATAATTTTTTGTGTATAAATTTTTCCATATTTACTTATTTTTGTTGAAAGGATTTTGTAACGTCTTTAAATATGTATTTTATTGTTAATTCTTTTCTAATTTTTTTAGAATAAGCTAAATATGTATTTTAATGTTAATTTTTTTCAATTTTTTTAAAATAAGCTAAATAATTTTGGTATAGCTTTTGGTCAAAGAACAAATCAGGTAATGGTCATTTTATTTTTTTCCTGCTATTTTTGAAAATTCATTCTTACATATCTCTGGCCTGATTTGGTTGAGTTCATAAAGGTATAACTACGTTCGAAAATTAAACATTTTCCTGTTTGGATACATACTGAAGGAATGAGCCCCTTATCCCATGCAAAGCCCTGAAACATAATTTTAGAAATGTACACAAGCACCCCTTATCCCATGCAAAGCCCTGAAACATAATTTGAGAAATGTACACAAGCAGTAGGAAAGGTTAATGAAGATGACCAAATTTTCATACACATTGACACTGAGTATCCTTCCAAGTTCCAACTAAGTGATGTATAATCCTTCATATATGTATAAAGTCTGCCAATATATTGAGCTCGGTGCTTACTTTCAAGGAACTAGAATTGCAGAAAAAGCCCAAGGTTATATCTCTATAGCTTGTAAGGTACCTTATTTTCATCAGTTTAATGAAGTATTATTTCTTAATCTGGTAGGAAATATGTAGTATGTCATTTTGAACATGAAATTGATGATCATATATAATCTGCTTGTAATTTGACCAGTGTTCATGTGCCCATGCTACATCTCAAGGATGAAATCAGTTCCATCCGAGGGATAATTCTTCAGTTCCAAATGCTCTTATGATAATGATTTGATAGCAGGTATCACATAGGTAAGGATGACACATTTGAACATACAATGCTTTTATCTCATTTTTCAATTATTTATTATATCTTTTATACAATACAATTTTACATAGTTGATATTAAGTTGTGCATTATGATTTGTGTTCCAATAGGTCAAGGGTTCACTTGCACAAACGGTGAACGGTCATAGTTGATATTAAGTTGTGCATTACAATTTCTTTTCTGATAGGTCAAGGGTTCACTTGCACAAATGGTGAACGGTGGTGTCAAATATGAACTAGCCAAATGAAGCTCCAACCTATGCTTACAAATTGAAGTAATTTTGATTGGTACAACTCGCATGAATTATTGTCTCGTAGGCCCCTGGAAATGGGTTTATACTCATTGGATTTGTTTTTCTGCAAGGATCATGAATTTGAAGTTTGTTTTGTGATCATAAGTCATTTGTAAAATTATTATTCTGGATTGCCATTAATGAGTTGTTAGCGCATTGTTTTGTGTGTCGAAGAGGGTGTAATTGAGCTAGTTTAGAAATTGGTCGACTTTATAGTCAAATTTCTCATAATTTTGCAAGGATTTCAATGGTGAACTCATTCTCTTGCTTTGAGTAATGGAATTAAAGAGAGTCCATTAAATTGGTTTTTGTGCGCCATATTGTAATATAATTTGGTATTTTGAGATTATGGAGAAGAGTCATACTCTTAAGATGAAGTGACATATGCCATCCATATGTGTTATCTCATTATTATTCAAGTTATTCATCAATATTAATTAATTTTATGGACAAGTAAGCATATTCACATGTGTTTTTGCAAATAGTCAAGCAATCATTTATATTATGAATATGGTCGGATGTTTATGTGTATTTAAGAGTTATTTTTGCATCTAAGGATTTTCGGATCAATTTGGTATCAGAGTTGGTTTTGACGTGTATTTGCAAGTTAATGCTTACGAGGTCTAAGTTCAAGAAAGGTGAAGGTACTCTTGAAGAATTTAATCCTGAAATTGAATGTGTATTTCGAATAAAAGAAATGAAGCATGAAGATGTTCTTTCTGAGGCTGATAAGGAGTTTTGAAAAATGTTCCTTGAGATGACAACCATGGTGAAGGAATTGTGCGAAGACCTAGAAAAATGAAGAGCAATTGCTCATCAAAATGAAGATGATCCAGTTGAAAAAAAGGAGAATGTGAAGAACCTCCAGGGTATCCTTCATCCCCATCATCTTCATCATCATCATCTTCTTCTTCTTCCGATGAAAGTAAGCATTCTTCTCATAAGAGGAAGAAACATTCTAACAAGTCTTCTTGTTCTCATGATCTACCTTTGTTAAATCTAGATGTAAAGTTTGTTTTGCCTACTTATGATGGAGAGTTGAATGTAGAGAACTTGGATAATTGGGTGAAACAGATTGAAGTATATTGTAGGGTACAAAAAATCATACAGGATACTTCAAAGATACAGTTGGCTACTCTTTGTCTAAGCGACACAGTCTTTATATGGTGGGAGAGTCAGACACAAGTTGATCTTATTCAACATGGTAAACTCATTTCTTCCTGGATTGAATTTGTTTTTGCATTAAGAAAGCAATTTTATCCTTTAGCTTATATGCAAACATCAATGATCGCTTGACAACATCTAAGGCAAGGAAAAGGGAAAAATGTTCAATTTTACAAATAGGAATTTAAGAGAAAGGGATTGTCTTTTGGAATTCCATTACATACTCTTGAGACTCTTCTAAAGTATATCGGTGGTATGCACTCATATCTTCGCCATACTATGTTGATGTTTAATCCTACAAATTTTGATGAAGTATCAGTGCAAGCTACACATCTTGAAGCCAACAAAGGAAAACATGTTGAGGATGTGTCAGAGGAGCCACATGAATTCGAGGAGCATTCAAAGTGAAAAGGGAAGAGTAAGAAGACAATTATAGTGAAGAAGGATGAAGAGAAGAATCCTACATGTTCTCACTATGAGAAGAAAGCACATGATGAGAAGCATTGTTGGAAGTTCCATTCAAAATTGAAGACGAAGTGGGATCAGCCTAGGAAGGATAAACAAAAGACAATGACAATGGTGTAGGATCTTGGATTAGATTGTGAGGATGAAACTAAGGTTACAACTATGGGAATCAAAGTTAAATATTTTGTTGCAAGTTTCAGTTCGCGTACTTCTTCTTCAAAGGATAATGTAATTCCTGATGGAAGGAAAAGAAACGACTTGTTTCTTTTACGAGTTATCTCAAAGCACACTAAGATTGATAGACTTGTTGATAGTGGATCACAAGTGAATCTTATATCAGAGCAAGTTGTTCAGAATTTGGGATTGGAAACTAGGCCTCATCCGAGACCATATCCTTTAGGTTGGATTTGTGATAATGCTCAGGTACAAGTAACTAAGAAATGCAAGTTATAGTTTGCGATCACATCCAATTTCATTGATGACGTAGAGTTAGACATTGTTCCACTTGACATTTGTTGGATGGTTTTGGGAAGTCCATACTTGTATGGCAGGAAGGCCATTTTCTACAGGGAACAAAACAAGTATCATCTCTTCGAGGATGGGATTGAGTTCATTGTGAGAGATCATCAGATGAAGACTAATTTGACAATTGTCACTATAGGGCACATGCTAGTTAGTGCTAGTATCCAGGATCTATATTTACAACCTACGGTTGAAAGTAACATAGGTCCTTTGGTTGATGGTGTTCCTATTAAGAAGGGAAGATATGTTGATGGTTCATTCTCTTTCACATCTGTATATTCAGTTTTGTTGATTAGTTTATTACTAATCAGTTGAATATGGTTGGCTACTACAATAATGAATGGCAGAGTATGTGAATTTAAGGGAATGGTTAACTTGGTCAGCAGTGTTATTTTAGTCTCCATTATGGTTGTGATGAGTCAAGTGCTCGTTATCCAAGCAGGAAGGATGGATGATACTGGACAAGTGAGGTGAAAACATTCTCACTTCATTTATGAATAATCCATACTTTTCGAGGTCCAAAAGTCCTTCAATGGGGAGGTGTGATCGAGGAGGATCCAGGAATGATCACAGAGATCTAGAAGGATCTAAGGAATGCTCACAAAGGTCTAGAAGGATTTGAAATGCTCACAGAGGTCCCAGGGGATCCTTAAAATCTCAAAATTCAACCGTATCAAATGATCAAGAAAATGGAATAAATGCGTATATCTCGTCGTTATCTTTCCAACAGTGCAAACGGAAAGTCAAACAGAGCTCGTATGCAAAAGTTATGAGCAGTCAAAGTTTGGTCAAAAGTAAAAGTCAAACGGGTAAAAGGGTGACACATGTCACCACTGCAAGGGTGACACATGGCACGACCGTACAATCGTATGGAAATGACGTGGCCACACCCCAAGGTGCCACATGGTCTAATCATACAGTGACTGGGCAAATGTGTTGGTAGACCGTACATATTACATGAACAAATTATATGTTGACCCTTGGCAAGGGATAGCCAATGAGAGGTTGCCACGTGGAAGCCTCCCATCGGCCTATGTTGGTTATGGTTTAAAAAAATTATGGAGTCGATGGGGGTCGAACCCGTGACCTCCATAATCTTTACAAAGCATCCCCTTATGTCGCACCACCACAATGTTTCTTAACTATATACGTTGTAAATTTTATTTAAACTTTGTTAAAGTTCCATTTGGAGGGAAAAGGGGTCAAGGGATAAGCTCCCGGCCCTTGGTTATTGTGCTATCTCATACGACCACAAGGTATTGTGCGCAAGGGGTTTAAAACCATATTCCAACGTATTATATACCATATATAACCACATACACCATATATAACATATGTAACAAAACCAATGCATATGCGTGCTATGGAGAGGATCAAACCTAAAACCTTTGGGATATATTCCAGAGGCCCAACCAATATGCCAACCAAACCACATTTAACGGGATTCCCCAACGAAACATTAAAAATTGATGTCGGAAGTTGCGGAAGGGGAGTTAAGGGTTGAGCTTATTTAATGGGAGCGGATCTCAAGACTTGCACACATTCTAATGTGCACAGATTCCCATGAGGGCACATATATCTAGGTGGTATGGATTTCAAGGTATGGACTACATAGAAGTGCATGGAAGAGATTGTCTAGGTTTTTGCATTGTCTCGTTTTACGTGCCATAAGGAATTTTATCCTGATGTAGTCAAGTTTATACTCGTTGGATTTGTTTTTCTGCAAGGATCGTGAATTTGAAGTTTGTTTTGTGATCAATGTTAATTTGTAAAAGTCCTAATCCATATTGTCATTAATGAGTTTTTAGCGTTTTGTTTTACGTGCCTAAGAGGGTGTAATTGAGCTAGTTTGGAAATTGGTTGATTTTATAGTCAAAATTCTCATAATTTTGCAAGGATTTCAATGGTGAACTCATTCTCTTGTTTTGAGTAATGGAATTAAAGAGAGTCCATTAAATTGGTTTTTTATGCGCAATATTGTAATACAATTTGGTATTTTGAGATGATGGAGAACAATCATACTATCTAAATGGACTTTGAAGATGAAGTGATATGTGTCATCCATATATGTAATTTGAGTTCTTTTATTTTTTGTTGTGTTACCTCATTATTCTTCAAGTTATTCATCATAATTAATGAAGTTTATGGACAAGTAAGCATATTCACATGTGTTTTTGCAAATAGTGAAGCGATCATTTATATTATGAATCTGGTCGGATGTTTATGTGTGTTTAAGAGTTATTTTTGCATCTAAGTATATTTTTATCGGATTTTGAGTGCCTAATAAGAATGTAGTTACATTTGGCCCTGATCTTTAGCATCTCAAACTCAAAACAAAATTAAAAAATCACTACTGAACATATGTATCCACTACAAACAAAATCCCACTTACGGAAGAAAAACACATAATCTTAAAAAAACAAACTCACATAATCTTAAAAGAAACAAGCTCAGTTTCTTACTAGAGTCCCCTCTAAGAGAACCTCCTCTCCTCATGGGTGCTCTTCCAGAAATTTGGTAACATCAAGACCTGCCATCCCAAATCAAAACTCTTTTCCTATTAATACAATTAACATGCCCATAAAATACAACAAAGCAGTTTGTTCAAGTAACATTGATTCAATCTACAACCCACATACAAAAACTAATTATTCAAAGAGCCCAAATCTTGAAATAACCAAACCTCTGAGAGATCTCGATGAAAACCTAGCTTAAAGACTCAAAGGATCCATCAAAAACCCATATCAAGGGCATCCTATTGCTATAAATCAATACAGAAATCATTAATAGGGGAAAGAAAATAAAATCCACCTTGCCACTGATCTAGGTGGATATCAGTGGCCACCCACCTATTCCAACTAGCTCACATACAATTTTAATCTTGGCAAATTTTCTCTGGTTTTTCGGGCCCTAAACTTCCAGGGTCGTTTTGAGGCTCTAGACAATATTTTTTGGGCTCGCCACAGTCACACTATTGATCGATTTAGAATGTGCCAACAACATGTGTAGTCCTTGGATAGACCTTTCCAATGAGCTATCGTGCACCTAAAACAAAGATCGTATGCAAAATTTACGACCCCGGGAAGTTGATGTACCAACTTACCCCATCGGGGCCCACAAAAAGTCTCCCATCAGGGCACAAAGATTGGTGGGAGACTTTATGTGAGAAAAAGGTAATAGAGGAATCTCCATTATTTGTAGTTGCACCCACTTGGGGTTCTTTTAGGGATGTTATTAAGAAATAATACTACCTTGTTGGAAGTTATGATGACTTATATACAAGATGGACCACACTGCGACAGGAAATGGGCCAAACAGTGCTAGAGTTCACCAATGTATTCCATACTTTGCGCACCGAGCTGGGTATCAAAGACTCTAAGTGACATCTGGTGCTCAAGTATCGCGGCGGTCTTCATAGATACATCCAGCCATAAATGGAGATCCTAGACATCTCGTCCTTGGGTGCAGCCTATCGATATACTGTCAAAATCGAGCAGAAGCTTAAACAAAAGATGTTGCAGTTTGGGTCTGTGAACCCCTCACTATAGAAGCAGGGCAAAGGCAACCCCAACCCACAGAACAAAGGATAGAGCAAGGATGGACATCCTCAGGAAAACCAGTCTAAGCCACAAACAAAGAAGGACAATGGGAAGAAAAATAAATACACTAGGAAGTGGTGTGAGTTCCATAAGAGCTCCTGGCATAACATCGTTGAATGTCACTCAAAGCAACCATTGGTGGCCGAGGTGAAAGCCTCTTAATCAGATGTGGGTTCCAATTATGTCTTAGAACTAGAAAAAGGGAGACAAATCATTGATGCAGAACCCAGTGCCATCATTTCTACCACCAAGATCCATCCTGGTGAACCCAATGAACCAGAGGAAGGTGAGCACCTCTTTGATTCACAGATGTGGGTGAAGGGTACTCTATTGCACTTCACTATTGATAGCGATAGCTAGAAGAACCTCATCTCAGTGGAAGTCACCAAGCGGTTGGCTCTATCAACAACACCACACCCACAGTCATACACCATTGAATGGCTTCACCAAGGGAGCGATCTATGCATCAGCCAATAATGTCTCCTACCCTACGACATCATGCCCTTCAAAGATGAGGTATTGTGTGATGTCACCCCCCTTGAAGTTTGTGATGTTCTTTTGGGAAAACCTTATTTATGGAAAAGTCATGTTGTATACAAGTTTAGGCCTCGTAGTGTTATTATTACTTTGGACATGAAATTGTACAGGATACCCAAGGTAGTCCCACCTACTGCCATTTCTTTGATCTCTTATGAGCAATGCAGGAAGGTCATCTCTCAAACTGGGAATTTTGTCTTCTTCGTGATTCACACTCAAAGTGAGTGAAAGGTTACAACCACATCCATGGCACCGTGGTAGGTCTCTCCACACAGCAGAAGCAAGTGGATAAGGTCATGGAAGAATACAAAGAAATCTTCTCCTCACCCACTAGGGTACCTATGCACTGTCAAATCAAGCATTCAATCGATTTGACCCCCAACGCACCGCTACCCAACGGGCCATTCTATTGTTGCTATTTGTCATAAAATGAGGAAATCAAGCACTAGATCCAAGAGCTACTCGAAAAGGGGCACATGCAACCAAGCTCATCACCTTATGGAAGCCTAATCGTGCTTGTGCAAAAGAAAGAGAGGACCTGGCGACTCTACATTGATTATTGGGCCCTAAATAAAATCACAGTCGGGAATTGGTACCAAATTCCCCGAATTGACGATCTCTTTGACCATCTCAAGGAGGTCGAATACTTCAATAAGATTGATCTGAAGTTCGGCTACCACCGGGTCCCAATAGAGTAGACAGATGTATGGAAGATTGCCTTCAAGTCCAAAGAAGGTCTTTTTGAATGGCTTGACGAATTCCCCAACAACTTTCATGAGGATGATGGATGATATCTTGCGGCCTTTCACCAATTCTTTTGTGCTGGTGTATTTGGATGACATCCTCATCTTCAACAAGAGTTGGGTGGAACACTTGTAGCATATTTGGCAGGTTATGCACACTCTGCGGTAACACAAGTTATATGAAAATTTGGAAAAAGGCTCAATCGACATGAACAGGGTCCAATACCTCGGCTACATTGTTGATGAGCATGGGGTGCATATTGATCCAGCCAAGATCCAGGTCATTCATGACTGGCCAATCTCTACCACACTCATTTAGTTTCAAAGCTTCTTAGGCCTTGCCAATTTCTATCACATGTTCATATTGGGATTCTCCCATATTGCATGGGCCCTTAGCCAAGTGAACAAGGGTGGTGGCAAGGAAAAGTTTGTGTGGGGCCAGTTGCAACAAAAAGCGTTCAATAATTTGAAGCAGCGTGTGTGCTCAGCCTTGGTGCTCTCATTACCCAACCTCCAACAGCCTTTTGAGATTGAGACAAATGCTTCAGACTATGTTGTGGCACATCTCTCACTAATCATAGACATCATGTGGCCTATCATAGTGAGACACTATCATATATCATCTGTAAGTACCCCACTTATGACAAAGAAATGCAGTCCATTGTACAAGTTTGTCGTTGGTGGAGGCATTACATTCTCGAGAAGGAGACAATCATCCACATTGATCATAGGCCTCTACAGTTCATGCAGACACAAGGAAAATTACAAAATGACCATCATCAGAAGTGGTTCACATACTTGCAGTAGTTCCATCTCAACATCAAGTATAAGACGGGGAGCACTAACCGCATGGATGACTACCTCAGTCGACCTCCAGTTGCATCACTAACCACAGTGCTACACTCATGTGGCCATGAGATCGTCGAATGGTCCCTACTCTATGAAAGAGATCCTAACTTCATGTAACACACCCGCCCCTTTAAAGGAGCTACTATAGTGTAAAGCTTATAAATTATCATTTGTGTTCTCCCACGCGAACACGCACCAGGCGCAAGCCTCCTCCGCATGACCACTACCCGTGACCACAAGCCTAACTAAAAGGTGCTTCGTGACTTATGTTGTCAGGTATTCACATACGAGCCAACCTTGACTCACCCGACTCTCGAACTCCCAAACTAAGAACCTAGCCCAGCGCTAGCTCTGTTCCTTAATTTGTATCCATGTGACCCCCCCTTATGACTCGAGGCCCAACCCTCAAGTGGTTCGGGACTTCACGTATCGCGAAAGTGGAAATTAGTCTGTCTCCTTTCCTCGGAATCCCAAAATCTAAACTCTCGATGTCAGATCAACGATCCACAATCTCTCGCGACCCAATGACTTAGATCAACTCTTCGCGAATCAAGACTTCGTGTTTCGTGAAGTTGGAGGGTCATTCACCTCCCTTCTCCCGATCCCCGATATCTCCTTAGAAAATCAACAGTCCACACCCTCCCTTTGATCAATGGTTGCGATCAAATCGCAAACTCAGACTTCACGAGTTCTCACGACTCCTATCTCTGACTTCCCGAGTTGCAAGTAAGCGAAATGTTGATCTCTCGTCACGTGTCCCTTCTTGACAGACGGCTAGGATTGTAG
>ML778885.1:199509-265993 GCA_009831015.1 Picea engelmannii
GGATGAGTGCTTACACACCCCCGTCCCTCATTAACTCTTGAGGAGGTCTTCCCACCCACTAGCCTGACTATAATTCATTTATGGGTCAGAGGACGGTTCTGGTCCTGAGCAATTAAATCCAGTAAGCACTGGTTTGGTGAAGATTAACACAACCATTCCTGGTCCCCTTCACCTTCTCTCCATATAGCATTCGTGGTCTTTCTAAGTACACCCCACCCTTCCATTATTCATGCAACACTTGTCCATTTTCTTAGTAAATAATGAGGTTCACATTTGTTTACCTTTCAAACAAAGGTCCATCAAATCAATATTCACACATATATAGTTTGCCATAGTCTTTTGGCCATTTATAGTTATATTTACAAACTGGGGGAAACAGGGTGTCACACTTCACCACTACCTACCATATGTTGGGCACAAACACAATTGTCACTGATTTCCATCTTCAGGACAAGTTGTTGTGCCATTTGGGCCATCTTTGCCTCCCATCAAGCAAGCGAGTGAAGTTGATTTGGGAAGTTCACTACAGTCGGGTGGCAGGACACTTCGGCGTAGAAAAGATAGTGGAAGTGTTGCAACAACATTTCTATTGATCGAAACTTCAACAAGATGTCAACAAGTATATCAAGTCTTGCACGACTTGCGTCATTTCCAAACCGGCCATTAAGAAACAAGGCATGTACACCCCTCTGCCTACTCCCGACAGGCCCTGGAAATCCATCTTTATGGACTATGTGTCGGGCATTTCTTCAACCAAGCAGGGAAATGACTGTGTTTTGTGGTTGTTGATTGATTTTCCAAGATGGCGATTTTGGTTTGCTACAAGAAGAGCATCACAGCGGAGGCCATTGCCAAGCTCTTCTTCAAACGAGTGTGGATACATTTTGGGATACCACAAACCATCGTCTTAGATCGGGACAGTCGATTCCTCAACACATTCTAGTCAAGCCTCTGGTCAATGCTGGACACCAAGCTCACCAAATCCATTACCTTCCACCCCCAAACAGATGGCCAAACCGAGGTCGTCAACATGATGATTGTGCATATCTTGCACATGTACAATTCCAAGCATCTGCACACATGGGATGAGAATGTTCCCTATGTTCAACACAGTTACAACAGAGCCATGCATAGCTCAACTGACCATAGCCCCTTTCAGGTGGGTTTTGGATTTAAACCATTAGGTCCCATGGATGTTGCACTACCCCTTGTGTCCACACAAGCATAATCATCCCATGCTCAAACCGAAGTTGACAAAGCCACCTAGTTCATTGAATGCATCCAACACATCCGCCAACAGGTTCATGATATTTTGCGGGAGTCTAATGCCAAGTACAAGCAGCGTCATGATCAACACCGGGTGCCACACACGTTTCAGGTGGGAGATAAAGTTTGGTTGCACTTGCAAAAAGAACGCCTTACATGAACCCATTGAAAGCTTCATCCAATCAGCTATGTACCTTACACCATCACCAAGGTTGTGGGTGACAATGTTTTTGAGCTCAACATTCCCCCCTTCCTTGGCTTGCACCCAATGTTTATGTAGACCTCCTTCGACCATACTTTCCACCATTATTGGACACCTTAGAGATAACAAAACAGTTGACACCAATAGAGCTCAACCCTGACTATATGGAACATGCATCCACTGATCAGATCGTGGACACGCAGGTCAAGGGCACTCACCAACAGAAGTTTCAGCTTTATCGTGTTGTCAAAGCGGGGCAATGCCTGCACCAAGGCAAGTGGCTCACTCGAGGCCAAATTCAGCAAAAAATTCGTCATCTTATGGGGGAACTCAACGCAATGGAGACCATTGCTTCCTAAGGGAGGAGGATTGATCCAGGTGGATATCGGTGGCTACCCACTTATTCCAACTGGCTCACATACAGTTTTCATCTTGACAGTTTTTTTCTAGCTTTTCGGGCCCTAAACTTCTAGGGCCTTTTTTAGGCCCTGAACAACGGTTTTTGGTCTCCCCACATTCATATTGTAGATGGAGTCAGAGTGTGACAACAACATGTGTAGTCCTCGGATAGAGCTTTCCAATGGGCTATCGTGTGCCTAAAACGGAGATTATATGCAAAAGTTACTACCCTGTGAAGCTGATGTACCAACTTACCCCATCGGGGCCCACATGACTTTTGGCGCTTCATCTCCTAAGGTTAGGTTTTTTGATGTCTAGGGTTTTCTTATTACTTCTTGATGCTAAAATGGCATGGAGGGCTCATTGTAATGTGCTCAGATGAATGCGCATAGCCACCACATCTCTTCTCAGAGATTAGCTACCACCATTCGAGCAAGATTGTTTTCATTCTGCATTTTATAGTTTTCAACGGATTTCTTTATTGAATAGAACTCGAGTTTCATTGTATCTTTGTTTGTTATTGCTCATTATATCTCTGTGTTAATGTTATAGATTTGTGTTTCATTTCGTTCTGCTCATAAATCTGGATCAACCACCTATGACAAACTAGCAATCAACCTTGCTAATGTGGGTGGAAACCTGGTCCATGGTGAACACCTTGAGCTCCTCGATTGCTAAGTCTGCCTTATTTTTGTTCACAAAGCAAGTTCTTCTGATCATAATCAACAACAACCCAAATCAGAACAAGGAGGAGATCCCGATCCCTAGAGGTTAAAAGACTCAATGTTATGAGCTTGGGAAATTGGCAGCATTGTCCACAGACTCATGACACGCCCGAGACCTAACTCCCCTACCTTTGTTTTCAAACCAACTCAACCACACAAGATCCTCAAAAATGAAAACACAGACACTTTACAGCTCCTACGAGGTACCATATTTATTGTTTACTTACCAATACTAGCTGACATTAATGTGACAACGAACTGAAGGCTGGCTTTCACCAGTAACATCATCAAGTGGAAGGAAGCTTTTGCAAAATAGATCATCATCCATAGTGGAAAATAAAACGTGGGCACTTGCGGGTCACTGTTAACAGTGTCGACACCGGCCATTGCAGCCTGCAGGGGGCGAGCACAGAAATCATGATTGAAATTTGACATCACAGTCACTAACCTAAATTTTGATGATGGGTACTTTAAAATATTACCCTTTATTTGAAATTTTAGGTTTTTTTTTTACATTTTCTGAATAATTTTCAAAAATAAAATCAACATTTTTTTTACGCCCAATTATTTGATAACACTTCTGGGACATGTTAGACCCCTCTTGACGGGTTGTGACGTGTTGAATCTTGATCCCTGCATATGATGTGAAATTGTTTTTTTTTTTTAAATAATCACCTAAAATAAGATGATAAATTGTCATTTCACACCTTCTAACAATCAAACAAATACAGTGATTGTACTTAACCAATAAAAAATTAGATATTTCAAATTTTATAAAATATAAAAAAATATTTTTATTTTAAAAAATTAAAAATTAATAAAAAAAAATTAACAATTTTTTTAAATCCTTATACCATTTAAGCAATTAATTGAAAGTTGAAAAAAATATATATATATTACAACATACACTCACGACACTTATAATAAAAGTGAGATTCACTAAAACTAACTCTAGTTAAAAAAAAGTAGCTTTTTTTTCCCAGAAACAAAAAAAAAAAATCCTACTTTTTTAAAAAAGCTAGTTAAAAAAGTAGCTTACATAAACCCAAAAAAACATAAATTAAAAAAAAAAAAAATTAAACAAATTAATGGAATCCATTTCTAAAGGGTTGGCCATTACTATGTGAAAAAAAAAGTTTAATACATAAGGAAAATGCCCAAATTATTAATGTCCAATTTGATCAGTTGTTTTTGCAACCTTCGGGGTCTGTAACCGTTAACCTTCAAAAGATCATCGTGCACATGATAAGGTAACGGTTACTTCCCATTTCAAATTCAAAATGTCTAACGGCTACAAAATGTTAACGGCTACCAGGAAACCATGTCGGTGGTGGGGCTATTTAAGGCGGCCTGTTCTTGACGGAAGGATGTACTAACTCATCGGTCAGATACATATATCTGTCATCACCGTCTGCTCTGCAACTCATATCCCTCATCCAGGGTTCGTTTTCTATTCCTCGCTTTTTTTCATCGCTTCCCGTTCTTTCCCCATGGCGTCCACGATGTCTGCCGCTCTGTACGATGACATCCCATATTCTCCGATTCGGAACATGAGAAGCCTGGACGATGATGATGCCTCCCAGTGGTCTATTCAGGTGAATGTCAGTTCACCCATCAATGGCCGTGAACAGGCCGACGCCGATTCTCTCTTGCGAGATCAAGAACAAGAAGGAGGAGAAGAGGAATACGAGGAAGCAGAAGAGGAGGAAAAAGAAGCAGAAGAAGATGATGATTGTGGGGAAGAAGAATATTCGGAGCTATGCGAGGGTTTAAGTGGCCTTCGTGTAGAGGAGAAGGGGGTTAATGATAATAAACCCCAAGGGTTGATGCCGCCATTTATGGGAAAACATACACGCTTTGTGTATAACAGCGATGACGAACTGGAGGCATGTGAAGAAACAAATGCCGCAAAGTCTCAGTCAGTTTCTCCGAGCGTTACGCGTCTCACTGGCTTCCCAACCCCTGCGGGCAAACATCTCCGTTTTTCCGAAGGTGAAGTTCAAGGAGAAGACGAGGAGGAGAAAGGAGAAAAACAAGAATGACTGATACTTTATCTGCAATGAGAAGGGAGAATATCTTTTTAATCTGCAATGATTTTTGTCTTCTGCAGAGTTCTAGGGATTTTTTCAGCACCAATATCTGAAATTTTTTTATTTTATAAGCAGTTTTGTGTCTGAAAAGATGTTTAAATACATAAAATGAAAATATTTTCGTTTTTCACACTCCCTCTCGAATCGGGAGCTGGAATTCGATCTGCAGTTCTACTGCTGTCGATGCCCATTTGCAAGAGCTTTGCGCTGTTTTTTGTAGGGTTTGATTGGAGAATATTTTTTTTTTTAATCTATAATGAGAATGAAGGATATATTTTTTAATTTTCAATGATGTTTGTGTCTTCTGCAGGCTTCTAGGGGTTATTAGGGTTTCTACGTTTTTTACAATATTTCTTTACATTGTTTCAGCATCGTTTGTCCAATTTTTACACTCCGTGTCTGATTGGGAGCTGAAATTGGCCTCTAAAGTTATACTGCTGTCACTGCGCGTTTGTAAAATCTTGGTGCGTTTTTTTAGGGTCTTAAACTGGATAATGCGGCGATTTGTTATATGATCAATGATGGATGCTCGCAGATCCTAAACGCAAGAATGTAGGATTTTTAATCTGCAATGGCTTTTGAGTTCTCTGCAGAGTTTTAGGGTTTACTAGGGTATCTATATTTTTTACAATATTTATTTAGGATGCTTAGACTAGGGTTTATATTTTCTATAATATTTATTTAAGATGCTTATAGTAGGGTTTCTATATTTTTTTAGCACCGTTTACCGAATTTTTTTATTTCTTTAAGCTCTTCTGAAAGGAAGATGTTTAAATACAGAAGATGAAGTGTTTTTATTTTAAGCTTGTCTCTAAAATTCTGCTGACACTGCCTTAGTAAGGAATTTAAATTATTGGAAGTTATGCTAAAACACAAATCCTTGAAAGAGGAATTCACAAACCCTTGTGTATACGGAAATCATCTTACCTTCGATCTTTATATCAAACTAGTATCAGTTTCTGTTTTTTTCGTTATTTCATTGCATCCCATATCAAGAATATTGAAGTACATAGCTGTTAGCTGTTAGATGGGGTTGAGGAGACCTTTTATACTTCCATATCGTGTAGCAAAATCCATTTCCGTCATAGTGAATCACAGATTCTTGTTATATGTAAAAGTATGATATGAAATTTATAAAGCAAAATAATGCAGTTTGCGTTATATCTTTATTCTGCAGAGTTTGGCTAGAAAGAGGTATAAGGGTTATCTTCTGATTAAAAGATGCCAAGAATGTACTGCTTCTGTTTATTCAGATCTGAGTTCAGTTCAGTAGCGCTGAGGTGGTTTTGATATGAATTTTTTTTWAAACTCATTGTTAGCTTTGTTTCTTCATTCTGATTAAAAATGCCAAGATGCTTGTGCTAACTCAGATCAGATTTTARTTCTAGTAGCACGTCTTTATTCTTCCTGGTACTTGTACTTAATCTGCTTGGTCTTGATTTTTCGTGCTACTCTGCTTCAAATGTCCACATTGTAAATCAAAATGCAGCTATTCCTTAAAATGAAAACATACAACACGAGAAATACTCTTAAAAGTCTCAACTATTATTTCGCATTATTATTTTGCATTTTTGTTTCAGTGGTACACTGTGGTGTAAATACATACAAAGCATAAGTGATCACCATGGCAATTCAAGGAGTGTAACAGAGCATTGACAAAAACTGGGAAGTGTGTAAAGAAACAGTCTGAAGTCTGAAGTCTCAACTTTCAAGGATCCCAACCCCGTGGACAAACATGAATTTTTGTTTTTGGAAAATGCAGCAATTTGTGTCTTCTGCATAGTTCTTGAATATTGGTTTTTTTCAGCACCGTTTGCTGAAAAAAAATATGATTTGAGCAGCTGGAAGAAGACCAAACGACAGGTAATTATTGTTTTTCATTTCCCCTTGAACCATAGCAAAAACTCACACTCCGTCTCCAAAGTTATGCCTGCCACTGCGCATTTGTAAAAGCTTGGCTTAGTTTCATATGACCCTGCCCTTACTTCGAAGGGGGCAGGAAAATGATAACGAATTTAAATTACTAAAGTTTCTGTTACAGTACAAACTGTTATAAGAGGAATTTACAAATCCTTGTGTATATGAAACATCTGTTCTTGCCTAGGCTGTTTTTCTTGGTGATGTCCAGTTCCATTGCATCCTTCATGATTGAAACTATTTCTCTTCTCGCCTAAGCTGTTTTTCTTGGTCATGTTAAGTTGTTCCATTGCATCCTTCATGACTGTAAACTCCAAGATTGGAGTTGAGGGGCACTGGTTCTTTTCGAATAAAATTTATTAAGAAAGAATCAGTGTGAGTAAGGTTTGTGCAGCATTAATTCAGATGTTTAAATACAGAAGATGTTTTATTTCTTTAAGCTCTGTAAGGAAGATGTTTAAATACAGAAGATGAAAGTATTTTTATTTAACACTTAGGATCCAGTTGAGAGCTGAAATTTAAATTATTGAAAGTTATGCTAAAACACAAATCCTTGAAAGAGGGAATATTCACAAACCCTTGTGTATACGGAAATCATCTCTTACCTTCGATCTTTATATCAAACTAGTATCAGTTTCTGTATTTTTTGTTATTTCATTGCATCCCATATTAAGAATATTATACACTGTTAGACTGTATACACCAATGGGGTTGAGGAGACCTCGACTATTAGTATTGTTTTTATTAGAGTAATGCTTTTATACTTCCATATCGTGTAGCAAAATCCATTTTCGTCATAGTGAATCACAGATTCTTGTTATATGTAAAAGTATGATATGAAATTTATAAAGCAAAATAATGTAGTTTGCTTTATATCTTCATTCTGATTAAAAGATGCCAAGAATGTACTGCTTCTGTTTATTCAGATCTGAGTTCAGTTTAGTAGCGCTGAGGTGATTTTGTTATGATTTTTTTATCCAGATCTGAGTTCAGTTTAGTATCGCTGAGCTGGTTTTGTTATGATTTTTTTTTAAACTCAATGTTAGCTTTGTTAGGTGGTTTTGTTTGTGCTAACTCAGATCAGATTTTAGTTCTAGTAGCACGTCTTGATTTTTCCTGGTACTTGTACTTAATCTGCTTGGTCTTGATTTTTCCTGCTACTCTGCTTCAAATGTCCACATTATAAATCAAAATGCAGCTATTCCTTAAAATTAAAACATACAACACGAGAAAAACTCTTAAAAGTCTCAAGTATTATTTCGCACTAAATGTATATATATATATTTAGTTGCATTGTTATTTTGTTTTAGTGGTACACTGTGGTGTAAAATACATACAAAGCATAAGTGATCACCATGGCAATTTAAGGAGTGTAACAGAGCATTGACAAAAACTGGAAGTGTGTAAAGATGAGGTGTGGACTTCCGAGGTCTCTCAGTTATCTCTGAGCGTTGCCCGTCTCAACTTTCAAAGACCCAACCCCGTGGACAAACATGAATTTTTGTTTTTGGAAAATGCAGCGATTTGTATCGTGTTAGTGATGGAAAATGATTTGTGTCTTCTGCTTGAATATTGGTTTTTTTCAGCTCCGTTTGCTGAAAAAAAATATGTTTTGAGCAGCTGGAAGAAGACCAACGACAGGTAATTATTGTTTTTCATTTCCCCTTCAATCATAGCAAAAACTAACACTCCGTCTCCAAAGTTATGCCTTAGTTTAATTATTGTTTTTCACAACGAATTTAAATTACTAAAGTTTCTGTTACAGTACAAACTGTTATAAGAGGAATTTACAAATCCTTGTGTATATGAAACATCTGTTCTCGCCTAAGCTGTTTTTCTTGTTGATAAGTTGTTCCATTCTTCATGATTGAAACTATTTCTGATGTCAATTTCTATTTCAAGTACATAGCTTAGGCACTGGTTCTTTTCGAATAAAATTTATTAAGAAAGAATCAATGTGAATAAGGTTTGTGCAGCATTAATTCAATTATAGAAAAACGTATGCTTTATGTATAAAATTTTACGTTCTCAAAATTGGGATCTTCGTTATCCTGAAGATGAAGACAATTGTTGTGAAAAACATAAATAAAAACTTTAGTGATATCAATCAAAATTAAATGACATATCATGTTAGAAATGAAATGACACATTACTCTATTAAAAAATTAAAATTAGTGGTGGTAGGCGATTTAAAGGTCACCATTGACTGGATAAATGATAAAGCCAATCTAATCTTAGCTATTTCGGCCACTTTTAGGAGAAGATCAGCACATTAAAGAAAGGTATTGAGACCATAAATTTCATGCACATCCACAGACAGTTTAATAAAGTTGTGGCAGCTTGTCCAAAAAGGCTCTCAATGATATTCTAGGGTGGTTATTTTTCGAAGAGCTCGTCAATGGATCTATTGTTAGATCTATTGGGTTATACATTGTTATAAGGTGGTTTTAACCAGAAACAGCTATTGGGTTATACATTGTTTTAGTCAAATAAAGTGACCATAGGATATCACAGGTAAAGGTTGTAGAAGGAGAATGAATATCCAATACATGGATATTGTAAATTGGAAGTTTCATTTGATTCTATTAAGAATAACAGTGAAACTGTTTTTTTCGCTTAGTGTATGCAAAAAGATTTTATTAATAATTCTGATAATCTTATAAATATAAGGTTTTTATTGATAATTCATATAATTTTATAAATGTGTTGCCCATTATTAGTAATAGCAATAATAAAATTAACCCAAAGTAGTAATAGCAGTAATAAAATTCACCCATTGTAAAAAAGTAGTACTAACAATAATTCACCATTGTGTCAATTCTGAAAAATATTATTATTGCCATGAACAAAGGTAAGGATAAAATGTCAATCTCTTTTATAAGGTAATGTCAATCTCTTTTATAAGGTATGACATAAATGAGCATTTGGAGGTTTTCCATTTACAAATATTTCACATAATAAATATTTAGAGATCATCTATATATAAATAAATAAAAATCTATGATCAACTAAAAATTTTCAATATGTTAAAGGTAACCAAAAGAATCCTATGAATTGTATTTCAAAACTTAACTTTATAACAAAACATTATTATAAAATTATTCATTTATGAAAGGAAGCCTCCCTAAAGCTTAAATTGCAACCGGCCTTTGAGTGCAACTATTGTTGTCTTTGTTGTCTTTGCTACCTTTGTTGACACAACATGAGATAACACTCACATTCAGTGAATTGATTGTATTCCAAAAGATGACTTCATTTTAGAGCACCAAGTACCTCATATAGCATTGATTACAAAACTTGTATCTGGCATGGTTGACATTGAGTCATCAACCCTAAGGTTTTTGGTGTTAATTTACTCACAACAGTACATTAACACCAAAAAGTCATCGTGGAAACAATTTTGCCTACACCCTCCACTCCCTCCATTCATCCTTCAACATTGTGTTTTGATGATTTTACTAAACCTGCTCTTGCTACCAACTTTTCCTCATAGGTCTCCCACTTAGTCATTCCTCTCATTTGAAGAAGCTCCTCCACAATATTATAGGACCACCCAGAGTCAACTAGTCTCGTTGTGCTCTTCATGAATGTCCCTCAACTTGCACTTGCTTACCTTGCAAGTTGTTTGATTTTTCAAACACAACATAATGATTATCAACAAAAATTTTGTCATATTCAAATTGTATTCATGTTGAAAAATCGGTTTACCTTCATCCAAGATCACATCAATTTTTTTAAACTCAAAATTCAAGTTCGGTTAAGTCAACACTTGTAGGAGCAAGAGGCATATTGTGCACCTACTCCCACCTCTCTTTAGCTAGTTTGAAAAACCATGTGGCAGTCGCTCCACTATCACTAACTTGAGGCAAGTGAGAGGGACCATGTGGCTCCTCACTCAATGTGCAAGGTGTGTTCCCCAAAAACTCCAAAAGTTGTTGTAGATTATCCATCTCTATTCTTATTCTATGCAACTACACTATAATATGCAAAGACATACCAGCAAATGTTAGTACATTGACATACTATGAAAAATTACAGAAAAGCTCATGTTTATGAAATATAGCATCAATTATCTTATTCATGGTCACAATTAGTCTACAACCCTTATGTTGATCATTAGAACAGATCAAAAAAATTTAAGATGACTTCCTTGAAGCTTTCATCCTAATCAAGCATATTCTAGGGTGACCTCCTGCACTGCTTTTGTAGAGAACTTATTGAGAAAAGATACAATAGTATATGATGATTTTTCCCAACACCTATTTGGCATTGCCCTACACTCTAGCTTACACTAGGCCATCTCAACTTCCCATTAATTTATTTTTTCATGTAGTTTGGATTGTAATGTCGTGAGTTTGGTTATCTTTGCTATGTTCTTTGTCCTCCTACTTAGGGCCATCAACCATTTGTTTTCTTGTGGCTGATTTGTAGACCCAAACTCTCTCTTACCCTTTGTTGAAACTTTTTCTCAATCTTGGTGGCATATCGGTAGAGGCTCCCAGTGAATTGATGTCCAAAAACTACATTTTTGTTTGGATGTACTTGTGTAGGCCACTGCAATATTTTAGAACCAAGTGTTGCTTGGAGTCCTTAATACCCATCTTTGAATGCAAGGTATAGAAGGGATTGGTGTGCAAGCGCAAAATCACCCATCTCGTCAATTGGTCATCTTAGTTTCCAACAAGGTAGAAATTCCTCCTTTATGGCATCAACAAAAGCCACCCAAGTGGATTCTATCCCAAATGCTTTAGATTAATCTTCAGCGTATTGCACATAGTAAGTGTCCCACTTTTAATATTTAACATGGACAAGGGAAACGTGATTACCTACTTATGAGAACCATTTAGAGTTCTTGTTTTTTTAGAGGTCACATTTAGTGGCTCCTTTTACGATGATTTCAAAAAGTGGTGCTACTAGTAGCACAAGTCAATAGGGTTACATTACCACCTTTTGCAACTATGGTCTTAACAACCTTGTAATGATGTGAACAAAAACCTTAAAAATTAACCCCCAAATGGAAAAAAGGCACCATTTTTTGTAGGTTGAAACTACAACTTCTTTGAAACCGTGGACATAGCTCGTTGCAACTAAAATCTTAAAATTAACTCTCGCATTAAAATTGCATTTTTTTAAATCATGACCTTGACAATTGGTGCATTTATAACCAAAATCTTAAAATCAACCCCAAATCTTAGAAGCCTCTGAACACTATTCTCCCTTCGTAGCCTCCCTCTCCTCGTCCTTTTCCATTGGTGGTAACTCACGAGACTTCCTAGATGCTAAGTTATTCTCAAACTTAACATCTCTACTCATTGTCTTCCTATGTACTGATATGAAGATCCGGTAAGCCTTTGAGATCTCGTTGTACCCCACGAATATTCCCTTCTCTCCTGAAGGTTCCAGCTGTTGAAATTACTAAGACAACTGAGAGGGGGGGTGAATCAATTGTTATTGTTCTTAAACAATTTTAAGTCTATTAATACATTCTTAAAATTGTTCTTTCAGTGATCATCAACATTATACAACATATGGACAATAGAATAATGAGCATCAATCACACATAAGATATACACAGAGACAGATTTTCATGGGGAAACCCATAAAGGGAGAAAACCTCTTCTTCTTCGAAATGATAGGCAGTCTTTTAAGTTCTGTACATCATCTATAATTGAGCACCAACTCAATGTGAGGCTACAACATCTGTTTTGCAAGCTGCAACTCGCTGAGAGCACCAACTCTCTGTTTTTCTATAGCACCCACTAGAAGGAAGCACCAACTCCCTGGTTTCTCTAGCACCAACTAGAAGGAAGCTACAACTCTCTGTGTTCAAGCACCCACTTGAACCTCTGAGGACACCAGTCCTCCCTCGCACCTCCCAACCACCCTGAAATATGAATATGAAATATTGAAACCAATTACAGTGATATAGTGTTCAATAACATCTTACCAGTCTCATCATTGTTCTGCAAGATTTTGCTACTCAGTCTTCCTCACTATCTTCCAGCATGCATCCGCTGCCCATTCTGTTCTTCTGCCTTTTGTGCTCTGTGTGTCATTCTCATTCAATGCATCTTTTGTTTCCTATCCATTTCAGCTGCTGCACCACCTCTTTACTTCCTCACACATGCATTACTTCACCTCAGCAACAACAACCTCATCACTTCTCTGTGTCGTGTTCTTATAGCTTCTGTGCACCTTGTGCATGCAATATGCGCAATGCTTCTACATCTCTTCACAGTGAGTGCTCTGTCTGATTATCATTACGACTTCTCAGCTTCTCTGGCAGTTTGCCCACGCGTTCAGCATCACTGGATGTCATGCTGAGGTTCCTCGGCCTCTCTGGTAGTCGAGACTCTTCGTCTTCTATGGCACAGTCGAGCTTATCCTTTCTGTTTCAGTTACATACTTCAACGCTCATCCATCTGTCAATCCCCTCTAAGAATAGTCTTCATTCACTGGAAGGAGCTTGGAGACTCTTCAGCTCCTCTGGCGATCGCACAGAAGTCTCTTCGAATCTTCTGGTAGAAACCATCAATGGTTTCTAGCAGTTACACTGTGAAGAGCAACATTAGCCCTCCGATCATACTCGGCATTTCGGCATTCGGCAATTCGGCATTCGTGTGACCACAGTTGTGATCCCCGAAACTCCGAAAAGGAGCTTGTCTGCACTAGCTCCTTCCCCCATCCTCCACCGATGTGACCACAGGCTACATCCATTTCACCTTTTCGGTATTTTCGCGAACTTATGACCTTCATCGACCCTGATCGATGGTCCACGATCTCGATGAATTGACGGTCCAGATCTCATCGTGAATTCGCATCTCGTTGTTCCTTAGATGGAGGTTCTCGTCACTCCAAGTCGCGATAGGCGAGACTCCGAGATGGAGCTTAGATCAACGGTCCAGAATCTTGGTGTATTGACGGTCCAGATCTCATCGTGAATTCGCATCTTGCAATTCCTTAGATGGAGGTTCTCGTCATTCCAAGTCGCGATAGGCGAGACTCCGAGATGGAGCTTAGATCAACGGTCCAGAATCTTGGTGTATTGACGGTCCAGATCTCATCGTGAACTCACATCTCGCAATTCCTGTGATGAAGGGTCTCATCACTCCAAGTCACGATAGTCGAGACTCCGAGATTGTTTCGCGATTTCGGCATTCCTGTGGTATTGTTTCTTGACTCTCCAAATCGCAATTCGCGAAACCCCGAAGTGATGTAAACCTGTTGACATCACACGTGGATTGACACGTGTTGAATAATTTCCACGTGTCACTCTGATTCGTGACTTACACGTGCCTGAAATGTTGAACCAACTTGACACTTGTCATTGCCTGGTTGTGCCACGTGTTCTTAGCTGACGTGGTTTGTTGACGTGTATGTTTCAGAATTTCGCATTTCGCGATTTCGGGACTCATGTTGTAAAGAACCTTGACATTTCCATCTCTCGATATCCGAAATCCCGATAGCCAAAACTCTGAAATGGAGTTGGACCACCGCTTCGATCGTGCACTTTAAAGAACGTGCAGGTTCTTCCTTATCCAACGATGGTCGGAACTTATGCTCAGATCTAACGCCTGAGATATGTCCTTCTCTTTTGTGCATTCTTCTTGTCTACAATCTGATCTGATGACCCTCCTTCTTTCGGGAAATTAAATGGGATCCAACGATCACTGATGCTTCTCCTCCCGAGCTTAGGCACTGCGTTCGACTCTGCGCTAATTCCTCTTGAGCTTACTTTGTCCTTGTTTTTCCTTCGTTGCATACTCTTATCTTGCCATCAGTGACAAGTACATACTACCTGTAAAGCATGCCAACCATCCTCTGCACTATCTCTTTTGATCTTATCGAGCTTGCTCTGCAACGTCTTCCCAAAATACTTCTGGTGCCCGTCTGTTACATTCTTCTTGTACTCAAGTCATCATCGTTGTTGTACTTGACATCAATGACAAGCATATGCTGCCTGTAAAACATGCCAACACCAGCCTCGTCCTCTTCTCTAGAGGCACATGAATGTATACTAGACAACCAAAGATCCTCAAATTTCCTATCTTTGGATTCACTCTTATGAATGCTTCCTTAGGAGTTTTTCCCCCCAATATCCTGAGAGGATTCTTATTTTTCACATATACTACAGTGTTACATGCCTCTGCCTAAAGAAACATAGGAAGATCTTGGTCATGTATCATATCCCTATGTATCATATCCCTGGCAGAATTGATGCCTGGCAAAACTGATGATGGACCGATTCTTTCTCTCTGCAAGCCCATTCTATTGAGGGTTGTATGAGACTGTCAACTTCCTCTTGATCCCTACCTCCTTGCAAAAATACTTGTATTCATTGGATGTGTACTCTCCCCTATTATTCTACCTCAAAACCTTGATCCTCTTCCCTGTTTGGTTCTCCACCTGGGCCCTGAACTCCTAGAACCAACTGGAGACCTCATCCTTGGTCTTCATAGAGAAGATCCATGTTTTCCTAGAAAATTCATCAATGAACGTCACATAGCATAGTGCTCCCTGCACTCAAGCTACTCACATCTGAATGTATATGATCCAAAATCCCCTTGGACATACTATCGCTTCTTGGAAAAGCAACCTTGGCATTATTCCCAAGTGCATACCCTCTACACACGCCCTGCTACTCACCATTGAAATATGGGAGACTAGTGACAATCTCCCTCAGAATTGAAAACACCCTATAGTGCAAGTGTCCCATCCTCTTGTGTCATAACTCACACAAGTTATCGTTGTCATGTATGAAGGCTTCCTATGAGTACTTGTCATTTCTTCAACATGACAACAAAAGCCTTATCCTCCATACCTGAGACTGTGAGCAAATTATTCTTCAGTCCTGGTATATGTAGCACATCCTGGGCATCAAATGAACCACCTGACTCAAGTTGGAACAAAATTGTTCCCTCCCCCTTCACTACATACTTGACATCATTACCAAGCTCCACATGGATCCCTAAGTCCTTCTATGTCAGAGTGTTGAATAGTTCCCATGCTTTTGTCATATATCATGATGCACCAATGTGCAAGTACCAAGCACTCCTGGTAACAGTGTTGGTAGAAAGGCAGGAGACTAGTGTGAATTCTTCAAACTTCACTACCAACTCATCCACCTGAGTTTATGCTTATGTTGCTACATGTTTTGATTTACACTTACCCTTCTTCTCATGAGCCTCCAACTGAATTTCATATCTTGGTATAGGAACGACATTTTCTACAATCTCCCAAAGTCCATGTTCATGTGAAAGCAAGGTTACCCTTGCCTTCCAAGATAAGAAGTTAGATGCTCCTTCCAACCAGTCTTCAAATCTAAGAATGGTTGTTGCCATTTCTAGATCTGAACAAAAAAAACTACTGTGTGCTTATTCCTTCAAGCACCCATAAGAATTCCATTGTTGGTTTATAGATATGCAGATATCTCCTTGCAGATCTAACAAATATGTTGCACAAACTGTTGTGCATTCAAAATTTGTCTCCCTCTCAGAGTGCATGCTTTGAGACCATGTTGAAAAATATCACTATCCCCAACACCTAGATAAATTACTACCTTGTGTTTTTTTTTGGTGATAAATAAATTATAGCTCACAAAATAAAATATATTGGTTGGAAGTAAAACAACGGAAGAAAAATATAGAAACCAAACTTCACACAACACATAGAAATTGTGCCAGCTTCAAATCAGGTTTTCATTAAATAAGGACTCCAAGATTACAAGGGATCACAAAGTGGGATTTAATATGCCCACTAAGAATAGAAACAGAAATTTACAGCAAACACCTACAACCCAACAACTTTGTCAATGTTGTACAGCCCTGCACTAGTGTCCTGTACAATTTGTACTCACCCTATACGGCTTGTACAGCGCGTATGTATTCACCCCGGATTGTTTATCTGACACGTATGTACGCGCCCAGCTGCACCTTTCTGAGGTGTATGTATGTGCCCAACTGCATCTTTTCAACACGTATATATGCACCGTGTTGCACTAGTCTGACACGTATGTATGTGCCCTTCTACACTAGTCCAGCATGTATGTACGTGTCCTTTTGCACTAGTCCGACGTATGTATACACCTATGTCTTTTGTACTACACGTACGACACTACTACGACTTTGTATGGCCTGATCTACAACTATATTTGTTGCTCAGATCTGTGCTTGCTACGAGATCTGTATGTTGTTGCTTCCTTCTCCTTTCGACTAAGTTGATCTCTAGATGAAATTCCTTCACCCTTGCTCGGATCTCCTTGAGCAAAAGTCATTTTTTTTTTTATGATTCACTGACTCCAATAGATCTATCTCTTATGTGTCTCTCTCCTTCACCTATCCTTGATTTTATAATCTTGAGTTATGACCTAACCCTAATCTCCAAAGTGATTAACGGGTGAGATTAGATCTCACCTCACTTGAGATCAATGGCTAAGATTCATTTAATTCACTAATGCTAATAACTTTAGCATTTCATGAAATTAAACTCAATTTAACTATAAAAGCACTTTACTTTAATAATTCGTTTAATTTAAGTAATTTACTAAGGTTGAGGGCTTTGGAAGACTTCCACATGCCTATACACTTTGACCTGTGTGGAAGTACTTGTCCGATGCTACAAACATCAACAATCATTAACAACTTTCTCAACATCACTACTATATTCCTATAATCAATTTCTTCATGTTGATCTGCATCATCCATGTCTCTATTTTCTTTGCCAATGACTACCTCTAAGAATTACTTACACTGGGAGATGGTAATCATGTGCTACTTTCAGACATTGAAGCTATGACCATTAAACATCTGAAATGGCGATTAAGCATTTGACTAGAATGCTACAATGTGTTCAAATATTTGTCATTTCTTTCAGCATGAGAACACCAAGCACCTATAAAAGTATCAAACAACCTTCCCTCCAGAAAAATTATACTCTAATAAAACACCAATGTCATGTAGCATCAACCCAAGTGATCCGGATTATGTTCAAAACGAAATGAAAGCAGAGATATTACAATGAAATACTCATGAAAATTGCTAGAAACAGAGAGATACAACAATACATTATTTCTATTAATGAAAGAATTGTATAGAGACTGTAAAAATACAGAGTGCAAGACTCGCTAGAATGGTGGTAGCCTTATCTCTGAGAAGAGATGTGACGGCTACGCTCATTTGCAAAAAGATGATTACAATGAGGTTCTAAATGCATTTTTATGATAAACGTGAATTCCAAAAACCTAACTCTAGGAGATGAAACACCAAAAGTCATGTGGGCCCTGTTGGGGTAAGTTAGTACATTAACTTCCCGGGGTCGTAACTTTTTCATATGATCTTTGTTTTATGCGCGTGATAGCTTGTTGGAAAGGTATTTTCAAGATATACGCATTATGACATCAAACTTTAACTACCTCTACAATTTGACTATGGCAAGCTAATAAAACATTGTTTAGAACCCCAAAACAACCATAGAAGTACAAAAAGAGGTACTGATATGAAAATTTTCAAAATAAGCCAGTTGGAATAGGTGGGCGGCCACCAACATCCACCTGGATGTTGTGTAGGGATTCAGTACAACCCCGTAAGTGAAGAACCCACAATTACAAATAATTGTCCCCATTACAGAGAAACGTGTTGGACCGAAAAATGTCTAGATGAGCCAGTTGGAATATGGAACAGGTGGGTTGCCACCAATATCCACATGGATCAATCCTCCCCCTTTAAAAAGAAATGGTATCCATTGATTTGAGTGCCTGGGGAAGAGGGGAAAGCATTTTCTGAATATGAATCTTGGTGAGTTGTGTGTCTTGTTGGAGAAGTTGAGCTACTTGGTATGTGGAAGGCTATCATGAACCTGTTGTCTCTGGGCTTGACAGGGAAATGTGTAGGCACCATTATAGGTGAAGAAACAATATCTACTTTTTCATATACAATCTGCTTCTGTTGGATAGAAGGTGTTGAGGCTGCAATGGTTGTAGTGGATTTTTGTACATCCTTTGAACAGACTGTGAAGAGGATGAATTTTGTAGTATGAGAGATTACCTTGGGGCACTGTTTTGGCGGAACAGTAGTCGGAACTACCTCTGGTATCCATTAGAGATGACCTCCCAAAGTAATAATGACACTATGGGGTCTAGACTCATAAAAAACATGATGTTTCCACATATATGGTTGGCCCAAAACAATATCACGGACATCAAGAGGGGCAACATCACACACTACCTCATCCTTGAAGGGTTGGATACCATAGGACAAGAGGCACTGTTGGTTGACATGGAGATCTCGTCCCTGGTGAAGCCACCCGATATTGTATGGTTGTAGGTGTGGTATTATCAACAAACCCAACTTTTTGACAACCTAAACTGAGATGAGGTTCTTCTGGTTGTCGTTATCAACAATGAAATGAAACGGGATCCCCTTCACCCACATTTGTGAATGGAAGAGGCGCTCCCCCTCTTTAGGATCTATTGGTTCTTCTGGTTGAATTTTTGTGGACGCGATAGTAGCAATGAGGTATGTGTTGATGATCTATCTGTTTTCAATATTTTCTGGATCAGATTCTGAATCAGGGTTCGTCTCCATGTCTTTGACCTCGACCACCAATGACTGTTTCGAGCGACATTCATCGGTGTTGTGATAGGGGCTTTTGTGGAAGTCACGCCACTTCCTAGTGTCATTCTTCATCTTTCCTTTACCCTTATTGTCATGTGTCTTGAACTGGTTGTCTAGAGGTTGTTGGTTAGGGTCATCCTTGCCATGCTTTGGTTGTTGCAGATTTGCACACCCGAATTCCCATTTGTTTTGGTGCCTAAATTTCTGCTCAATTTTGACAACATATCGATAGGAAGCTCCTAATGGTGAGATGTTTAAGAAATCCATTTCGGTTTGGATGTGCCTATACAAAGCCCCACGGTATTTCAAAACCAGATGTCGCTCGGAGTCTTTGATACTGAGCTTGGTGCACAAGGTATGAAAAGAATTTTTGAACTCCGACATTGTTTGGCTTTTCTGTTGTTGTAGTGCAGTTCACCTCATGCACTGGTCTTCATAGTTATCAACAGGCTAGTATTGTTCCTTGACCGCATCCACAAAAAAATCCCAAGTGGGCTCAGCCCCATATATTCCAGATTCCTCTGTGTAATTTTTCTCCCAGTAATTTTCCCACCAATGTTTGACATGGGGGAGAGCCTTGAGGAGTGAGAAGGTGATATTTTCCCTATCGAAAAAATTTTGAATAGAGAAATAACCTTCTAATAGATTTAACCATTTTTCTAAGGCATTTGGATCTATCTGACCTTCAAATACGGGAATATCAAAATTAAATTTTACCTTGAAGGGAGAGGTTCCTGCAAAGTGGTCGCTTAATGAAGATGTGCATGTTGCTATCGGCAGGCGTTGAAGGATATGGGAAAAAATTTCCATCATTTTGTCCCTTTGTCGCACGAAAGCTTACTCAAGCAATAGGTTAATAGAATCTTATGCTCTGTCATTTTTATTTTCTTCTGCCATTGAAGGTTTCTTGTTTGTGTGAGAGTTATTTTCCTCAAGAGAGACAAGCTCAAGACCTGACTGGCTATATTCGAACCTCGTCGGGGACATGTGCTGAAAAACGATAAAGAGAAACCTTCTCTGATACCACTGATCCGAATTATGTTCGGAATGAAATGAAAGTAGAGATATTACAATAAAATACTCATGAAAATTGCCAAAAGCAAAGAGATACAACAATACATGATTTCTATTAATGAAATAATTGTACAGAGACTGTAAAAATATAGAGTGCAAGACTTGCTAGAATGGTGGCAGCTTTATCTCTGAAAAGAGGTGTGACGGCTACGCTCATTCGCAAGAACATGATTATAATGAGGCTCTAAAGGTCTTTTTATGATAAACATGAATTCCAAAACCCTAGACATCCAAAAACCTAACCCTAGGAGATGAAACGCCAAAATTCATGTGGGTCTCGTTGGAGTAAGTTAGTACATTAACTTCTTGGGGTCGTAACTTTTTCATATGATCTTCGTTTTAGGCGTGTGATAGCTCATTGGAAAGGTATTTTCGATATCTAAGCATTATGTCATCAAACTCCGACTTCATTTATATTTTGACTGTGGAAAGATAAGAAAACATTGTTCAGATCCCTAAAACGGCCCTGGAAGTACAAAAAGATGTACTGACATGAAAACTTTCAAAATAAGCCAATTGGAATAGGTGGGCGGCCACAAACATCCACCTGGATGTTGTGTAGGGCTTCAAGACAACCCCGTAAGTGAATAAACCACAATTACAAAGAATTGTCCCCATTACAGAGAAACGTGTTGGACTGAAAATTGTCCAGATGAGCCAATTGGAATATGGAACAAGTGGGTGGCCACCAATATCCACCCGGATCACCAAGGCCTCCTTTGTCTTGCAACTTTGTTGAAAAATATTTGTGTATTTACTACCTAACAAACGCTAAAAAATTACCAAAAATTATGTGTAAAAATCTAAAAATTGTAAAACTTCAACCCTAAAAATTCTAAAAAATCATTGTTAAAAAATATATTAGAGTTTGCAAACTACTCTCAAGATTTGTGCATGTAGAAATAATTTTTTTCACACTCAATGTTTTTGCACATGCCAACTTTGGGATTCATGCCAAATTTTGTTACCCCAAGATTTGTGCATCCATCATTGTGTTTTCTAGTGATTTATGCCTTATAAATTGCCCCCAAATTCTATTATGTGGAATCAATAACATTGTGAATTGCACCTATATTTTATTGTGAGGTGATATGAAATGGATCATATAATTTGTCATCTATATTGGTACTTTCTGGGTGGAAAAATTGTAGCAATTGTCTTGTGGGTCCCAATTTGGTGATTTGGGGTCTGGAAACTTCCAGAGCTAGTTTGAGGCATCAAACAACACTTTTTGGGTCAAAACTTTGTGATCTAAGCTCTCAACTCCTCAATGTTGTTGTACAAACTAAAATATTTCCAACAGTGAAAAAATCACCTTAATCGAAGTTCATATTAGGAAGTTATGCCTTGCACGAGTTGACCTACCTTATTGACCACCATGGTATCAAGTGGATGCCACATCAACCTCCATTGCTTACACATGCAAGGATAGTCATATGTGGACTTTCAAGAAGATTCGAGAGGGTTCAAAACCCTAACACTAATTGAGGGTTGAGGCATGTATAAACCCTAACCCTAACCCTAGATGGCTATTAGGCTATGTTAAACATTGGACCACTAGGAAGAAAAGGAGATCATTTATTTTGGTATTGTTATTGTTCCATAGTTGAGTAGAGCATCTAGGAGTGGGATATTGAAGCATAATAGAGGAGGTATAAAATTATGTAGAAGCCATTCAAGCCATAGTGTCCATGGAAACTCCATAGTGAGTGCATGTTTCTTTGTACTTGCATTTCATAACTGGAGAAAAAAAAAATAAGCATAGGTCTCACCTTGTAACTAGGTTTTCTCTTGTATTGGGTTTCTGAGGTCACATCTTGTGTCCATTTGTGTGGATGGTGCGTACATTTTCTTTTTTCTTTCATTTTGATCTCAAATTTTCCATAATTTTGAGTGTTACACTAGTAATAGTATATCTAATATCTAAAGTAATAAATTGCATAATAAAGTATTTCATAATATAGTAAGATTTGTTGTGACAAATTGTTCCAGTGTAATATCCGCAACAATTTACAAATCATACCATGTATCATAGCATTTTTCTTTGGTGTTTTGTGGAAAGTTGCAGGATTCGGGAATTGGCTTAAGAAGGAATAGTTAGAATCCTAGCCATGGCAAATCAATCAAGTCGTAACAACCCTTGAGATGAGGCAGATGGGAGATTTTTGTAGTTGGAAGAACAAGTTGTTGATATCTCTCACAACATGGCCCTCCTCATGGTGCCTCTAAAGAACAAGTTTGGAACTTTTGGGAAGGTTTGTGGCTCTAACTTAGAAGTTGGATCGGATGAGAAATCAAGAGATAACGAAGACCTAGAGAAGGAGCCAAGAAAAGAGTCAAAGAAAGAGAAATTGAGTTCCCATATCATCACTTATTGATAATCTTCGTTTAAATGGAAGGGAAAGTGGACATCAAACCCTACCAAGGTGAGATTGATTTTGTTAATTTGAATCATTGGTTGCAACAATTAGAAGTTTATTTCAATGTCGGTTACATAGGATAAGAGAAAAAGATTTCATTTTCCCGACTAAAATTAGAGGGGCATGCCCTAACCTGGTGGGAAATCCACACAGAGACATTTAGGTTGGAGGGTGATCCCCTCATAACTAAGTGGGAGGTGTTTAAAACCCTCATTAAGTCCCAATTCCACCCTATTAGGTATGTCAAGGACCAATGGATCCATTGACAATGCTTCAAGGAAAGGAAAGGGTAGAGCGTGCAAGAGTACACCAATGACGTCAGAAAAATGGTGATTGTGTTAGGTATATCTCCCAAGAACCCAGACATACTCCTCAAGTATATAAGGGTTCTACATAGTCATTTATGGAAGCAATTGGTGTTCTTTAAACCTAAGATAATTGATGGGGCTTGTGCGCAAGCACAATACCTGGAGAATATAGGAAATAAGAAAGGATATTCAAGTGGTTCAAAAAAAAAGACCACCAGTATGCTTCCAAGGAGGTGAAGAACAAGTAGAAAGGAAAGGACAAGACAACATCCAATGAACATCAGTTTAAGAATCCAAACAACAACTACAACCAATGTAATATCATCGGTCACACCAAAGAACAATGTTGGAAGTTACATATAGAACTGAATCCAAAGAACTGTAAGACGGATGCCAAGAAGAAGAACTCGTTAGCCATGGATTCAGGCAACTGGGTAGAGAGAAGCTCTGATGTAGATGAAAATATTCTCTGCACTACAGTGCAGAAGGAGGTGAACTTGAGTAGCCTTCATTAGAAGAGAAGGAGATCTATAAACTCTTCCATATTAATATATGTGTCAAGAAAACAAAGTTGGATGTTCTATTTGATTATAATTCATAGGGAAACCTCATAGTAGAAGATCTAGTTAGCAAGTGTGGATTGGAAATTCATTATTATCCTAACCCATATCCATCACGATGGGTAAATATGTTGATGTTTAGACAACATTAGGAAGACATTCTCTTAGATTAATAATTAATAATATAATTATTAATTATTAAATATTATATATAATAAGTAAATGATAATAATAAATAGTTATTGATTATCCGAGGGACGCATCCTTTCATGGATGGTCATTGTATGTTCTCTACATATGGAACACTCATCATTGTAATAATATATTGATCATATCTCATATGAAGAAAAACAACATGGTATTAGAGTGAGACTGGGCTTAACTCCTTCATAGGAGGGCCCAGGAAAATGAGAGTAGAGTAAAATGTTGGGAGTGTTAAATTTATGGGCTTGTTACAATCTCTATGTACAACATATTTATTTTTTACTCCTACCTAAATTATAGAAAGAATTACATAAATTATGGTGGGCAGTAATTTCTAGTAAAAATGTCTAATTACCTAAATATGAGGAATGTACTGCATATTTACTTCTACCTATATTTATGCAAAGAATGGCATGAATTATGGAGGAACAATTTAACAAATTCAAATACTATGTGGATGGATTATAACCAAATTAATCTTTGGGTATTTATGGGAGGTATTCTCCAACTATTTATAAGAAAGAAAATTAAATTAATTTTTAAATTTAATTTTCAAGGAGACGTGTCTTTTTGGATCAATCTGATATTACTATAAAAAGACACTTGAAAGACACAACAATAGACACACATTTTTTCTCTCTCACACCAGGGAAGTGATCTAAGGAAGAGATTGAAGTTTCTAAGAAGTTGAAATTTTCCAAGTTACTTAGTGATGTTCTAGAGTTTAATAAAGTAATATCATATATCATTGTAAGTAATTACAACTTGCGTAAAATTGTGCTTGTCTAATTTAACACTAGAAAATCAACATGGTTAGTCGTATGACATCGAGTATATGATGGATGTGTGTTCGTATCCGTATGACATTGACTATATGATGGGTGTATGTTGGTCATAGTAGAAGACGTATCATTTGGAGGGTCATTGTATATAGTTGTGCACAAGATAAATTGATCTCCTCTAGGAGATGTTTTTTGTTGTTCTTGTTTCTTGTTTCGAGAAGGTCACATGTAATAGATCTAAGAAGGAGCCATAATGACGATCGAAGGAGGAAGACATGGAGGGAAAGACTTTCCAACATGATATCAAGGAGATACATCGCTAGACATGATGCTCAGAGACAGGAAGTCTCTAGGAGCAATGTACCTCCCAGGATGGGACCATGCCAAATAGTAGAGACAATTCTAGTGATTATGGATACAGCAAGTCAAGACCGACTGTAGCACAACTATGGTAATAGATCCAAGTAGAGGAGGTTGTACTACATCTAGAGGGAACAGAGATTGAGTTACTACTAGACAATGTGGAAGAGCTACCTTCGGTGTCAGAGGGAGTAGAGACAAAGGAGGAGTCACCTCCAACACTAGAGGGAATGTTGATGTTTGAGGAAACATCACGAGACATTCTCCCTAGAGGGTCATGTGTGGACTAGTAGGGGGGAATTTAGACTTCATCCTAACGTGCTTCAGATGGTGGATGAAGGAACCAAGACATTAGTTTCACAAGGAAACCTCGATATGTCTTGTGAGACATTGGTTTCATGAGGGAACCTCGATATGTCTTAGACATTGGTTTTATGAGGAAACTTCTATATGTAAAATATGGTCCAAGGTGACATTACATTTTAGAAGGAGATAGTTGAGCCTATTGATCAAATTGTTCATGTCGATCATGTAGCTCCAGTTAATGTTCCCATAGATATTGCAATAGGTCAGAAGAGACCGACATGGGCTCATCAAACTCTGTAGGAGGCAAAAGGAAATGAAAATCCTCGTGGTACCTTCCGATTGAGAAAAGACCTCGAATATATTTGTGTTATGTCGCGACTATGAGCCACGTCATTCATTTTGAGCCTTCCTATTACGAGGAGGAAAGTAGTCATCCAGTATGGAGAGATGTCATGATGGAGGAGTATCAGTCCATCATGAAGAATGATGTGTGGGATATTGTTCCCAGACATGAGGGGAATTATGTAGTGACTTCCAAATGAATCTATAAGATCAAACACACAGTTCACAGGAGCATCGAGAGGCACAAAAATGAGATTTATTTCTAGAGGATTCTCTCAGGTGGAGGGAATAGATTATGGGGAGACATTTGCTCTTGTTGCTCAATACATTTCTATCCAAATGATTATTTCTCCTACAACATCCATGGGTTGGAGAGTACATCATATGGATGTGAAGACAACCTTTCTCAATGGAGAGATTGGGGAAGAAGTATACATCGAGCAGCCAGATGGTTTCGTGATACATGAGAAGGAGTCTCATGTGTGCAGGTTGAAGAAGGCCATGTATGGACTCAAGCAGGCACCTAGAGCTTGGTATGTGAGGATTGATGGACACCTAATGAGTTTGGGATTCATAAAAAGTGTTTTTGATCCCAGCCTATACTATAAGACTGTTAATGGTGAGTCCCTTATTTTGGTCCTCTACATTGATGATTTATTCCTCGTCGATATAGAGAGCCTTATTATTGAATGCAAGTATGTGTTGGCCTCTGAATTTGAGATGAAGGACCTCGGTATGATGCACTACTTCTTAGGACTAGAGGTGTGGCAGAGAACTGATGAGATATTTCTGAGTCAGGGGAAGTACAAAGTTGATATATTGAAGAAGTTTGGGATGCTAAACTAGAAGCTCATGGCTACACCAATGGTGATGAATCTGAAGAAACTAAGTGTGTCTTCTTTTGATTCTGATGAAATTGATTCAACTATGTACAGACAGTTGATTGGATCCTTGATGTATCATGTTAACACCAGAACATATATTTGTTATGCAGTGAGTACACTTATCCAATTTATGAGTCAGCGGAGACAGACACATTGGATTGATGTGAAGCATGTGCTGAGATACCTGCAAGGCACAGTTGGACATGATCTGATATATATTTCCAGTATTGACATGAGATTGCAGGGATATACTGACTATGATTGGGCAGGGAGTGCAGTGTATAGGAAAAGCACCTCTGGGTGTTGCTTCACTTTGATATCTTCCATGGTTTCCTGGTGTAGTAGGAAACAGACTTATGTGGCCTTGAGCACCGCAGAATCAGAGTACATTGTATTGAGTGTGGAATTCCACAAAGCAGTGTGGCTTCGCAAGATCCTTGCATATTTATTTGGACATGTGATGGATTCCACTTTTATTCCGAGACATGGTGCAAAGGAAGGAAGTATCGGTGCAGTACCTTCCTACATATGAGAAGGTTGTTGACGTTCTTACCAAACCAGGATGAAGTTCGAGTACTTCCATGACAGACTTGGCATGGCAAAGAATGCCTCCCTCGCTGGGAGGGAGTGTTGATGTTTGCATCTTCCTGAGACATTCTCCAAATCGTACTCCTATGTGACTGAATTGATTTTATTTGTGAGGACACTTATCCGAGAAGGGTAAGTGTGTTTGGGATTATCTGAGAAGGGATAAGTGTGTTGATCTGTGAGGATACTTATCCGAGAAGGGATAGCCCAATGTCCCTTGTGGAGAGAACATGAGGACACGTCCCATGTGGAGATCGCATGAGGACATGTCAAGGGAGTTGACCTTGATGTCACACACTATGGGTAGTTAACCCTAGTGTTTCTAGAGGGAGTAACCTCTAGAAGTCCACATAGGAGTGTCATTTGTGAAAGACATTCTCCAGATCATACTCCTCTTTGAACTGAGTTGAGTTGATTAGTGAGGACACTTATCCGAGAAGGGATAAGTGGGTTTGGGCTTATATCCCAACATCCCTTGTGGAGAGAACATGAGGACATGTCAAAGGAGTTTACCTTGACGTCAGACACTATGGGGAGTTGTCCCTAGTGTTTCTAAAGGCAGTAGCCTCTAGAAGTCCACATGGGAGTGCCATGTGTGACATGCATTTTTCTACTACAATGGTTGTGTACCACTAGCGGATAATGTGTGTCTCTGGACAATAGTTGTGTACTACTACAGTGGTTGTGTACCATTGGCAGTGATTGTGTGTCACTAGAAAGTAGTTGTGTGATACTAGCAGTGGTTGTGTACCACTGGATAGTAGTTGTGTACCATTGGATAGTAGTTGTGTACTATTGTGGAAAGATACCTCCCTACCTAAGAGGGAGTGTTTATGTTTCAGCATCGGGCAAACCTTCTCCTAGATTGGGATGCAGACCAAGGGAGATAGGATACATTTATCATAAAGGTGCACTTGTGGTAAATGGGCCTAGGCATAGTCCTTCCTTGATCATGACAAAGAATAATATGGACTCGAGGTGCTTGAAGTGATTTCCACATGTCAGTTAGCATCGGGCTAACATTCACTCACAGGTGTGTACCTGTGGTGAAAGATCATGGTGTGGTATTTTTCCTAGTCATGATGATTTGAAAATGAATGATAAAGAATCGAGATGTTATATGCTATTACATGTGGACCCAGAGTGAGCATGATCTCAGAGAGAGTCAATTGGCTTAGAGGGAGAGCCACATAAGGATTTTTCTCCTTAGTTTAGGTGGGAGAGAGACGTCTCCCAAGACTGAAAGACAAGTGTCATGAGTCTAGGGTGAAGTTTGTATACTTCAGAGACAAGATTGGCATGATGCATAATTTCTCCCTCATTGAGAGGGAGTGTTGATGTTTGGAAAACATTGGTAAGACATTCTCTTAGATTAATAATTAATAATATAATTATTGATTATTAAATCTTATGTATAATAAGTAAATGATAATAATAAATAGTTATTGATTATCCGAGGGACGCATCCTTTCATGGATGGTCACCATATGTTCTCTATATGTGGAACACTCATCATTGTAATAATATATTGATCATATCTCATATGAAGAAAAACAACAAAATAAGGATGCATAGTTCATGGTCACTAAACAGTGTAAGATCAAATTTGCTATAAGTGCAAACTATATTGATGAAGTGGAGGTATATGTAGTACCGCTTGATGTGTGTGGTATAGTGTTTGGAAGCCCCTACATGTATATGAGGGGTGCCATCTTCATGAGGAGAGTGAACCAATGATGCATGATCAATGGGAAGTATTTCATTATCAATACATATAAAGGTAATTCCAAGATCCCTCTAGTAAGTGTTAACCAAGCCAAAAAATTTACCAATTCTAGTAGGAAGTTTGTATTATTTTTCTTAAGAGAGAATCAACCAAGTGATGGATCGATAAAAGTAAAGGAATCTCTAGAGGGATGTACTAAAGAGAAGAAATGTCAATTGGAGGAGTTGTTGCAAGAATACAGAGAATTTTTTCGAGAGACTAAAGGGTTACCACCTAAGAGGGAAGTGGAGCATGAGATATAGTTGTTTCGTGACTCCCCATTGCCAAATATTGGGTTGTAGAGATAGTTTGCCATGGAAGCAGATGAAGTGAAGAAAAAATTGTAGCAGTTGTTGGAACAAGGAGTAATTTGACCAAGCACCTCATCTTGTGGGTCACCTATCATCATAGTACCCAAGAAGGATGGGACTTAGTGAATGTTTATTGACTACAGAGCTTTAAACAAGATCACCCTCAATAATTGGTACCCTCTATCTAGGATTGATTATTTGTTAAATCAATTGTAGCATGCCATGTACTTCACCAAGTTGGATCTCAAATTGAGATACCACCAAGTATGAGTTAAAGAAGAAGACATTGCATGGGAGACTGCTTTCAAGATAAGGCAATGTCTATATGAATGGCTAGTAATGCATTTTAGTTTATGTAAATGCACCAACTACATTTATGTGTTTGATGAATGATGTATTATGTCTCTTTCTAGATTCATTTGTGATGGTGTACATAGATAATATATTAATTTATATCTCTACCTGGGAAGAGCATATCTCACGTCTCATGCAAGTGTTAGAGACTCTAAAAAAACATCAGTTGTTGGCTAACCTTAAGAAATGTGAGTTTTCTCAACAGTCATTGGTATATTTGGGGTATGTGATTGGTGGAGAGGAACTCAATATAGATCTCACAAAGATGGAGGCCATCCTCAAGTGGTTGATTCCTACTAATGTCATTGAATTTAGGAGCTTTGTTGGAGTAGAGAAATACCTACAAAATTTTATAGCATCATTTTCAATGGTAGTTGTGCCACTCCATGCCATATAAGCCAATGGTAATAGTTTCCAGTGGGAAGAGAATCAACAGTAATATTTTGATGAGATGAAATTGAAGGTCAAAATAGCACCAATTCTTGCATTGCCTAATTTTCAAAATCCTTTCAAAGTGGAGACGAATGCAAGTGGATATGCTATGAGAGCGGTCTTGATGCAGGGAGGCAAGCCAATATGCTATCATTCTAAAATGTTTCATGGTGGAATCTTGATCTACCCTACATATGATAAGGAGATTTTACACACCGGTTCAAGTTATTAAGAAGTGGAAGCATTATATGATGGGCAAGGAAACCATTTTCCACATTGATCACCAACCACTACAATATTTGCAAGACCAAAGTAAACTTCAACAAACTAGACACTATAAGTGGATGGGGGTTTTAAAACAATTTCATCTAGTTATCAAATATAAAAAGGGCAGTACTAATAAGTTGGAAGACATGCTTTCAAGGCCACCTACATCCAAGATTACAACTTTGGAAACTATTATGCACATGGATCCTTTTCCTCGTGGTGGATACAAAGAGGCACACAAGGAAGATGAGGAATTTGAAGAGGTTTTTCAGTAGATATAGGGCCAAATTCATGTAGAAGAAGGTAACAATAACACTGACTATCATCTCCAGAATGGGTTTCTCTACGAGCTAGACAATCTCTCTATTCCTAAAGGTGAAATATTGCAACTTATTAGAGAGGTCCACACCTCCAAGGTTTCAAGACATTTTGTTGTTGGGAAAATAGTTGTCAACTTATAGAGGTGTGCGTATTGGACCATAATGTAAGAAGATGTAGGTCGATTTATTAGAGGATGCATGTTTTTTTTGTACTAGCAAGCCTAGTAACATAAAGCAAGGTTTATACCATCCCTTACCTATACCCACTAGACCTTGGATTAGCTTATCTGTGGATTTTGAGGGTGGTTTACCAACAACTAGGAAGGGCCATGACTATATGTTTGTAGTAGTTGACAGGTTCAACAAGATATGCATCTGTATGCCTTGTAAAAATACCATCAAAGAACAAGAAGTAGAAAACATGTTCTTTGAAGAGGTTTGGGTGCAATTTGGGATACCGAGGAGAATCATCTCAAATAGGGATACCATATTTCTCAATGCCTTTTGGACTACACTTTAGGAGAAGATGGACACCAAGTTGAAGAGATCTACAACTTTCCATCCACGAACAGATGGGAAAACAGAAGTAGTCAATAGGACATTGGTTTAGCTTCTGAGGGGTTACAATTAGAAACATCTAAAGACATAGCATGAAAAATTGATTTATACTCAACATTCTTATAACAGGATAGTTTACACCTCTACTAGTAAGTCCCTTTTTTAAACTTTCTTTGGGTATTTTCCACTATCACCCTTGGATGTTGTATATAGATAGAAAGGAGAGGTGTCAAAAGACATCACAGAAAATGCATTGAAAGTAGAAAAAAAATGTTGAAAAGATTAGTAAGATCCATTTACAAGTACAAGTACATGAGACATTTGGGGTATGTGATTGGTGGAGAAGAAATCAATATAGATCTCACAAATATGGAGGCCATCCTCAAGTGGCCAGCTCCTACTAATGTCATTGAATTTATGAGCTTTGTTGGAGTAGAGAAATACCTACAAAAGTTTATAGCATCATTTTCAATGGTAGTTGTGCCACTCCATGCCATATAAGCCAATGGTAAGAGTTTGCAGTGGGGAAAGAATCAACAGTAATATTTTGATGAGATGAAACTCAAGGTCAGTAAAGTACTGATTCTTGCATTGTCTAATTTTCAAAATCCTTTCAAAGTGGAGACAAATGCAAGTGGATATGCTATGAGAGCGATCTTGATGCAGGGAGGCAGGCCAATATGTTATCATTCTGAAATGTTTCATGGTGGATTATTGATATACCCTACATATGATAAGGAAACCATTTTCCACACTGATAGGCAAGGAAACCATTTTCCACACTGATCACCAACCACTGCAATATTTGCAGGCCCAAAGTAAACTTCAACAAACTAGTCATTACAAGTGTATGGGGGTTTTAAAACAATTTCATCAAGTCATCAAATATAAAAAGGGCAGTACTAATAAGTTTGCACACATGCTTTTAAGGCCACCCGCATCCAAGATTACAAATTTGGAAACTATTATGCACATAGATCCTTTTCCTCTTGGTGCATACAAAGAGGCACACAAGGAAGATGAGGAATTTGAAGAGGTGTTTCAGTACATATAGGGCCAAATTCATGTAGAAGAAGGTAACGATAACACTGACTATCATCTCCATAATGGGTTTCTCTATGAGCTAGACAAGCTCTGTATTCCTAAAGGTGAAAGATTGAAACTTATTAGAGAGGCTCACACCTCCAAGGTTGCAAGACATTTTGGTGTTAGGAAAATAGTTGTCAACTTATAGAAGTGTGTGTATTGGCCCATAATGTAAGATGTAGCTCGGTTTATTAGAGGATGCATGCTTTGTTGTACTAGCAAGCCTAGTAACATAAAGCAATAATTATACCATCCCTTACCTATACCCACTAGACCCTAGAATAATTGCTCCATGGATTTTGAGGGTGGTTTACCAACAACTAGAAAGGGACATGACTATATGTTTGTAGTAGTTGACAAGTTCAACAAGATGTTCATTATTATGCCTTATAAAAATACCATCAAAAGACAAGAAGTAGAAAACATTTTATGTGAAAAGGTTTGGGTGCAATTTGGGATACTGATGCTCCAGGTGGATATCAGTGGCCACCCACCTTTTCCAACTGGCTCAAAACAGTTTTCTGGCAATTTTGGTAATTTACTATTTTTAGCAGTTTTTAACTTTCAGGGCCATTTTGAGGGCCTAAATGAAGGTTTTTCGGGATCGAGCTTCTCAAAGATAGTCGAAGGCTCTAATTGAGCCCCCAAAATGAATCTCCTCGATGATACATTTCCAATGATAAATTGTGCGCCCCAAACGGAGATCGTATTCCAAAGTTACGCCCTCGAGAAGTTGATACACCAAACTACCCAAAACGGGGTCCACAAAACTGTTGGATTTTCATCTTCCGAGGTTAGGGTTTTGGATTTTATTTATGATATAAATACCTTTGGAGACTCATTGTAAAATCATCTTCTTGCGAATGCGAGTAGCGGACACATCTCTTCTCAGAGATAAGTTGCCACCATTCTAGTGAGTATTTCACTCTGTATTTTTACAGTCTTTGTACATTTTCGCTCATTAATAGAAAATTGGGTATTATTGTATCTATGTGTTTATGGTTGCATATCTGATACATTTATGTTATATTATTGAATATCTGAGATATATTTGTACATTGCTTTATTATATCTCCGCTCTCATTTCGTGTCGAAAATAATCTGGATCAATGGTATCAGAGCAACCTACTCTTGATCATTTTCCAGTGCATGTCCCCGACGAGGTCCGAGAATAGCAAGTTGGGTCTCGAGATTGTCTCTCTTGAAGACAATGGCTCTCACACGTCCAAGAAACCATCCATGGAGGAAGAAAAGAAAAACGACAGAGCGGACGATTCTATTAATATGTTGCTTGAGCAAGCTCTCACGCGACAGAGGGACAAAATGATGGAGAATTTTTCCCACATCCTTCAACACCCACCAATAACAACATGTGTATCTTCATCAAGTAGTCACTTTGGAAGTACCTCGTCTTTCAAGGTACAAGTTAATTTTGATATTCCCAAATTTGAAGGACAGATAAATGCGGATGCCTTAGAAAAATGGTTAAATCTGCTCGAAGGTTATTTCTTTGTTCATAATTTATCTCACAGGGAAAAGATCACCTTTGCACTCCTTAAGGCTCTCCCCCGTGTCAAAAATTGGTGGGAAAATTACTGGGAGAAAATTTCCACTGAGGAGTCTGAAATATATGGGGTCGAGCACACTTGGTATTTTTTTGTGGATGCTGTAAAGGAACAGTATTACCATGTTGGCAAATATGAGGACCAGTACATGAGATGGACCACACTGTGGCAAGAAAGGGGCCAAGCAGTTATGGAGTTCACCAATACCTTCCATACCTTGCGCACCAAGCTGGGTATCAAAGACTCCGAACGACATTTGATTCTGAAATACTGTGGGGCTCTACACAGATACATCCAAACTGAAATGGATTTTCTGGACATCTCATCACTTGGTTTTGCTTATCGATATGTTGTTAAAATCAAGAAGAATTTTAAGCACCAGAACAAACGGGAGTTTGGGTCTGCAAATCCGAAACAACCAAAGTATGATAAAGACGGCCCTAACAAACGGCATCCCGAAAACCAGTCCAAGCCACAGGAAAAGAAGGGTCGCAGAAAGATGAAGAAGGACACTGGAAAATGGTGTGATTTCCACAAAATCCCCTGACACAACACCGATGAATGTCGCTCAAAACAGTCATCGATGGTCGAGATAAAAAATACAAGGAGTCGAACCCTGATTCGGAATTTGATTATGAAAATACTGATAAAAGACAGATCATCAACGCATACCCCACTTCTATTGTCGCGACCGTAGAAATTCAACCAAAAGAACCAACAGATTCTGAAGAGGGGGAGTGTCTTTTCATTCACAGGTGTGGGTGAAGGGGACCCCGTTGCATTTAATTATTGATAGTGGAATCCAGAAGAACCTCATCTCAGCAGAGGTCGTCAAACAATTGGGATTGTCGACAACACCACACCCGCAACCATACAACATTGGGTGGCTTCGCTAGGGATGAGATCTTCGTGTCAGCCAACAGTGTCGATTGTCATACGGCATCCATCCCTTCAAGGATGAGGTATTATGTGATGTTTCCCCCCTGGATGTCTGTGATATTCTCTTGGGCCATCCATATATGTGGAAGCGTCATGTTATTTATGAGTCTCGACCTCGTAGTGTCATTGTTACTCTGGGGGGTCATCTCTACAAGATACCAGAGGTAATTCTGACTATTGTCCCACCTAAACAGTGTCGCGAGTTTGTATCTCATACTAAAAAATTCAGCTTCTTCACAATATGTTCAAAGCGAGAATAGAAGAACACCATTGCAGCCTCGGTCCAAGCACCTTCTATTCAACAGAAGCAGGTCAACAAGATTGCATCAAAGTGTAAAGATTCCTTCTACACACAGGCATCTCATGTAGCCAGACTGGTTAAAAAGGTCCAACCCTTCCAGCCACAGGTTCGTGACAACCTTCAACAAGCTAAGCAGCGCAACTTCTCCAACAAGGCAAGCAACTCATCAAGATGCACATTCAACAAACATTTTTCCCTCTCCCCCGAGCACTCAACGCAATGGAGACCATTGATTCATAAGGGGGGAGGATTGATCCAGGTGGATATTGGTGGCCATCCACCTTTTCCAACTGGCTCAAAACAGTTTTCTGGCAATTTTGGTAATTTACTATTTTTAACAGTTTTTAACTTCCGGGGCCATTTTGAGGGGCTAAATGAAGGTTTTTTGGGATGTATCTTCTCATTGAGCCCCCAAAATGAATCTCCTCGACGATACCTTTCCAACAAGCTATCGTGCACCCCAAATGGAGATCGTATGCCAAAATTACGCCCCCGGGAAGTTGATACACCAAACTACCCAAAACAGGGTCCACAAAATTGTTGGCTTTTCATCTTCCAGGGTTAGGGTTTTGGATTTTATTTATGATAAAAATGTCTTTGGAACCTCATTGTAAAATCATCTTCTTACGAATGTGAGTAGCAGACACATCTCTTCTCAGAGATAAGTTTCCACCATCCTAGTGAGTCTTTCACTTTGTATTTTTACAGTCTTTGTACATTTTCATTCATTAATAGAAAATTGTGTATTATTGTATCTTTGTGTTTATGGTTGCATCTCTGATACATTTCAGTTATATTATTGGATATCTGAGATATCTCTGTACATTGCTTTATTATATCTCCGCTCTCATTTCATGCCGAAAATAATCCAGATCAATCGAGGAACATCATCACAAATAGGGATACCATATTTCTCAATGCATTTTGGACTACACTTTAGGAGAATATGGACACCAAGTTGAAGAGATCTACAACTTTCCATCCACGAACAGATGGGAAAATAAAAGTAGTCAATGGGACATTGGTTCAACTTTTGAGGGGTTACAATTAGAAACATCTAAAGACCTAGCATGAAAATTTGATTTATACTCAACATTCTTATAACAGGGTAGTCCACACCTCTGCCAGTAAGTCCCTTTTTAAAACTTGCTTTGGTTATTTTCCACCATCACCCTTGGATGTTGTATATAGATAGCAAGGAGAGGTGTCATAAGACATCACATAAAATGCATTGAAAGTAGAAAAAAATGTTGAAAATATTAGTAAAATCCATTTACAAGTACATGAGACATTGAAGAAGTCATAAAAAAAGCATAAGTCTTGACATGATCAACACATAATTGAGAAAACATTCAAGGTGGGAGATCATAGAGTTTGGTTGCATTTGAACAAAGAAAGGCTACAGGGTCCTAGTAAGAATAGTAAGGCTCTACAGTATTGTCCTTTTGAAGTATTGGAGGTGGGTGATAATGATTACAAACTCAGTCTACCCCTGTATATGTGCATTTACTTGGTGGTGAATATGGAAAATTTGAAACTCTTAGATCCTTCCAAGTTGGATCAGGAAACTGATGAGAAGGTTCTACCTACCATAGAAGACTTGGCATCAAAAGTTCAGGCAGATTTGGCAGAATATACACTTTTGCAGAAGAAGTCTAGAACTACCAAACAGGGGCAACATGAACTCTAGCAGGTTGGTTGAAAGGGAAACTTTCAGGAAAGGCCAAATGGTACTCTAAGGAGAAGCTAGAGGAAATATTTCCTCACCTCATTTAATAAAATAATTTCCAAAATCTAATAAAATGGGGAGGTATGATCCAAAATGGATCATTATACAATTTGTCATCTATCTTGGTACTTTCTAGGTGGAAAAATTGGAGAATTGGCTTGCAGGGCCCATTTTAGGGGTAGACCCCACATTGGTGATTTGGGGCCTGAAAACTTCTAGATTGAGGCATCAAACGACACTTTCTGGGTCAAAACTTTAAAAGCTTAGCTCTTAGCCCCTAGATGTTTTTATACACACCAAAAAAAATTCAACGGTGCAAAATTCAACTCAATGAGAGTTTGTATGTGGAATTTATGTCTCCCACATATTAACCTACCATTTTGACCACCATAGTATCAAGTGGATGCCATGTCATCCCCTGTTACTCACACATGTGAGGTTAGTCGCGTGTGGAGTTTCAAAAATATTCTAAAGGGTCCAAAACCCTAACAATAATTGAGGGTTGAGGCATGCAAAACCCTTAACCCTAACCCTATACGACTATTAGATTATATTAAATATTGGGTTGTTGGCAAGAAAATGGGTTCCATCCTTTTGGTATTGTTATTGTTCCATATTTGAGTAGACCATATAGGAGTGGGATATTGAAGCATAACAGAGACGGTGGAAGATTATGTAGTAGCAATTTAGGCCACAATTTCCATGTCAACTCCATAGTGAGTGCTCCTTTTTTTGTACTTGAATTTCATAAAAAAGAAAGAAAAAAACACAGGGCATAGACCTCACCTTCTAGCTAATTTTTCTTTCATATTAGGTTTCTCAATCACACCTTGATCTGTAAATTGTCACGGATATTCTACTTGAATAGTTTATTACAATAGATCTTATAATATTATGAAAATATTTTATTATGCAATTTGTTTCCTCAGATCCTAGATTAATTATTACTAGCTTATTACTCTGAATTATGAAAATGAAAGAACAGACAAATATACACACCATCCACACAAATGAACACAATAAATATCATAAGAAACCTTATATGAGAGAAAACCTAGCCAGAAGGTGGGGACTATGCTCTAGTCTCTTTTGTTGAGTTATGAAATGCAAGTACAAAGAAAGGGGCACTCATTATGGAGTTTCCTTTGACATTGTGGCATGAATGACTTCTACAGAATCTCCTACCTCCTCTATTATGCTCTCAAAATACCACTCCTAGATTCTCTACTCAACTATGGAACAATTACAATGTGAAAGAATGGAACTCCTTCTCTTCCTGGAAGCTCGATATTTAACATAGCATGATAGTTATCTATGATTAGGGTTTTTGCATCCTCGACCCTCAATTAGTGATTAGATTTTGGACCTTCTAGAATCTTATTGAAATTCCACACATGGCTAGCCCCACATGTGTGAGTAATGGGGACCAACATGGCATCCACTTGTACCATGGTGGTCAACAAGATAGGTCAACTTGTGGGAGGAATAACTTATGCATACGAGCTCTGATTGAGACGATTTTTGCATCATTGGAAAGGTATCAATGTGTAGAATAGCATCAAAGGGCTATAAACATGCTAGAAAAGTTTCAACCCCAAAAAAAATAGTTTGATGCCTCAAAATGGATTTGGAAGGTTATGAACCCCAAATCTCTAAACTAAGACCTGCTGCTAAAATGGGCCCAACAAGACAATTCCTCCAATTTTTCCACCTAGAAAACACTAATATAGATGAAAAAAATATTATGATCCAATTTAGATAACATCTTGTGTTTATTTGTGTGGATGATATGTTCATGCTTGTTTCTTTCATTTTGGTTTTAGTGATTTCCATAATTTTGATCACTATGTTAGTAATATTATATCTAAGATCTAAGGTAATAAACTGCATAATAAAATATTTTAGAATATTGTAAGATTTGTTAAGAAAAATTGTTCCAGTGGAATATACATTGCAAGTTACAAATCATGTGGAATCTACAACCTAAGGAAGCATGCCCAAAGTTTTCTTGTGTGGAATCAATTGTTTCCTTGATAAGTATGCCCAGATTCATCCATGTGGAATCAATTATCTAGGGAGGTGTGCCCCAAATTGTAATGTGCCCAAAATTTGTCTCAATATCTATGCTTAGATTTCGTTGTGCCCAAAAGCTACTTTGGGGATGTCTCTCTGTGAATTATGTGCACCATTGAATTTTGTGTGTGGTCTCTTCAAACACTCTGCTCGAATTCTCTACGTGCATACTTCTATTTCTCTACGACACAATTTCTTCTTTATTGAAAATATACTCCAATATATACGAATCTCCTCGGCGTCATTCCATGTTGTCTAACCTCCAAATGCTTCAACTCCTTCATTGTGACTCCTAGATGCAACAACTTGAGTTTGTGGCTATCATACCATATCAGAAATTGCAACCACTAGCAAAGATTTTAGACCAACAATAATGAGAGAAATGTCTATTCAAATTGATTATATTAAAAAAAATCGGAGTCATTTACATAACTTTAATGAGTTGTTCCATATTCTCCAAATCTGATTATTAACTATGAGTTAATTGATATTAAGTCGTGACAAGCTAAATTTATAACAAAAAATTTATTGATGGTGATGGTGATGACGATGAAGATGATTGTAACCATCACCTAAGACATATGAGGTCTATCAAACAAACAAATAAAAGGAACCAAAATAAATATCTCTCAATGTCGTTTATATATTGGATCATGGTCAAAATGAAAGTACCAAAGTCATAAGGGTTTTCATATGCCATGAGATCCTACGGAGTAATTAAGTCAAGAAATTTAGTGAAATTATGCCTTTATTATTAAGGGTGAGGCAAGTTAAAAAGAAGTGATGTTCATCCTCAAACTCCTTTGTATCACAAAATTTACAAATTTATTTGTCCCAAGGTGTTGATGGGTTAGTCCAACCACCAGTGTCACCATGGAAGTAATGAGCATTGGCCCTAAGTTTGGCAATATTCATTTTTTTATTTAGTCTCATTATGTTGGAAAATATAGTTTTGATCTATGAAATTAAGATTTATAAAAAATTTGTAGTATTTTCGTTAAGATATAAATCTTACGTTTGTAACGAAGTCACTTTATAACTTTATGTTGGACTACGATTGTCGATAGATGAAAACCCTCAGGCGTTAATCTTTGCCACAATCATCGGAGTTATGATCCACGAGAGGGGGTTAATCCATGTCACAAAACTCGCGGGAAGAGTAAAACCCAATGTCCAACAATCCCTCCCCCAACACGTGTCGGGTGAGTTTCAAACTCAAGACATGTCGCTTTGATATCATTTGTTGGACTATGATTGTCATTAGACCAAAACCCGCAAGTGTTAGTCTCCACCACAATCGTCAGAGTTAGGATCCATAAGAGGAGGTTAACCCATGTCGCAAAACTCATGGGAAGCGTTGAACCCAATGTCCAACACTTTAGGTTATAGTTTACGTTTTTTATCATTTTTTGTGTAGAGCATTCTATTCCACATTCATAAATGGAAATGACTTGTTTAATGAGCAATCCTATATATGAAGGTGAACTCCATGTCATAGATGCACCAATTACTCATAGATAACATTGTATTGTGTTATTATGAGTATTTTCCTGTGAGTTCAGTGATGTGACTCAGCCATATCTAAGGTTTCCCTCATTTAATGATCTAACTCATTTTGTGATATAGAGTGTATGAATCCAAAGTTGTATCTAAGAGTCACATGAAAGACAAGGTTTCCACTCTTTCCACTTTAGCGATCTAAGAGCCACAAAATTTGTGGGTGTGAAGATGTCTTCCAAATATAGTAATCCTAATTTTACTTACTCTGATGCTTTCTCAAACTCTAGAAGACATTATTTCATCTCTCTTAGCTAAAGAAATGAGAACAATTGTAGTCATTGTTGAAAATACACCAAATGCTAACACTGGTGATGACCTTAGTAAAGAAAGGTCATTGTATACATTTTAAAAAGTTTGCATCTTGAAAATAGAAAGGGATCTAGTGTAGATGAAGCTCAACATAGATGGTTACCCAAATAGTTCGAGAGTTTATGAATCTTGGGAATTATACCTTTACGAATGTCATGAGACAACTTAATGGAGCACTATGAATATAGCTTAACATGGATGGTTGTCCAATAGTTAGGAAGATTCATAATTTGAGAGTTCGAGGAGGTGGAATTTGAGAACTTTGGAATTCAACTCAAGAGCTACACATTTACAAGGGTTATGAGGCAACTTGATGGAGCTCTACGTGATCCAATAACTATTTTCAAAGAAGTTTCTAAAAAATGTTTGGTTCTAACGCTTTCACTTTCAATCCACGTGTTTTATCTTCAATTAATATGCTTTGTTTTCTATACTATAAGCCTTAAGAGGGGGTGTTAAGATATAAGGCTTATGTTTTGTTTTTATAAATAAAATTACTAGATTTTTTCCATCCGGGAGATTTAAAAAAAAAATGCTTTATTACTTTAGGTTATAGTTTATGCTTTTGTACTCTTTTTGTGTAGAGCACTATATCTCACATTCATAAGTATAAATGATTTGTTCAATGAACAATCATATACAAAGAAGTGAACTTCATTGTTATAGATGCACCAATTACTCATTGATAATATCATAGTGTGTTACTGTGAGTTTCTTCCTTTGAACTTAGTTATGTAACTCAACCCTATCTAGGCTTTCCTCATTTAATGATAGAACTCACTTTGTAATAATTTCAACTTCCTCGTATTAATGATATCATTGTGAATCCAGATCTTATATTTAAACATCATTATATAATAACAATAATCTAATTTAAAGTCACAACTTAGCCAAAGGCCAAATATTGACATACGAGACCTCTTGTTTGTGGGACAAGGAACCCCCTCCATTTATTGATTTCACTATTTAGTTTATAGATGTGTACATACCCTACCCCTCTGGTTTTGAACTTGTTGTGACTAATGTTCACATTTCACACAATAACAAGGAACCTATCAATGCTCAACTTAAACAATTTATGTTTATATTATAAATATATAATCATGGCTTCAGAGTCCAAGAAAGTACATTCAACTTGAATGAAGAAAATGGTGACAGTTATGCATTTAATCTTAAAATTATAGGGTTATAAAGCATTTTAGAATTTACTCAATTTTATTTCAAGTCTCATGAATGTTTAGAATTTACTCAATTTTATTTCAAGTCTCGTGAATGTTGCAAGCCCAAATTTCAGAACTGTTAAAAATAACTGGGATAACTAAAGTGTTCCAAAAATAATTTTTTCTTAGTATCAGATTTCAGCATTTCTACATTTGTTTTCAATACCATTATAGGTTCTAACAGCTAATATTTTTTTTCTTTACAGTATTATTCTAATTTAAGTGACAATTGTAATTGATGTTCAATTATTTGATGATATCATCATCATACAAAATTGGAGGATAATTTTTTTTTTTAATTTAATTATTATGATTTTGATTTTATAAATATTAATAAAATTCCTGACTTATACTCCAGTTACAAAGGTATTGACATTTATTAAATATGTACTTAATCACTAGCTTTAGAGAAATCAAATTTCTCATTTGTTAGCCTTACTTGCCTTATATAGAACATTGCTAAGTGTACATCAAGGGCCATGATTTTCATACACAAGTTGTTACACCTTTGTCATGTTTTTAGTAGTGGTAGATTTTCATGTATATGTTGTGGATCTCTTCGAAACTTCCTGATAAAATTTGATTAATGTGAAAATCATGCTTAATGTATACCTCAGCATTTTAGGTTTTGCATGTGTTTTGCAAGTCATGGTAAGCAACTCCATTGCAATTATTTTAGGTTTTGCATGTGTTTTGCAAGTCATGGTAACCAACTCCATTGCAATGATAATTTTAAAATGCCCTTTTTACTAATTCACTGGTTTTCCCTCTTGATGATAGAGAGGTTGCTGTGTTTTTTTATTAGATTTGTACAATGTTAATTGCAAATCATGGTAAGCAACTCCATTGCAATGATAATTTGAAAGTGCCCTTTTTCTAATTCACTGGTTTTCCCTCTTGATGATAGAGAGGTGCATGTGCTTTTTTATTAGATTTGTACAATGTTAATTGCAAATCATGGTAAGCAACTCCATTGCAATGATAATTTGAAAGTGCCCTTTTTACTAATTCACTGGTTTTCCCTCTTGATGATAGAGAGGTGCCTGTGCTTTTTTATTAGATTTGTACAATGTTAAATACAAAGGGATCACTGCACACCTGATATTTATTGTCCACATGTTCGAATATTGTCCAAAGGGCGGCTCCTTACAAATCCCCTTTCTATTAATGACGACGGCAACAAACAGAATGATGTAATATTTAAAGACCCCGAGGCAAAACATGAAAATTGGTTTAATATCAGTTGTTAGTAGATGATGTAATCAATGTTGACAGTTTCACATTTACACTGGAGAAATGGATTATTTGTGACGTGCAGTAAGCCTGCACCCCATTTTGAGAAGATAATTTGTTTGCTGGCTTCAAATTGTTAGCATGAATCGGCACATACCAAAAAGATTATCTTCTAGGTATTTGCTGTAAGATAATGTTATAGTACCTGATGCCATGAATAACAGTGCCTTTTATAGAAACAGAAAAAACACCAATATATTTTATCTTGCTGGATGTGTCATACAGGCCAATATAAGTATTAACATGTCCAATAATGAAACAACGTCTTCACAGGTAAAGACAGCCCTCTCTCTTCAGGGGTTTTACCACTTACCACTCTCTTGAGTTGGTCGGTTGCACCCTTCTAGTGAGGGTGATTTGGAGTGTGCCCCTGATCACCTGGACTGCTATCAACAAAATAATTATCAGCAAAAATATGGTAATAAAAAACCACGATCAGCCAGAGCTTGGGTACCAATAAACATATGGGGTCACATTTGAGGCCCGAAGTTTGCCAACTCAAGAAAAATAAACCATCTTTCTAATATTGAAAACCCATTTTCACACTAGTATACCCAAACCTGTAACAAGGTATCCAGTATAAATCATGCCGGAATATTTTTTGCATTTGCATGTCTAGAGAAATTGCAGTCCTGCAGTTCCCCTTTAGAACTATGGCACTATCAAAAACACAAATGTGGCATAAACTAGCACAGATTCATCTTCACCCCAGATCTATTAATCGCCCAGAGGAATAAAAAACTCAAGATGCAAATCTTCATATTTTCTATCCATCTCAATGGCAATATATCCAAGGTTAAGATGAATCTATGCTAGTGTATTTATAGTTGTTTAAATATGGTAATATTAAGCCAACTCTTTCTTTTTATTTATGGAAATAAAATGTTCACTTTTCTTTTCATTTATTTAGCATTGCAGGTAGACACACATGCATGCATATGCACACAAATGTTGAACATCTCCACCCAGGCTATAGAGCATCTTGCTTCTGCTAGCGCAAAAATATGACATGTTTCCTATGAAGTTGAAAAGCACAGATTGGCATGATGAATGGAACTCGTTATACCTTTGCATTGAGAAATTGAGACAGCTTCAAATCAACACCTCTTTTCTATCAAGTTGAACAACATAGTTAGGCATGCCTAATGGAACTTTAAGGCATCTTCAAACATATCTAGTGTAGTGGGAAGCCCTCTTATCTCTTTCTCTCTTCTACAGAGACATAGATACATGGCATGCATGCATACATGAACCTGCAACAGAGAAAGTCTAAAGAGGATGCGAATGTCCTCTTATATTCAACTCTTTACAAAAGAGTTTGTTCAATTCATCAATTTTAGTATATTAAAAAACTCCCACATTTTATAATTTAATGCAGAGTAAAACTCAGTTACCAAAAATGAGCTGTACAGGAGTGGGTTCCCTCGAACATATCACATTTCATTTTCCAATATCCTCCAGAACATAAGGTGTCAAGCTCACTGAAATCTTTGGACATGCCAATGCTAAAAATTACTCTGTGAACAAAAGAATAAGGTGCCATATGTTACATGATAATCCAAGCAGATACTTCATGGAACATGCAGGTACCAAATAGCCGTTACAATCTTCCACCTCCTTTTCGGGTGCCCGCCTATTTGTGGAACAAAAGACAAACTTGAAATTGTTTTGATGGCATACTTTAAGATGCACAGTGCACACCCATTAAAAGCATCACTTAACCAACCATGGTTTTGTTCTTCAGGGTTGCAACACAATCATCAACAAGATTCCATTTTCTAAATTTTGACATTCCCATAATAGGCCAAAAATAATAAGTTCTCTTCGTTGCTTCTGCTGTAAACAAGTATTTGTTCAGTAGCTTCAGTTGCTACCAAAGGTAGCAGTCTGTCATCCTACTCCTTTTCTGATCAATAGTTCAAATTTCAAAACTGTGAATGTTGAGCTGCTACAAGAAATGCTTCTCGATGAAGTTGGCAGAGGCACCATTCAAAAATGGTTAAGATCAAGGATCCATCAACATTCTAACCAACTTCAAGAATTTTGTCCCCGGAGAAATACATACGAATACAATATAATTGAGTTTAGGTCAAAAATTAGTATCAATGAATGAATATAATTTAAATATCCATCAATGACCAAACTAAAACATACTCGCACGAAGGATTTTCTTTATTTAACAAGAAAATATGGATCAAAATCCCAAGACCAGGCAGTTCCCTTCAAAGTTTGTAGATCCTTGGACCCTAGGTCAATGGTAAACCGGTTCTCATATGCTTGAAGTAGCATTATATAGAGGTTTGAGATAAGTGGATTTGAAAGCAACGGATCCATCCATTCAGTTAATTCAGTCAGCCTTGACAACAGCTCCTCAGAACACATTTGAGACAAGTCATTACGTTCCTTCCCAAGGGGATGAAATGCAAACACATAAAGCCCCAGGAGACAAGGGTATAGAATCTTAAAGACATCCTGGTGATTAACTATACCACCCACCCAATTCAAGCTGCTCTCCAATTCGTTACAATGTTTTGCAAATAAAATAGTTTTAGACAAAAATTTCATCCTCCATGTATGGATAAATACTTTAATTTCTTCCCAGTAATTGAAATGGGCATCTTGATCTAAATTAGTTGCAAAACTGATTTTGGTACCTTCAAATTCAGCTTTCAAAACTTGAGCATTAAGTTGCTTCTGTAGATGCAAACAACAAAGCTGAGAAATCAGAAGTCTTTCTTCATGATGGTTATCAAGTTCTTTATCAAACAAACGGCGAACCAAATCGCCATTTCTTGTCATAAACATGGAATCAACTTCTGACCCAAGTACCCAATATGCAAGATAATCAAAGTACACTAGCCACTGACTAAAGGTGTCCGTTAGAAAATCAAAGCATAGCTCCAGCACTCTTTCAACTTGGGTGGGCACAACATTCTTCACAGTGCTCTTGCATGGAGTGGAACTCATGGAACGTACCAAAGCAACAGCAAGTTTTTGTCTGAGGCTAACATCTTCATCCTCCATGAGTTTAATACATGTGAACCATGTATCTAGTATGGCTCTGGCATACAAGTCTAGTTCTTCTTGATCTCCCATACTTTTCACTGAAGATTTCCTGCAGTATATCATCTTAATGGGGGCTTCTCTATTGGAAATTTTTGAGCCAATCCAACTAACTTCTTCTAGGAGACCAGAGGCTATGATACCCTCTGCTGTTGCCTTTCTCATGTGTACAGATTCACATGGATTGCTAAATTTCTTGATGAGAGCAATCCAAGTACAGATGCATTGATAGGTAGTTTTCCACTGTTCTGACTTCTCAATATTGATATCAAGATCTGCATAGTTGTTTGTTTCATGGCATTGAAAATCTGACAACATCAAGTATCTAATGAATTTTCTGAGTCGCTTAATACAGACTCCCAAGCAGCATATCAATGTTTCTTGTGTCTTTCCATGCCGTGAAGTTCCCTGAAGTGTGACTAACTTACACCAGAGATTCAAGACTGTATGGTAATCATCCCAGCAAAGACTTGTTTGATCCTCACCTATCAAACTGCTGGAATTGAGACAATCAAGTGAATTACAAAGGAAAAAGACTTGCAGAATGCTGCGAAGACAATTAGGATTTTTCTCCAGTTCTAAGCACTCTATTAGCATGGGTTGCAAATTAACCTGGAGCCATTGATAGATATTACCAAAAGAAGTGCCAAGTCTACTGTTGTCTTTCTCTGATTCTAGAGATTTAAGCAACTGCTTAAGCACCTTAAATGAAACCAACCTGACTTCATATGTAGAATCAGATAAGCATCCTTTCAGTCTTTCAAGGAACCTTTCAGAATCTTCATACTTGGAGGATGAATCCAGCATTGACAGCTGCACATCAAAACCTATTCTTGAACCTTCCATATATTGCATTGGATGTCTTGAAAGCATGGTATTGAAATAGAAAACAGCTGCCTGCTGACGCAGGTCTGTTCTTGTGCAATCAAAAACCTCTGTTTCGCACACCACAGGACCATCTAAACATTCAGAGCTAAGATATATCAACATATTTTGGATAGTTGTGACATGACTACCTGAAGGGCATGTTCCTTCAATCTTAAGTAAGTGCTCTAAAACCTTCAAATAGAGACTAATGACCACAGGGCAGGAACATAACTTAACACTACCAAGCCATAAGCAACTTTGAAGTACGGGAAGTAATGCACTGACAATTTGATGTTTCTCAACCACATCTGGTATAATCATGCAGTTTGTACTTAGAAGAGAATCCATTTGCAAAAGTATTCCATGAATGGCATTGAATGAAACAGATGCCCTACATGATGGGTCTACATTGCCAAAACTTGCAAGAGCCCTCGGGGCAGAATTCACTACCTCATTTTTAGTTGTTTGACTAGCTGCTCTGGGCAATCCACTGGCAATGTCAAGTAATATATTCATCAAATTTTCACTGGATACTAAAGGTGCTAAAGCTTTCGATGCAAGTATTCGAACTTTTAAATTGCGCTGTGTTGCACACCTTCTAACATAAGGAATGAATGCAGAAGGATTCAACCAATCTTCACTTCCACTGCTGATAGTGGAAGGCTTGAATCGTGACAGGATGATCAGAACGGCACCTAAGCTTGGATGCAAGCTTTTCCCCAAATTACTGCCACTCCAAGATTGAGAAATGCTTTCTTCTAACTGTTCCGTTGCACAAAGTAACTCTTCTAGAAGGAAAGGGTGCAATGTAGGGTACCTACAAAAAAACAAAATGAGTATCTGCATCCAATGCTAGACAAAATATGCAACAAATTACAGAGCAATAAAGAGTAGATAGCAAGCTAGAGTCCTGAACATATATAACATGGAAACTCAAACTGTTATAATAAGCTGTGGAAGAAAAGAATGAGTTGAAAGTTGAAACATAAAGGACCTATATGCCCTTGGTTTGCACTTAAACAGGATTATCAGTTACTTGTGATGGGTGGTTCGGAATTTCAGCAGTACCTTCAAAGGCATGTCCCTAACACATCCTATAAATATTCCTCATATAATATATTTAAAGCGGTCAAAGTTCAAATTAGCTGAGCTAGACTTGTAACTTTTTTTAACCCAACAGTTTCCTATGATGATGTACCTGTGGAAGAATTCAAACCCAGTCATGGCACGACGTGCTGATTCTCGTTTGTGCACATTTAGAAACCCAATCATACGATGGACCAAAGCAGTGAAGGCAAGAGTGGCACTGTTTCGAACCTCCCAATAATGACAAGAGAATGAACGTATTGCAGTTATAAGTGCCTCTGCACAGAAGCCTGAAGTATCCGTTGACAGGTTTGTGTCATGGAAAGCAACTTTCAGGACATTAAATACATGTACTGTGGGTACCACACCTTCATCTCGCTGTTTAGACATTGATTTGGATGCACCAATCTCCATACATCTAATGACAGGTGGAAACAGAAAAGGTACAGGTGCTAGATTCGGTAATTTGCTTTCCTCATCCAAGTTTACAAGATCATTTTTTGGGAGAAGACTCCCAAAAAGAACACCTGATTTTGACAAAAAGGACTTTGCAATATCAATAAGCCACCTCAATGCTGAAGGAAGAAGCTTCTTGGGTGTGCCTTCTGGCTCAGCAAGGAAAAGTGCAATAAATGCAGCTGGTATTCCAGCACTCCTCCTCAAAAGGTCATCCACAGTTTGACCCTTTGCAATTGTCCTTTGCATAAGCTGTTTCATCCATGATTCCGGCATCTGATTTATCCTGAAATTTATCATGCAAGAGCAATGTGATATGGGCATTTAGACCAATAATTTTGTTTCAGCAGAGCAACATTCTTCAGCATGATTTTCAAGGTATTAGATTAACTTTGAACTGTAATACAATGCACTTGCTTCAACATGTAAATTACCAAAAGAGCGTTTATCTTCAGTAATCAATAATAAAAAATAAGAAATCCACAAAACAAAAAGGAGATAAGTTTCGTTGACAGTAAGACATACGTTAAAGGATAAATGCCACTCTCCACTTTAACAAACTTTCAGTGTGTGTACATATCAGTTTTACAGCCCCAGAGGATAGCTCAGTTGGTCCGACCCTTTCCGCTAAGGTTTCACAAGATCCATTCCCACCAAGTCCTGTGAGGTTACCAGTTGCTATTGCAACTGGCGGTTGATACTGCACTCCATCCAGAAAACTGGGGAAGAGGGGGGGAATCTGCATGGCACTAGCAAGGTACCAGCTTCCTCATTCTGAACGCTTATGTTTGGGAGGGTGAGGGGAATTTATTTCTCCAGAAAAAAGGTGTATATATATATAAGTAAAACACTATGTGAGGTCTATAGATACCATCATTTATATTATTATACACAAGCATCACTGTATCCTTTTTAGTGGCATAAGATATAAATCTTGCAAGTTACAACCATGAAATATTTAGAAAAGGTTATATGTATAAATTCAGTTTCTTCTACATAAACAACACATCCTTGATTTTTAAAGTGATCAATAAAGGCTCTCTGTATACTTCTGGGAGTATGTCTTATTGGCCAAACCTAGTTTATAGCAAAAACCCAGACTCTTCTTAGAATGAGCATAGTTAAAGGAAGGACCTTGAGTGTAGCCCAGGGAAGGACCTAGACCGTAGTTCAAAAAACGTCAGGTTAACTTATTACTTACCTGAGATATTTTGCATAAAGGATAACCTGATTTTTGCTATCTAAGGTAAGGAGTCACTTTATCTTACTATAGAGAAGATGCATTTGCAATGCTTAGGTAATTTTTTCCTTTATTTATGCTCACAGATAAGAGCTGCTACGTTGAGCCCTTCGGACAACAAAACCAAATGAACCAATAGCAATATCGATATGAAAAGGACTAGTGGTATCCAGCCTGATTCATGCAAAGAAATGGATCAAAACCTGGCCAGTTGGATTTTATATTGTTCCCAGTGAACAGAATCCCACCACTGCATTTAAATGTGCTCTGTCCTGCCACTGCTGAGAAGTTGTGACGACGACTGCCTGAAGTGCATTTCAGACCTTTAAATATCATCTTCAACCAATGGGTCATCTTTTACCCTAACCATATCAGTTGTACAGCACATTCATTCCACTTCCATCACCCTCGTTAAGGGGCACAATCTAATATTCTTGATGACCAATAGTTTTTATATTGATAGCTGGCTTGACCACTACCTTTACCATCAAGTATAACAGGGGAAGTGATAGTATAGCAATGAACATCAGAATATACTAGGAAATATGGTTCAAACAATCCCTATAGTAGTTCCATGAACAATCCATTGCATGACTGGGTTTCTTCTATAGTGAAAATGCCATTAAGCCCAAACCAGTGTCCATGCTATGAGAATCAAAATCAGAATTAGGAAGAAATAGATATCATGATTCATGATGTAAGTCAATTATAACTTGCATCAAAGATGGTCTGCAATGTGCATCTTCAGATCCTAATTACCATGGATCCATCGCACCACAAGGATTGATTGTGAGGAATAGACATGTTTTAAGTTTTAACAATCATTTGGCTCATTGCTTCGTTAACTTTGACCTTTTATTTCCAAAATTGAGATGCTTGTGCCTCCCAACCCTCCGTTTAACCTCATCCTTCCTTCTTAGAAATTGGTTCTACTGGACATTATACAATCAGTTTCATTGATTCTACAACCAGCAGAAATAGGCTCAAAACCCCTCCCTATTGATATCTCCCAATGAGAGATTATCAATAGTGAACAAATTTCAAGGCAGAGTTTGTCATAAGGTCTCCAGTTCTAGTCTGGCTGAGGTTCAAGTCCCATTGAGTTACCAACGAAGATTGTAGTTGGTGATTGAGGCACCCTCCATCTAGATATTCCAAGGAAGAGGAGGGAATCACACAAGGTCTTCCTTGTAAAAAAATTAATAATATATATAATCAGGGAAGCCTTCATAAACAATTATTTTATTAAAAAACAATATATTGAGTGAGCCTTTACACACATAAACACAGACAGAGGGACATGGAGTGACGGGGATCTCCCCCACCTTGGCTGTAGAATATGATTCTTAGTGCAACAAGCTAACACCACTCATTTTTTGCATGAGTCCACTAATGATCTCATAAAGTGGGATGCTAGTTTGGACACAACGTAAATTGCAACAAGGGGTATTTTGAGGGTTTTGTGTAAGATATCAATTTTTGGCATTCTTAATATTTTCCTCTGCTTCTCATTTCGTTCAATTCTAAACTTTTTGAGAGAGATACTAATCATTTGTTTTTAATCATGATAAATGCCACGAAAGATGTGAATGTCTCTCAGCTCTCTCCTCCAATAACCCAAACTGACTTTGCTCACAAGACAAAGTAGTTATGATCCATACAGACCCCTTGGAAATTTCTAAATCAGTTTGGCAAGAGCAATAACAAAAAGACTACTCTGACCCCTGAGATAGATACCAAGAATGGCTAGTAGAAAATTACACAAAGACTTCTAACAAGTGAAAAAGAATTGCAATCACCCACAAACACGAGGCGTTAAAGAAGGAATACAAGCAAAAACTAGCTAAAGAGATATCCAAGATAAGGGATGAATATGATCACAAAATAGCAAAGGACTTCATATATGTAAAACTCGGATAGTTACCACAGTTGAAGGGAGACCACAACTGCCTACCTCATTTAACTGCACTTCCTTGCAAAATCCCTACAACATTTAATCCACCTAGGAATGAAATTACCCAGTTTGCAGATAGTGTTCTTGCAGTGTCAAATCTACCAAGGGTAGAAATACCCCAAGTTGTAGATGTTGGCCCTTTCTCAAGTTTTCTTCTAGGTATCAATACTGTGATCACTTTCAAAGGTGATATAGAAGATCATGATAGAACTAGAACTTTCCCATAGGTTAATCCAGATCAAATCTCTCTTCTTATCCACAAGGTTGTTTAGGGATTTCAAAATACTCTCATGACAGAGTGAAAAAAAAGCTATGAAGTAAAGATTGAACTCCCAAAATTGGTCATCGATGACTGAGAAACACGAGCTTTTGCTGAATCGCAGTTTGAAGAAATCCAAAACACAACTAACAATCAGATTTATGAAGCTTATATCCAAGCATTATCAAGGCTAAGGACTGAAAAAACTGCTAGATACAACACAATCAAACAATTTAAAGAGGTCCTTAAGTGTTCTCTGACTCCCTGTCAATTCTCTGGTAGGACTTGACCCCTTCATTGCTGCTAGTCAATGGCACAACCACATCAAGATTAAATTCGAAAACAAGTGCAACATGTTCATACGAAGAAGAAACTAAAAGCCTCTACTAGAAGACAAGCAGAAAGAGGAAAACAAAGAGTTGCAGACAAAGAAACCACTGATGCGGCCCAATTTCTACCTAAAAAAATTGTAGAAGACAAGCAAAATCAGAAAGAAAAAGGCAGTAAACAAAACACGAATAACCTTGCACTTAACAAATTAATCAATGAAAAAAGTGAACATGCAAACAATGAGTCTCTAAAAAGGCATAAAGGAGCTCCAGCTGATTGTCACCAAACTTGCAAAATACCAAAGGCAACAACAGAAATAATCCATCACAAACAAAGGCAGAAGGTCAAAAAGGATTTCCTCTGAATGACACATCTAAGGTCAATGAAGAATTCTCCCAACTTCCTAAAAATGAAGCAAAGGCAGTTGCATGGGAACAAAAAGGAAAAAGGAGACCAATGCCACTTTGAATGTTACACCATTGTTGCTATTGAAGCCCACATCAAAAAACCAAAGGGGAAGGAGTAGAAGCCTTGTCCCAGCCCCCATCTATGGACCAGTTGAGGAACCTAAATTCAAGGGATCAAAGCAAAAGCAAGAGCACATACAAAGGTAGAGATCAAGACCAAGGATGAGGTTGATTCGAGGACAAGGATGAATCTAAGGTCGAGACTCAAGACTCAATACCAAGACCAAGGCCAAGGATAAATGGGAGAACCCTTCAAATGGGATGATATAATAAATAACTTCTATTATATAGTTTTAAAAGATCTTAAATATTTTTGGATCACATACAATAACTTTTTTAATGTTGCAATATTTAATATAACAAAAATTACAAATAACAAGGAAACAATGACACATGATGTTGGTTATAAGTTTATAACAACTAAACGTCACACGAAGTGTTTTAGAGTAACTTGGGAGGAACTCGGTGATGGGACTGAACACTGGGCCTTAGAATGGATCCGGAGGAGGTCCAATCAGTGGACTACTCTAACAATCCTTATAAAGTAGAGACTATTTTGTTTTCATATGGGGGTCAAACTAGGAGCACAACCAAAAATTCTAGTCCCACGGTCGATCCAAAAGTGCAGAAGAAGACTTTAGAAATAGGCCAAAAAGTTGATACTGATTTAAATGGCAGATGAGTTAAGGACACTGTCAGATCCTATGATGGACTTGGTACGAGGCTTGGCATACCTAGTGAAATTTTGGGCTATAATCCTGATGGAGATCCATCCAAGGCAGCCTGCAGTAAAGGGAAGCTTAATGCACACCCCATCACTTTGGCAAATGGTCTGAAGCAGCCTTCCCAAGAGAGGCCTGGCCATAAACAAGCAAAAGGAACCTGACTAAAGGAAGGAGGTAATAGTAAAGAGTCCTGAGTCAAGGTTGTATCACAGGGGGCAGGGTTTATTGGCAGTAGTCTGGAATCTGGATATGGAGGAGCTTAGCGGTTTCAAGCAAGGCTTAAGCCACAGTAAGGGAGTTTTGAGCGAGAACGAAGGTAATAAGCCAAAGAAGTGTGTGAACTTTGAAGCAAAGGGTGTATCCACCATGGATGGTGCTGGGGGACGATATAAGACTGGATCGGGTGCTAGAATATGTTGAGAAAGCCTTAAGCGAGAAGTTCCATGGAAGAATCATTTCTGATGAAACCCTAAATGACAGATTCAAAAGTTATGGAGCCCTTATCTGGGGTATGGTCCAAGGTTCAATTTGATGACAAGAAGTTGTTAGACTTCATGTTCAGGTCAAAAAAAGATGCCACAAAAATTCTGGATGGCGTTTAGTTCTAGAAATCATTGTAGAAATTTCTGCGGATTGATGTTTCTAAAGCAATTCAGAAATTTCACCTCTATCCTAGAGGTTTCCCAATTCTTAACCCTGTGAATTTTCAGCCTTGGGCAGCAATAGTGGACCATATTTCAACTCTTAACAACCCTGATCTACTGGGAAATTCAAGAGAAAAAATACCAATTTGTTTTTCAGTGTCCCAAAATGCCTTCCACTGGCCATGTCTGTAGGCTTCAGCAAGATAAATACTCTGAAAAAAAAAGACTGGAAACTGCAGACACCACTTTTACAGAGATAGTTGTATTCTTAATATGGCCCAATGGTTACGATGACCGAATTCAAGATTTTGCAAGGGAGCTTCACCCTCTCTGGCAACAATGAAAGTGATATGGAATCCTGATTCTTAGTGAGATTGAAGAATTATGAAACACTTGGGGTAGAGATACTCTTGAACTCTCTACCACAGCTCCAGGAATGCATATATTATCTAGCACAAGATTCCAGTTCTATTGAAGATAGATATGTCATCCAGAATATGAATTTCCTCAATGGAATAGAATAAATTTGGAGAGCGTTCCACATAACCTGCCTCCATTTTTACATCATCAATGTTTCAGACAACCCAATGTGTGGTCCCCCATCAGGACATTTATTTTGATCTGTCCTGATTAGGGAATAGACTAATATAGGCTAATTTAGGGCTAGCTTTAGTTTGAAACTTTGATATCAGAACATTCATTTCATAACCTTCAGCCCCATTTGCACAGATTATCTTTAAAAGGAAAGAACGTAATTAAATTTCAGTTTAAGAATTTAAATCTATGTGTAGATGCAGGAACGCAGTGCAGGGGCCTGGTTGCTGAATCAGCAATTTAATCAAACCAAAAGAAATATGCATAAAAGAAAGCATAAGAAGTTTACAGACCTTGGATCACTTGAACAAAGCAGGCGGTTGCAGAGGGCAGTGAATCCTGCTCTTGTCTTGTCAATTGCACCATTATGTTTCATGGCTAAAAGCACTTGCAGAAAATGATCTCCTATGATTTCAAGTTGCCTCAAATCCAGCATTGCATCAAAGCTTCGAAACTGTTTCACACTGTTAACAAGCTTACCAGCTTCAATTTCACCATTAGAGCTGTCGGCAATACCTGAACTGCATCCTGGTAAAGGGACTTTCCTTGCTATAGTTCCCAAAAGAAGACTCAACTGCAGCAGGAGATAGATATACAATCACAACAAGCTTTAAGAATATACTTTAAATGGCATTATCTCAATCAGCCTAGTTTGCCAACTAATTGTTTCTATAAATAATAAGTACATTTCTGTTATAAGAAGAGATACTATAAAATCAAAAATTGTATTCAATTGTTAGATAAAAGAGTTGGGTAAGATCCTTTTTCCATTTGTATAGAAAGGGAAATTGGATCACCAGCTTCGTGTTAGGGTTTTGCAGGTTCAAACCATGGCAACAGCGTGCACAGTCAAAGACATCTCCCACGAGATCATGACAGTTTCTGCTACACATCTCAAACGATCCATCAATAGTGAGCCTCCTCACTAAATCAACGTGTAAAGATAGCCATTTAAGGATCGTGCTCCATATGATCCTGTCTGATACTATGTTAGAGCAGAAACAATCAGAGATTTGTATTGGAGCAGATTTACAGATGAAAGGGACAGTCACTCTGAGGCTCTTGCATCTGCTGCCAAGCACCCTTGCAATGAATACAATGTTTTGACCTCTGGAAGTTGTGATGTGTCTGATTATCTTCTCCGAGAAGACCCATGACATGAAGAAAGAAGTCAACATTTATTGAGGGAAACAGACCCTCTCAGACCTGTTTATGATTGCTATGCTCGAAATGGAAAACTCCAGGGCTGTGTTGGTACCTGGAATTGGCTCCCAAAGTATTAGAGGGTGCATGCCAAGTGTTTGACACATGCTAAGTGTTTGAAAAAATGCCTGCTTGACAAGTGTTTGTTACCCCTGTTATCAAGGCAAGATTCAAGATTATGGTCAAGTCTTTCATTTGAAAAACCTTAATCTTGTGGGTGAATTCCATTGATTACATGGTAGATATAAAATAGAAATTGGAGCTCTTACAAGGGATTCCTATGGATTAGTGGCGCCTACTTTTGAGGGCAAACAACTTGAGGACCAATCTCTACTGCCCAACTACAGCATAAGTAAAGAATGAACCCTCATTTTAGTGCTGCGATTGCATGGAGGAGCAGTGGGCTGAGGGTGCCTTCAACTTCAAAGCCTGTTTCATTCAAGGATGTGGTCAAAAACAAACCCACTACTTCAGATGTTCTGATCCCCCCTATGCTAATTCATATATAGTGGAGAAATCCGAAGAGGTGCCAACACTGGAGGTAACAGAGCCAGAGATCACAGAATTTCTCTAATTTTATAAAGAATCTACAGTCATTTGTCGATTCAATGGTTTTTGGCCTCCTACATCAGAACTATACAGGTGGAACCATTCCAACTGAACAAGGAATTGTGAGGTATATCTCTGTTGTAAAGGTTTCTTTATTGTTCAGTTTAGGTATATCTCTGTTGTAAAGGTTTCTTTATTGTTCAGTTTACATATGCTGAAGACTATCAAAAAAAATTAGAGGTTCCCTAGTTATGGGGCAGAGTGGGTCTTTTCATTACCCCTTGGTCCCTGACTTTGACCCAACCACTGTAACTGTGAACAAAGTACTAGTTTGGGTCCACCTCCCAAATTTGACACTAAATTTATGGCATTTATCAGTTTTTAAAGATATTGAAAATAACATGGGCCGATATTTAAAAACATATCCTGAGCGGGTTAAGTTGGGTCTTTTCACATATGTCCGAATGTGTTAAGATTGATCTCAGCAAAGGTCTGTGGGGCAGGAAGATACTATAAAAAGGAACTTTTTGCTGGACTTAGGTTTTGGATTATGAGAAAGACCGGTTTCCGGTGTCAGATCTGCCAACAAACAGGACATCTTCAGGATTCTTGTTCTCAAGCATGAGCTCATCCAAAGAAGAAAAAAATCATAACCCAAACCCAAAAGATGGCAATCTATGTCACCGTATTCACAGAATTTTAAGGATGAAATTCAAAATTTGGTGCATTTAATCAGCCGCTGCACAAATTCAATAAGATCGGCCAATTTAGTTCACCATTCAACAGAGTCATTGTTTAACAATTAATTTCTAATCTGTTTTTAAGAATCATTGGTTATGGAGATACATATGCAATAGTTAATATGGTTGCTTCCCACACTCAGGGGACTTGGGGGCGCCTGGGGAAACATTTCCCCACACCCCCATTTCTAGGAAATGCGGGAAACACACAGGGAAACGTGTCCCCACTGTGAGGAGCACATTTCCCAAAAAGGGGGCGTCTAGGCATTCCCCCTTGAAAAGCAGGATGCTTGGGTGCCCCCCCCAAAAGGGGGACGCCTGGGCATGCCCCCCTAGCCTCGATATTTTTCCTATAAACTTGAAAAAAAAAATTAAAAAGGCATAAAGCCTATTAAACACTAAAATCTATCTCTATTTCATATGCTCATTTTATTTTCAGTGTTCATTGTCCATTGTTAATTTTCAGTTTTAACTTTTGAGTCTTGACTCTAGAAACTGATAACCTCAGACTGAATCTTTGACTCATTGCTCTTTACTTTTTTTGAGTAATTTCAATTTACTATTTCAGACTTCAGTATCTATTGTTTTGCTTAGTACTATTTAGATTCTAGAATGATGAATCTCAATCAATGTATACAGTATTTCATTTATGAATCAATGTATTTCATTTCTGAATCTAAATCTGAATCGTGTTTATATCATTTACAAATTTGGATTTTCAATTCAGTATTTAGTATTTACATTGCACAATGATGAATTTGTTTGGAATGAATTGTTATTGTTGGGATTTTATCATTTTTGTCTTCATTTTTATGATTTTAGAGATGGGGCCTATTATCCCCATTTTATGGGATAACTAAAGAGATCATGTCTCGAGGCCCTCAGGTTGCAGATATGGAGTACCAAGAGACTACATGACCAACAGTATCCACTTGCGCAGATGGAGACCCTTCTCACTACCGTAGAGGTCAAGATTTTCAAATGGCATCCACCACACCAACTGGCTTCCGAGAGGCACTGGGCTTTGCTCCATGAGGTACAAGTCGAGTATTATGGTGAGTGTCATTTCAATATTTGAGGCATTTGAATATGTTGTATCTTAGACTACTTTAGATTTCATGACATATGCTTGGACATTATGTCTTTTGCCATGTTTCACCTTGGTGGTTGACATCGTGCCCTAGTAAGTGGTCTTCCTCGGGAATGGGTTTGCTACTAGGAACTCTCTTGAAGAGCCATCGTACCGTCCCCAGCCATACTTACCACTTTTCATCACTTAAACCCCTCATTTTTTTGTCTCTTGGGATTCTAGGGTGTATTGACCCAAGAAGGGGTTGTCCCTCATTCTATGGCAAGAAGGGGTTGAAAACCCAGAGGGATTGTTGTTGGGTAAAAGATAAGATCCTATATATTAACCTTCCAAATGCTTCGCCCAGGGATCCCCCAAGAAAGCAATGAAACGCTTATCCGTAAGAAAAAGAGGGACCCACAAGAAAAATGATAGAATGCCTAGAGGGTTAGTTGGAGGATAGGAGGTCTCATCACAAGCCGACCTATCACGATCATGGGTATCTAGCAGTATGACATTACTATCATCTGGCCACCAAGCCATGGTAGTGGCTCTCAGTTACACAACTGTGAGAAAGGGGGTCTCATCACAAGCCAGCGTTCTCATTTCCGCAAGGTATTTGTGAGTGACACCATCATTATCTGGACACCACGCCAGGATAGTGGCCTTCAACTCGTCCTTAAAACATGAAAGAAACAAAGAATGGAAAAACAATGGCCTTGGAAAAATTGCATTACAAACGAAGGTGCCACACACCTTCTACAAAGGCACCCATGGATGAGACACTACAACCCCTTGTATGTCATGAACCCCATGCTCATTGAGTCTTGATCCTTAACCACTTCATCCACTTTACATGGGTTAGAGGGGGATCACTTGGGAAACACTCCTTGACTGAGGAAAGATCTACCCAATAGGACACCTCGTCAACCCTCCCATATCCAAGCTTGGCAAGTCGCATAATGTCTTTGAGCACTTACTTGTTTGACATGGTAATCTTTGATGCACATGCTTAGGTGGCTCATTTATTGATTTGATTTACTCATCATGATATTTTGACTTGACATCCTTGGAGGGCGTGCTTATTTGTCTTTGCAAGACCTAGTTGGTGGACAGTTTTGGAGGAACAAGCCTAGCTTGGGCTTCCATGGGGCTTGAAGCCCATAGGTTGGATGTCAAGGGCCCACATGCCAAATGAGAGAGATGTACCTTTGGAGGCCTAGAAGATGACTTGAGAGACATGACCTAGCCCTCACCTGCCATTTTTCCTAGGAGAGGCAAAACGTCATCTTTTGGAGGCTTGACATCATGCTTGAGGGGCTTGAGGTGGTGATGAGTACACATGGCACGTTTGAAGGAAGGAACCCTTGGATAATGGAATAGAAGGTTGGGTTGGAGACACATGGCCTTTGGAGTCCCAACCCTATCATCTCCAACTCAACGTTTGACCTAAAAGTGCCAAAAAGTCCCTTCCTAAAGGGGTGGCGTCACTCTTAGGGTTTTCATTTGTGCAAAAAATAAAAATTAGATTGAATTGTTTAATATTATTTTGTAAAGGGGCAAGATTAGGGTTGTTGACCCCTAATCTTGTGGTTTACCCTAAAATTATGTGGAGAAACTATGTTAGTGACATTTTGTATAAATAGAGATCATAAGATCTCATTTTGGAATCATAACTCTCCCATTGTGGGAAGTATTGGACTGAAATTTTCGCTATCTTTGGCTAGTTTCTCTCTTGTGCTATTGTGTATGGCTATTTTCTTGGTTATTGGTTGATGGAAGTGATGCACTAGCCTTGCAAGGCTCTTCTTTGCTATTTTGGTAGTTTATCTTAGCATTTTCCTTGAATTGGTAAGGCTTTTTACATTGTGCTATCATTTGTTATTCAAGTCAAGGTTATTTGCTAAAGCTAGGTGGGAAGTGTAAGGGCATACACCCCCACCTTAGTCTCCATCATTTTATGCTTACATTTTATTGGTTTAACAAGGGTTTTCTAAGAGAAGTGTAAGTGCATACACCCCCACCTTAGTCTCCATCATTTTATGCTTACATTTTATTGGTTTAATAAGGGTTTTCTAAGAGAAGTATAAGTGCATACACCCTCTTAGCCTGAACCCTAGCTAGGGATACTTGCCTTGGGGAGGAAGAGGATTTACACCCCCAAGGAGGTAGTACCTCTAGCTCTTTCTTTGCTTGACTCCATTAACCCAATCATTAAAGGCACTAGTCATTACTTGTTGCATTGGAAAAATAAATTGTTGCCTTGGTAAACGTAAATTTTTCAAGTTTTAAAGATATCTCTTTTGGAAGTTGTTCCTTGAGCCTTTGGCTCTCTTGCGTCATCGAGGCATCCCCTTTCAACCATAAATTCTTGCTGCTGTTACAAAACTAACCTACAACCATAAGGCTGCAGAAAACTAACCCTCTAACCCCTAATAACTCCTAAACTAACCCTAGAATTTAGCTACAATTTTGCCCTAACTCTCTATTAACCCTAGCGCACTTATCTAGCTAGTTAAAAGTGGTTTTGAGTGGCTGATTTTTCTGCTATAAAGCTTGGTTTGCTACAGCCATAAGGCTGATAAATATCACTGCAGTAAACTTTTGTTTTCAGCCTTGCTTTTGTGCTAAAGTATTGCTTAATCATTGTTGAGTTGAGCTAGCTTTCACTAGCTAGTCTCTTGCTTATTCAATCATACTTCTAGCACGTATATTGCAGCCTTTACTATCTTTTATGAGCGGATATATATCATTTACTTTTGCTGCAATTAGGGATAGCAAGCTTAACTTGCTTATCCAACAAACATATTACAAGCATCCTTGGCTTTCTTTGTGTCTCGGGCAGGTACTCTACTCTCCGCAAGTCACTCAACTTACTTGGCAACCCTTAAACCTTCCCAAGACTCTTTTCCAAGATTTTCCTACCATATAGAATTGACCTCTAGGGACATCCATTCATACTTAGAATTTTCCATCTCAATCCCCCCTAAGGTCACCGCGATTCCCCCTTGAGGTGACTAACTCACCTCTAAAGTGACAGGAACACCTGCCTATAGCGACAGTGGGTAGGTGCTCTCTAAGTTGTCGCCAATTGGTGGTTGGATCGGGCTTTGCCCAACCTACAACTTGTGCAAAAACAAGGCCCCCTATCCTAGGGACCCCAATGCCCCCCCATCCCCCATGAATTTCCCTAAAATTTGGGGGTGTCTCCACACGATTGTTGATTTTTGTAGCCTCAGGCAGGTATTCTCACGTGGCCTAGGTGCCAGGCACGTGGGAATCGTTTTGGGCACCACCTCACACTTTCAGTTCGGCGAAAACCCCCTTGTAGGTTGAGTTGGGGAGCTTGGGGGTTTGTTGATAGGCTTTGTGGGCTTGTGTTGGGTCTTCACACAAGAAGATTAAATTATTCTAATTTAATGTTGACTTGTGGAGGGGCTTTTGACACACCCCTTGGACTTGTATAAATAGAGATCAAGTCATTGTGGCATTTGATCGTTGTGGAGAAAAGAAGAGAGAAAGGAGAGATCTGAAATTTCTGTGGTTTAGGAGACTTCTACCAGCCGTGAAGAGAAGCCACTAGGCCTCATACTTGTTGTGTTTTCCTTGTCTTGGGAAGGTGCTGCATAAGGAGTGCTGCGGCTAGTGCTAGGAGGGCAGTAGCAGGTGAAGAGAAGGCTTGGCCTGCCTAGGAGAGGCAGCCACAGCCTTGAGAGAACTCAGCCTGCCCTAGAGAGCCTAGCCGCAGACCCAAGAAGAGCTCGGCCTCCCTAGGATAGGCAGCCACAGGCTGCAAGATGACTCGGCCAAAGTCTAAGTGACTCGACCTAGGAAGAAAGGGGAGCCGTAGGCCTAGGAGAGGCAGTTTTGGAGGCTTGGAAGTCTGCTGGGCAAGAAGAAAGATTGCTACAGCTGGACAGCAGAAAGCTGGGACAGTTGGTGGCTGCCACAAGTCCTTGAGAGTCCTATGGTCATTACAAGTGTAAATCAGCCTAGAAAGAGGACTGTAACAGCAACTTCCTAAGGCTATTACAGCAGTCTTCCAGAAGCAAATTTGGACACCCATGAAGAGCTGCTTATTGGGCAAATACTGAGGGCTGGAACCACAGTAAAAAGGGCTGTTGGAGACACACTAACAGCAAGTCTTAAGGCAGAATTTTGGGAAGTAAAGAGGGCTGTTACAAGGTTGTAATAGCAGTCATTTGGAGCAGCCCTGGGACTATCTTGTAGGACTGTTATGTAGCTAGTCAAGCTACAAGAAGAGGGCTGAGTCAGCAGCCTGGAGGGCATGTTGAGGACAGCCAGGTGGGCTGTTACAACAGTGGCCTAGAGGATAGATTTTGGTACAGCATTGGCACAGAAACCAAAGAGGGTTTCTGCAGTACATTGTAAGTGAATTTCGGTATTCTTCTTTTGTGTAAAAGTGGGCCATTGTCCCTGGTACGGGAGCCCTTTGTTCTGGATGTAAGAACAAGAGATTTTGGCATTAAATACTTGTGTACCTGTGTATGATCTAATTGTTAGTTTTATGTTCCGCTGCGCTAAAGTAGTTAGGCATCTCAGTGTGTTTATGTTCACAGTTCAAATTGGGTAAATTTGTGTATAACTGTGGAAACAATAGACCGGACCCAATAGACCGGACCCGAGGTGCAGCGAAATCTAACACATGCACGTTTCCTCACTCCCACATCCCGAGAAATTGGTGGAACAATAGGAAAAAATGCAAGATTGAGGATAATGTTCCTCATTAGTATTTGCACTCTTTCTTCATTGTTATTGATCAGTTGGTGAATTTCTACTGTATGTTTTTATATGAATGTTCTCATAGCATCTACAAAATGTAACCTCTTCTCTTTATATGAACAAGAACTTACGATTTTTTTTCCAAGGGAAAAAAAGAGTTAGCTAAGAAATATATGATAAATCTTCTCAAAAGAAGGTTTTATAACAAACATTGTAAGCATTCGGTGACAATTTATAATTTGGAAAAGCTTGCCTAAAATATATTATTGGGTCCTATCTTGAATTTATAGGCCTTTGGCAACAACATATCCAAGAGCCCATCTATTTAGCCGGCAGTCCCGAATGATCTAATAAGTGGGCACATCCAATGAATTGCAAGATCTAGTTCTCTATTGTGAAAGTGTATCATTCTACCCCATCCAAGCAATAAGTGTCCTACCCGGGTAGTTAGTTGGAATTGGTAATGGGCGCAATTCAATTTCAAGGAGAGTCAGGCCAAGTATATTGATAGATATGGTTAGGGTCGTTGCTTCAGATCGGTCAAAGCTATTGCTCTACCCTTCCCCCCTATCAAGTTGAGGTATAGGGTTGAGGCTAGAGCTTCACAAGAAGAGAGGGTTTGAATGTTATGTTCATCGTAAACCCAGAATTAACCATCGGTGATGGGCGCGGGGAAGTTACTAAATTCCAAGCTCATCGGTTGTTTTATTATGTAGAAAAGGAGAGCTAGCATCTTTCTTTGAAAATTTTGCTGCTTCATATGAGTATATTGAGTGTACTTCTTATTCAGTCGAGATTGATCAATATAAAGCTCAGCAATTTTTTTCAGGAGGGAATATTTCTTCTATATGTCACCCCACCCCCCTTTCTTCTAATAATAACTTGAGTTTAGCCGCTTGGTAACACTCGTTTCAATGAACCATATACATCATTAATGGGCTCACTTTATTCGCTCGAGAGGGGAGGCTTTAGGAGTAATAAAATACAAACATCTCTTAATAAGTTGGAAGAGTCAATAAACAGGAAAGGCAAGAAAGGGGTGAACACAGCAAGAATCATAATCAAAATTTTGTTGTATGTGGATGATGTAACACTAGCAGCTAAGACATCACTCAACCTATAGGATCACCTAGAGGCCATGGAGTCCCTATGTAATTGCGTTGTCTTTCTTTATGGGTGACTTAGAATCTTTATGGGTCCCTATGTATGTGAGCTTAGAATCTTTCTAGAATCTAATATAGAAGGAAATAGAGATATAACTAGGCTTGAGCAAAGCTATTTTAGGGGAAAATGAATTGCTTGCTTATTTGTTTGGTTATGGAAAAGGTCAATTTCGGTCATGAAAGGTAAACCCAATGAAATCCTAATCAACCCAATAAGGCCCTTATCAACCCTTCTAATGCAAAGCCAATCCTACAAACGTGATCCTTAGAAACCCTTATCTAAGTCAACCCTCCATTGGCCTATTTTCTTCGATGGTAGCTCGTTGGTCAATTCAAGGTCTATTTAAAAAATTTAATCTTCAGACATTGTATTTAGATACTTGGCTTTCCTCGTTGCTTTGAAAGGCCTTGTCTGTTGGCTTAATATAGGCATAATGAAGTTTAGCGACCCCTACTATTATTAATTATGTGTGACCTCCCATCCCTTAGATAAGCATGGGGTGTTTCACATTAACTCGACATCCTTCATTCCCCAGATTGGGAAAGGCATTTAGGAGAAGCATTCGGGATTCAATCCAAGCTTAATTGATGTGTTGGGGGTCCCTTTTTTTCTTTAAGCAAGGTTGGGAGCTTAATTGATGTGTTGGGGGTCCCTTTTTTTCTTTAAGCAAGGTTGGGAGCTTGCTTCTTTATGATTTGGTAACATGCAACCAAATAATGAGTGATAATGCGAGGTGAACTTGTGTCACCTATCTCCTACCCTATATAACCCCAATAAGAGAACCTTTTTTAAAAGCCCATTATTATTATTTGAGGCTAGCCTACTATTATATAAGGGTTATGAGCCGACATCAGAATATAGGAGAAATTCCACCACTGTTACCCAATACTTGTTTCAGCCCCTTACTAATCGTAGGGCATATCCCACTTAATACCTAACTCCTTATCCAGACCCAAGTGCCAGGGAGAGATAATTCCTACAAAACTTCTTATCTATCTGATTAAGCGTAGCACTGTGGTTAACCAACTATTTCCCTTGTTCTTTCACCTTTTCCTCACGGTATTTGTACGCTACCAGTCATTGACGGATACTTGGGCTTAGACGGATGCGAGCCCACAACTTTCCTGCCCCGTACTAGAACCTATGGGCAGAAAGGGAAATGGTGCTTTCTTGGCTAGGGCACAACATAGCACTTCCCAATGATGTGAGGGTGTTCCATCTCTTCATCAAAGGGGCAAAAAATAGCCAAAATGAAGATTTTCCAAGTCCTATCAAGCTGCCAACTGGGTTTGTCTTTGACCTCAGATTGGCCCTAAGTTTCAACTGTCTTGTGAAGGTTTTGTTGTTGTTTAAGGACAGCCAACAGTTCAATAACTTCTTGCTGATTTGTTACGGTTACATTTGCAATTTAGGTGCTCTAGCATGTAGTTTTAGTCACCAAGGGTTAGCACATGCATACCAAAATAAAATGTAACACACCTAGAGATCTTTACAGCTGAAAATAAGCAGATCTAAAAGACTAACACACATAAAATTGTACACAGATATTTTTGGTCAACATGACCCTGGATAAACCCCTGTCGGGGAAAACCATTTTGGAATATATGTCTATATATGAGGAGAATAGATGGTGGAATACAGCAAGTACAAAATATAGATGAACCTGATACAATAGCAGCTTGATCCAAGCTGAAACACAAGTCCAAATGAACCAGGTGCACCCTAGGAAGGTGCGCCCCTCATAAATGCTCCCAAATCTACTGAATCTGCTGCAGATGCAAACTGTGAGCTCTGAATGGAAAACCCCTCCACAGTACTCTGATACTGGTGTGTGGCCTCCCTCTGAAACTGATCCCACTGCAATCTGACAGATGTAAGTTCTCCCCACTGTTGATGCGCCCTCCTCAACACTGGAAGCTCCTCAGTAAATAAACAAGGCTCCAAGCCTGATGCCTCTCTCCATGAAAGCATGCACCCAAGCTAGCCTCACCTAGTGCTTCAAACCTCATCTCCAAGCTCTCTCTCAAACTCTCCAAGTGAGCAAATGAGTGAATGAGCTCTCCTTTGCCCTTTGCGCCCCTCTTAAACCTCCATAAGGAAACCTAAGATATAGATGGCTGAGATCATCCCATCTCCCATCTAATCTAAGGTTGAGATCTCTCCAAAAGAATCCCACTCCAAAACCCACTTTGGGTTAAGTTCCCTAAGTTC